>WNWK01000581.1:0-90000 GCA_009830355.1 Cherax destructor
GGAAACTTAATTTCCAAAAAGGGCTCAATGGGTGAAATCATTGATACCGTTAACTTTGCGGAGCATAACCCCGTTTGTTTTTATAAAATTTCATATTTTTTGGTGTCATTATGATCAGAAAAGGATTTTATCATTTCATAAGATTTTTTTTCCAAAAATTTACAACCCCCGAGAACCGTTTAGTTAAAACCCTAAAAAAAGGGAATGATTTAAACCAGAACAAGTGTTTAATTGTGACAAAACAGGCTTTTTGGAAGAAAATGCCCAGGACCTACATTACACAGGAGGAAAAGGAATAGGACAAAGCCATAAAAACAGACTAACTTTATTTTTGGAGAATCAGTGGTGTTTTTAAAGTGAAGCCTTTACTGGTGTATCATTGAAAATCCCAGTGTTTGAAATGCAGTGTCACTAAGGCTAATTTGTGGCAATGGGAATGTGTCCAAGAGAAGGATTTAAGGGTTTGAGGCAACCCTGACAACCCTACGCCTGTTGTGGAATCTATTGTGGCTTTGAGGAAGTCCATGGGGTTGGATGAGTCCAAAATTTGGGAAGAGTTGGGGTTTACCAAAAGGGAAGAGCTAACCAATGAAGACCTGCAACATTTCCCAATGGAACAACAAGAATCACAGTTGAGGAAATTGCTTAGAGGAGGAGGAAGAAAAGGGAGAAGTCCCTTTCCCAGTGATTGGACATGTGTGCAAAGTAGAGTGGGGCTGCAAAGTTTTGTGGAGAAATATCACCCAAAAAGTTTTTTGAAGCCGTGTCTAAATGTTCAATAACAATGCCTTGTCCCATTTTGAAATTTAAGAGAGATACCAGAAACAGACCTCTCGGACAGATTTTTTGTGCGACAGGGGTCCAGTGCCAGTAAAAGACAAAGAAGGGGAAGAACCCGGATAGGCTTGATACCGAATTTTATGGAAGGGGATTTCCCTTCCAACCAATAACTCCCTCCTACCTCTTCCATAGCAAAAGAGTCTTCAATAAAGGTAAAAGTGATATTAAATGTTCATTTATCAATTTCATTAGTCCTTTATATTCATTTCTCATTGTTTTCTGTATGTAAATCTACAGTTATTCTCCATAAAATGTATTTTTGTTAATACTTTTAGGTGTCTGGAATGCATTAATTGATTTACATTATTTCTTATGGAAATATTGCTTCAGTTTCATCGAATTTGGTTTTTGTCAGACTTTCTGTAACAAATTAACGATGAAAACCGGGTTCCACTGAACGATATGTACAGTGACTCGACATGTTGCTAGAACTGCTGCAGTCTGGAAAGTCTTTGAAACAAGGTGTCATGCACAATGGTGTCTTTGTCATCTGTGGACCAGTATGATTTTATATTATGCTTATAGACATGAGTCATAAGCATTATTGTTGCAAAAAAATACATATCAGCCAGAGTTGTTCCTTCCACTGGTGGATGACTTTATGCACTCTGTCCTGGACCTGCTGAGTCAGCGGCTTGGGTCCCAGTCTGGGCTGGTGCAGCATGCTGCACGCCGCATACTGCATGCTCGTGGTGGCACCACCACCACCACGGACACGGGTCTATCCATCCCAATTGTAGCCACATCATTGTCACTTTCACTGTTTATTCAATATGGTACAATGTACCATATGGACAGATACAAGGACCCCAATAGAAATAAGGTTATCCTACGATCTTTCACATATGCTGCTATGTGTGATAATCTATGTAACTGTATTTGTGTACAGGTATCCCTCAACATTCACGTTTTTCACTTTCACGGGCTTCACACATTCACGACCCGCCGCCAAATTCCCAGCCACCAAGTTCCCAGCCGCAAATTCCCAGCCGTCAAATTCCCACCCACAAATCATATTTGTTTCCGCCACCCGAGCGTCCCTTCCACTCCTTCCTTCCGACCCGGCACAGCCCGCCCACCACTCACTCACTGAGTGTTTTGTTTGTTCATTATTTGTTATTAAACTACAGTATAACATGTATGTAGTACTATATAGTACAATATTTTACTATGTTTTCATGCGTTTTATGATTGTTCATGGTTCAATAGGTTAAGGAAGCAGTAAGTAATGAATGTACTAAATAAAGGTTATCTATCTATTACATTTATTCCAAATTGAATCAGAAACATGATAAATACCATAGAACTGTAATAAGAGCTGAAAAATATATGCCATATTATATGAGTGGGGTAGAGAAGAGCATGCCACATAAAGATGTTACATGGGTAACATGCCTAAATCACTTGTTATAAGAACAAATGCAAAAATAGCATTTATTATTTTTAGAATAATAAAATTTATAATAATTGATCTGGAACACTTTAAATGTCATAGTATTTGCAGCTGACATTTAGAGCACTCCACAGCAATTATTATTATTATTATTATTAATATTAATATTATTATTATTATTTATTAACATTATTATTATTATTTTTCCTTACAATATATTGTAGGGAAATAATAATAATAATTAAATAATTAATTAATTGCGTGAGTAATCTCTAAATGTCAGCTACCAAATACTGATAACATTTCAAGTGCTTCAGATCAATTATTATAAATTATTATTATTCTAAAACAGTAAACTTATTTTGCTTTTGTTCTTACGACAAGAGGATTTAGGCATGACTCTGAGTAAACATCTCATATGGGGTTCTGCCGTGTTACCCCACTCATATAATATGATATATTATTCATTTCACATCTTTATTAAGGTTCTAGGGTATTTATCATGTTTTGATATCAATTTGAATAAATGTAATAGATAGATTATTACTAATAGATTTATTATTAATATTAGTGTAATTACACAACATTTTATTAGCACTAAGGCTAACACCCATCACCCATGACGACTCACCAGACACTGAATGTTACTGGGCCTCCCCTCCCTCCAATAGCTCCTCCCACTTCGTAACAATGTTAGATGGTGAATTTAATGTTTTTTTCTGTAAGATTAACTTGTTGTATGTGTATTTTACCTTTATTGTTTTCTGTAATATATGAGTTATGCAAATTAAAATAAAGTATGAGTTGGAGTTTCATTTTTTTTCTAATGTATACATATTTAATTCAACATTTGGCATCATTACAAAGTGGGCGAAACTACAGAGAGGAAGAAGAAGCAGTGTGTCAGAACTTGTTTCCTTATGACACTTCACAACACTATAAAATACGTATTGTATAATTATACTATTACAGGCCTCCTCCACAGCCAGCTCATGCCAAAATAACGGTATATAGTAATTATTTTAGTGATTTTTATGTGTGTTTTATGATTGTTCATGGTTCAATGGTTAAAAGCAGATTGTATTATATTTCCCTACAATATATTGGGGCACCAAACATTCGCGATTTTTCAACATTCATGAGGCTTTTGATCCCCTAACCCTTGCGAATGTTGAGGGATACCTAGATACCTGAATAAACTTACTCGAGCACATGTGACATTGTAAGTAAGTTTATTGGTTATTCCGTTCCAGTTATCAGCCATTTTGGTTATCATCCACATTTTTGGCCAAAATTCTATCCCGGTTATTGGCCATTTTTTTGGGTTATCAGCCGTATTGGACACATTCGCCTGCCCAGACGCTGAGCTCATGAGTCAGTCTGGCTGTGCTCTGGGTGAGTGAGCAAGACTCAGTGAATTCATCCAAACATTTCATTATAATCCATTGTTTTTTGTGGTTGTTTATTCAGTGAAACTGAAAAATAAGCCTCCATGGGCCCAAAGAAACAATTACATAGTACAGTGGACCCCTGGATTATGTGATTAACCGTTCCAGAGGGCTTAACTTAAACTGAATCTATTTTCCCTATAAGAAATAATGGAAATTAATAATCCGTTCCAGACACCCAAAAGTTTTAAAAATAAATATTGTTTACACATTAACTTACACAGAAAAAACTGATAATGTATATATAAATTATCACAAATAAAACAGTATATAACTTAACACTTACCTTTATTGAAGAGTTGTTGATGTGGAAGATGGAAGGGGGGAGAGGAGATATGCTAGTGTTTTGAAGGGAAACCTTTCATTAACACTGCAGGTACTGTTCTTTCAGGTGTTACTGTCCTTCTTTTCATGCCACTAGGACCAGGTTGAGAGTCACTAGACCTCTTCTAACCAAAAATCCTGTCCACGGAGCTTGTGTCTGGCGTTTCTAAAACATCCCTGAAATGGGACACCACATGTCATTGTACATGAGCGACGCCTGCAACAGCTTTGTTAGGTGATAATCATCCATAAATCTTTGTACATTAATCCATTAGGCACAAATCTCCTAAATCTTTGAAGAAGGCAACATCTTCCATCTCTTTTCCTCCCCTTCTGGACCATTTTCCTGAACTGTAGTCTGTTGCTGTTGCAGATGAAGCTCTTGAAGATCTGCAGTGATTATCTCTTCATGCCCGCTCCACCAACTCTTCCACATCCTCGGTACAAACCTCCATCCCGATGGACTTGTCCAGTGCCACAATTTCTTCCACAACAGGCTCAGGGTCCTGAGGCTCATCCCTAGCCTTCAAAATCCCTCTCTGGGACACAGTCTGGCCACAATTTTCCAAGCAGAGTTCAAAGTCCTGTATATCACTCCCTCCCAAGCCTCCCAGTGTGAAGAAATATCTCGAGGAAAATAATTGCCACTTAAGTGCCTCCTGATAATGGACAATGCTCCTTGTCATCCTGAGACATGGGAGAGCAAATGGTGAAGGATTTTGTTCATCAAAGTGAAGTTCTTGCAACCTAATACCACTCTCTCCTCCAGCCCATGGACCAGCAGGTCATTTCCAACTTTAAAAACTCTACACCAAAGCAATGTTTCAAAAGTGCTTTGAAGTGACCACAGACATGAATATGACCCTAAAAGACTTTTGGAAAGATCATTTCCATATCATGCATGTGTAAACCTTATATTTAAGGCATGGGAGCAAGTGACTACCAGGACTTTGAACTCTGCCTGGAGAAAATTGTGGCTAGACTGTGCCCAGAGAGGGATTTGGAAGGTTTGGGCTGAGCCTCAGAACCCTGAGCCTGAGCCTGCTTTTGGAATAAATTGTGGAACTGGGAAGTCCATGGGGTTGGATGTTTGTACCGAGGATGTTGAACAGTGGTGGAGGAGGACAATGAAGAGATAACCACTGAAGATCTGAAAGAGCTTCAAAGAACAGACCACAGTTCAGGAAAATGATTCAGAGGAGGAGGAGGAACAGAGATGGAAGAAGATGCCTTCTTCAAGGATTAGGAGAATCGGTGCCAAATGGACTGATGTGCAAGGCTTTATGGATGAATATCACCCTAACAAAGCTGTTGCAGACCGTGCTGGCAACCTGTACAATGACAATGTGATGTCCCATTTCATTTATGTTTTAAAGAATCGCCAGACACAGAGCTCCCTGACAGATTTTTGGTTAGAGGGGGTCCATGACTCAACCTGGTCCTATGGCATTAAAAGAAAAAGGCCAGTAACCCCAGAAAAGAACTTGGTACCTGAAGTTTAATGGAAGGATTCCCTTCCAAACACTAGCATACTACTCCATCCCTCCCTCCTCCCATCTTCCACATCAACAACCCTTCAATAAAGGTAAGTGAATGTTATTGTACTATAATTATTTCTCATTGTTTTCTTGTAATTTAATGTATATTTAATGTACAAAAATATTTTATTTTAATACTTTTGGATGTCTGGAACGGATTAATTTTATTTCCTTTATTTCTATGGGGAAAATAGATTTGGAGTTCGTATATTCGGTGTTCATGACACCCTCTGGAATGGATTAATCACAAAACTGGGGGCTCACTGTATACCAGTCACCGTTCATAAGATGCTACTCTTAATTCTTGCAGTTACTGTGGTCTTACCCGTACCATTGTACAGTGTGAATTTTGACTTGCATTGATGATATTTTAGAACAATTAGCTCTTCAGAACCTTCCTATTCTTAAGGTAGATATACTTACATCCTGCCCGCTCGTGGGCGAGGCACTTTCCCTAGTAACACGTCGTTTAACCACCATTGCCATGAACTTCTGTCCTCTGTATATATTGCAGGATATCGCCTAGAAGTCCATTAACCCTTTCAGGATTTTGACGTACTAGTACTGTACGCCTTATGCACCAGGGTGTTTGACGTACTAGTACGCCTAAATTCTAGCGCCCTCAAATCAAGCAGAAACAGGCTGGTAGGCCTAGATGTAGAGAATGGGTCTGTGTGGTCAGTGTGCGAAGTAAAAAAAATCCTGCAGTACACAGTGCATAATGAGGAAAGAACTCAGACTGTGTTTTTGGTTTAAAACAGTGATTTTGAAGTCTATTTTCGTATGGTATTTATGGTTGTATTCTCGTTTTCTTGGTCTCATTTGATAGAATGGAAGATACATTAGAAAAATAGAGATAATTTTGATTGGTTTCTCGATGACGAGTACCTAAAAATTGAGCGAATCTAATATTCTTGCACAAGTGCGCTGATATTATTTATACCATTTTTACAATGATGCAGTAATATACATAACAGAAAATCTTCTTTTTTTTTGTGAGAAAAAAAATTCAAAATGGAAAGCACAATGAGAGGAGCTTGGAGGCATGACTAATGAACAGATAAAATGTTATTTTAGTGCCAGGAATGTCTGTCTTGTTTATTCTGGACCCTATTTTGAAATTGGCATGTTTTGAAATTTGTGAAATTGGCAATATTGCCAATTTCTGACCACTTTATTGGGTAGTTGAAATCGTAAATTGGTGGTTTCTTGTACTCGATTGATAGAACAAATGGAATTCTAGAATAATAGCTATGATTTTCGTAGACTGAGACATTGAATTGGCCGAAAATAGGGCTCAAAGTGGGCGAAATCGCTACTTTGCAAGAGCATAATTCCGTTAGTTTTCACCAAGTTTCATACTTTTGGTGTCATTATGATCGGAAATATGCTCTATCGTTTCATAAGAATTTTTTTTTTTTTTCCGAAAATGTTTCGACCCTGAAAACGAGTTAAGGATTGGGGGGTCTCGACCCTGAAAGGGTTAAGTGGTTCCCACTCCCCAACAGTGTCGTAATTGCTGCCATTTTGGGCACCCCGCTAAGCACTGCAGATCTGGGGTGGAATGCCCAGTCTGCAGTGCAGCGGATCATTCAATTCATCTTGTAGTCTTCCACCTCTTGTCTCAATTGCAAGGAACCTCATCCTTCCTTCTCATGCCGTTGTCAGGTCTATCATAATGAATGAGAGATCCATTATCTTAAGGAGTGTGAGGGCCTTACACTATGGCTGTCTCTCAGCTACTCCTTCAAGGAAAACTTCCTTGTGTCCCTTATGCTCGAGTAGCTCGAAGTCCTCCAACCTCAATGTTCCTCCCACCTCCCAATCCCTCTGTGTCTGTGTCTTGTGGGGTCCCCCCAGTTTCTAATTCTTTTGCGTTTTTATCCTCTGAGACTCCTACCACTTCCTACTTCCACTTCTTCATCTTGCTCGCCTGCTTCTCAGTCTACAAGACCTCGCAGACCTCCACTTTCTTTGCGTCCATCACCTGTACAGTTGAATCTATCTTCTACCTCAGAGCCTAGTTCTCACCCCCTTTCCAGCTCTCACATGAAGGTGGAGGTTCACCCCCCTCCCTCGTGTAGTCCTCTCTTTCCCTGTTCCCCACCCTATCTTCTTCCATAGTTACCCTCCAACCTCCTTCCTCTCTTGTTACACTGCAGGACTCTTCTGCACCCGCCAACGCATCTCTCTAGGTTAATACTCCCCGCCCCCCTCAGACTTCTTTGGTTGCCTCCATAGTTACTTTGCCCTCTACTTGCAATGCCTCTGCTGTCTCTGACATCGTAGCATCATTGGCTTCCTTAATTAACCCTTAAACTGTCGACACGTAGATATACGTTCACGTGCGTCCTGCTCCAAACGTAGATCTACGTTTTATTTTTCATTCCTTCAAATTTAGTGCAATAGGCCTGAGTCGCCTAGACATGAGAGAATTGGCCTGCGCCCTCAGTGTGCGCAGTATTAAAAAAATCTGGGACCACTTAGTACCTTGTGGGAGCACCAGTTCAATTTAGTTCCAGCTAGAGCAAATAGTGTGGCAAACACCAGGGATTCAATGATGTCATGTCGCATTAACACTCCCCTTATAAGAGGAAAGTAAAAATAGGTTAGATAAATATAGTACATGAGTGGCTGTGGGTGGGTGTGAATTGGACCTGACTAGCTTGTGCAACTAGGTCTGATGCTATGCTCCTTCCATCAGAGGATGTGACCTGACTAGGTGGGTCATTGGTCTAGGCTGGGGGGTGACATGGACCTGCCTTGCATGGGCCAGTAGGCCTGCTGCAGTGTTCCTTCTTTCTTATGTTCTTATGTATTCGGCAGGCTGGCTGGCTTTGGCTGTCTTTCGCTGTCTCTCTATCTGTCTATAACTCTATCTGTCTATATCTCTGTCTTTATCTTTGTCTGTCTATATCTTTGTCTGTCTATATCTTTGTCTGTCTATATCTTTGTCTGTCTATATCTTTGTCTGTCTATATCTTTGTCTGTCTATATCTTTGTCTGTCTATCTATCTATCTATATGTCCTATATCTCTCTCTCTCTCTCACATGTACAAATAAGTACAGTTATTATACATAGTGTAAATTACCTAGGATAACCCAAAAATTCCAGGCAAAGTGCTATACAATACTTGTAAGTATAAGACATAAATAAGCATGACTGGCAAGTAATACGCATCGTCACTTCTGCATTGTGTATAATACCTGTTGGCTTACGAGCCACACTCTGAGACTAGCAGACGGAAAGACACACACACACACACACACACACACACACACACACACACACACACACACACACACACACACACACACACAGAAGTGTCCCTGTTTGCAGATGATGTGAAGTTAATGAGAAGAATCAAATCAGTCGAGGATCAGGCAGGACTACAAAGAGACCTGGACAGGCTGCAAGCCTGGTCCAGTAACTGGCTCCTTGAATTTAACTCTGCCAAATGTAAAATCATGAATATCGGGGAAGGGCAAAGAAGACCGCAGACAGAGTATAGTCTAGGTGGCCAAAGACTGCAAACCTCACTCAAAGAAAAAGATCTTGGGGTGAGTATAATACCGAGCACATCTCCTGAGGCACACATCAATCAGATAACTGCTGCAGCATACGGGCGGCTGGCAAACCTAAGAATAGCGTTCCAATACCTCACTAAGGAATCATTCAAGACCCTGTATACCATATACGTCAGGCCCATACTGGAGTATGCAGCACCAGTTTGGAACCCACACCTGGTCAAGCACGTCAAGAAATTAGAGAAAGTGCAAAGGTTTGCAACAAGACTAGTCCCAGAGCTAAGGGATTGTCCTACGAAGAAAGGTTAAGGGAAATCGGCCTGACGACACTAGAGGACAGGAGGGTTAGGGAGACATGATAACGACATATAAAATACTGCGAGGAATAGATAAGGTGGACAGAGACAAGATGTTCCAGAGAGGGGACACAGAAACAAGGGGTCACAATTGGAAGTTGAAGACTCCTATGAGTCAAAGGGATGTTAGGAAGTATTTCTTCAGTCATAGAGTTGTCAGGAAGTGGAATAGCTTTGAAAGCGACATAGTGGAGGCAGGAACCATACATAGTTTTAAGACTAGGTTTGATAAAGCTCATGGAGCCGGGAGAGAGAGGACCTAGTAGCAATCAGTGAAGAGGCGGGGCCAGGAGCTATGACTCGACCCCTGCAACCACAAATAGGTGAGTACACACACACACACACACACACACACACACACACACACACAGAAAGACAGATAAGCAGAGTTAGACAGACATAAGCAGAGCTAGACAAACAGACAGACAAACAGACAGACAGACAGATAGACAGACAGACAGACAGACATTGAAAAAGGGAGGGTTCCCTCCAGCACTGCTGACATTTATCAAATGTCACTGGGCTGTCAAGAGTTATCTGACACTTGTCAACACACCATTCTTCAAGGAGTTTCATATACTCCAGGCACACAGGCAGACAGAAAGACAGATAAGCAGAGCTAGACAGACACAGACAGATAGACAGATACAGACAGACAGATAGATAGATAGACAAACAGATAGATAGAGTGAAAAAAGCAAGGGTTCCCTGCACACATTCATTCATCAATGTCACTGCCTTATCAGTAGTTATCTGGCAATTGTCATAACACCATTCTTCAAGGAGCTTCATATATACTCCAGGATGTCTAAAACATTGCTGGGACCTATAAATACTTCGTATATATTTATAGACAATAGTAAATGACCAAGGCAGGTGAAAATGTTCACCTGTTGGTGTGATTGTGACTATTTGAGTACTATTTCAGTACATAATATTAGTGTTAGAACAAAGATTGGCTATTAAATCACAAGAACTATTGTAAATTGTAATTATCAGAACTTAAAAAATATATAAATTAAAATAAAAACTAGAAAAAAAAGTATATCAGTAATACTTCTGCAAGCGGCAGGACTTGATGTTGCCGTCAGGTGAGCATCCAGCACCAACTTGGCGGGCTTATATCTCGGCAAGTACTGACCCTAAATTTTTTTTTTTAGCCTATCCTGTTTATAAAAATGCGCTCTTCATTTAAAAAAAAAAATGATTTTTTTTTTTTCAAAATATTCGGAGCAGTACGCAGGTGAATGTATATCTACGTGTGGACAGTTTAAGGGTTAACAGCTGAGACATTAGACGCTATCTCCAGCTATATTGTGGAGATGACACCCTCGATGGACACCGATGCGCCTCCTTCTACCCCTTCTATTTCACGACCCTCACAACAATCTCTTCCTCCACAACATTCTACTTCTTCCTTGCTTACACGCTTACCGTTGTCCCCGCACATTGACTTTACTGATCCTAAAAGCCCATAGGTTTTATCCTTTCTTATTGTTGACATTTTTATTTATGTACATAATGTCTTTTTTTACAATGGAATATTCGTGGCCTTAGGGGCAATCGAGGGGAACTCGAAGTGTTGCTCTCCCACTTGTCCCCAGTATGTGTTTGGTTACAAGAGCCCAAACTTCATTCTGTTGTCATTCGCCCCATTTTGGGCTACGTGCTTTTACATTCTTCCGATCCTTTACCTGACGAATCATTTAATGACAGCACACTTATTGTGCGCATTGATATACCATATCAACAAGTTTTTGTTTGTTTCCAGCTGCATTATGCATTATTTACACAAATGTTTTACAGTTTGCTCTATCTTTCTTCCTCCCGTGCATTCTGTATCTCTGATATCGCATTTTTAATTTCTTCTTGTTGTTTGGTGATTTTAACGCTCACCATCACCTTTGAGGAGGGTCCCACTGCGACTCTCGTGGTGATCAGTTGGAGACTCTTTTTGCTTCTCATCCTCTTCATGTTTTAAATACTGGTGCATCTACCCATTTTGACTCTCACACTCAGTCTCTCTCCTGCATTGATATTTTTATCTGTTCCTCGCCTATTGCACTTGATTTCACGTGGTCTGTTCTTCCAGATTTACATGATAGTGATCACTTTCCTATTCTTCTTACTTTTACTACATATGCCCGACCGCTTCATAACCCTCGTTGGCAGCTTGCTTGAGCAGATTGGGACTCATACTCCCATCTTATTACCTGTTGTGAGGACCCCCTTTCGTCCTCTATTGATGAACTGGCACACAAATTCTCAACCTTAGTCCTAACTGCGGTGACATGTTCTATCTCCCAAACCTCAGGTAGGCATTCTCAGACATGCCCACCTTGGTGGTCTCCTACATGTGACCATGCAGTGCATTTAAAACATGCTGCGTGGGGCAATTATCGATATAATCGTACCACGCAGCATCTGTTAGATTTTAAGTGGGCAAGGGCAGTTGCTCACCGCGTCATCCACGATGCTAAACGCACTTGTTGGTGAGACTATGTGTCTTCCATTACCTGGTCTTCCCCTATAAGCCACAGTGCTGTGTCTTCCCTTGTAGATGACACCCGAATCTGTATGACAGTGTCCACCGTTGAAGACACTGCAAGACTCCAAGCAGACATAAACCAAATCTTTAAATGGGCTGCAGAAAACAATATGAAGTTCAATGATGAGAAATTTCAATTACTCAGATACGGAAAAACGTGAAGAAATTAAAATCTCATCGGAGTACAAAACTAATTCCAAACACACAATAGAGCGAAAAACTAATGTCAAAGACCTGGGAGTGATCATGTCAGAGGATCTCGCCTTCAAGGACCATAACAATGTAGCAATTGCATCTGCTTGAAAAATGACAGGATGGATAATGAGAACCTTCAAAACCAGGGATGCCAAGCCCATGTTGACACTTTACAGATCGCTTGTTCTATCTAGGCTGGAATATTGCTGCACACTAACTGCACCTTTCAAGGCGGGTGAAATTGCTGACCTTGAAAATGTGCAGAGAACCTTCACCGCACGCATAAGTGCGATAAACCACCTCAACTACTGGGAACGCTTGAAGTTCCTAAACCTGTACTCTCTAGAACGCAGGCGGGAGAGATACATTATTATATACACATGGAAAATTCTTGAGGGCTTAGTACCAAACTTGCACACAAAAATTACTCCGTACGAAAGCAAAAGACTCGGCAGGCGATGTAACATCCCCCCAATGAAGAGCAGGGGTGCCACTAGAACGTTGAGGGACAACACAGTAAGTGTGAGGGGCCTAAGATTGTTCAACTGCCTCCCAGCATACATCAGGGGGATTACCAACAAGCCCCTGGCTGTCTTCAAGCAGGCACTGGACAGGCACCTCAAGTCGGTACCTGATCAGCCGGGCTGTGGTTCGTACGTTGGACTGCGTGCGGCCAGCAGTAACAGCCTGGTTGATCAGGCTCTGGTCCAACAGGAGGCCTGGTCACAGACCGGGCCGTGGGGGCGTTGACCCCTGGAATTCTCTCCAGGTAGACACCAGGTATGTGCAAGGGCAGTTGCTCACCGTGTCATCCGCGATGCTAAACGCACTTGTTGGTGAGACTATGTGTCTACCATTACCTGGTCTTCCCCTATGTGCGCGATTTGGAAAAAGGTACGTAAGTTGTGTGGCAAGTACACTTTGGATCTAGCTCCCATTTTGTGGGTTGCTGGTGTTGATGTCGCAGAGCCTCTAGAAGTTGCCACAGAAATTGGGAACTATTTTGTCGGTATCTCCCAAGGGCTTCACCTCTGTCCCCCATTTCTTGCGTCTAAGCCTGCCAAAGAGCAATTGCCCTTAGATTTCTCCTCCGATGGATTGGAGTCGTATAACATACCTTTTGCTCTCCTAGAATTGGAATCCACACTTTCCATTTACCGGCCATCGGCAAAGGGACCTGATTATATCCACATCGGTATGCTACAACATCTCTATTTTACAGCCCTTCCCGTTCTTTTACGTCTTTTCAATCTTATTTGGGAGCGAAGGGTTCTCCCTCAACAATGGAAATAGGCTATTGTACTACTATTTCACAAACCAGGAGCCTCGGGGCTTGATACCTCTCATTATCGTCCCATTGGCCTGACCAGTGTGGTCTGCAAGATGATGGAACGATTGGTAAATAGACGTCTGATGTGGTTCTTAGAGACTCTCAATAGCCTTTCCCCACGCCAATATGGCTTTTGCAAAGGCCGCTCTACTTTATACCCCTTACTTCATTTAGATATGTATATTCGAAATGCCTTTGCTAACAACCACTCCATCCTAGCAGTCTTTTTTGATTTAGAGAAGGCATATGACACCACTTGGAGGCATAACATTCTTGCCCAAGCCCACTCCTTAAACCTCCTTGGTAATCTACCAAACTTGATTGCTGCTTTCTTATCCAATAGATATTTTCGGGTCTATACTGGCGCCTCACTTTCCTCGGACTTTGTACAAGCCGAGGGAGTTTCACAAGGTTGTGTCATCAGCAAAATCCATTTTCTATTAGCTATAAATGACCTACCTTCTGTTCTTCCTTCGCATATTTGGACGTCACTTTATGTGGATGACTTCGCTATATCTTACTCAGGCGCTGACTGTCAACTAGTAGTAGGTGGATGGTAGAGGTTCTGGAACTGAAGTCGATGGTTGCACTGGAGTGTCTATCTTTAAGTCATTCAGTCAGTCAAGTCAGTAAGTCAGTCAAGTCATTCAGTAAGTCAGTCAAGTCATTCTACTAGTAAGTCAGTCAAGTCATTCTACTAGTAAGTCAGTCAAGTCATTCTACTAGTAAGTCAGTCAAGTCATTCTACTAGTAAGTCAGTCAAGTCATTCTACTAGTAAGTCAGTCAAGTCATTCTACTAGTAAGTCAGTCAAGTCATTCTACTAGTAAGTCAGTCAAGTCATTCTACTATAAGTCAGTCAGTCATTCTACTAGTAAGTCAGTCAAGTCATTCTACTAGTAAGTCAGTCAAGTCATTCTACTAGTAAGTCAGTCAAGTCATTCTACTAGTAAGTCAGTCAAGTCATTCTACTAGTAAGTCAGTCAAGTCATTCTACTAGTAAGTCAGTCAAGTCATTCTACTAGTAAGTCAGTCAAGTCATTCTACTAGTAAGTCAGTCAAGTCATTCTACTAGTAAGTCAGTCAAGTCATTCTACTAGTAAGTCAGTCAAGTCATTCTACTAGTAAGTCAGTCAAGTCATTCTACTAGTAAGTCAGTCAAGTCATTCTACTAGTAAGTCAGTCAAGTCATTCTACTAGTAAGTCAGTCAAGTCATTCTACTAGTAAGTCAGTCAAGTCATTCTACTAGTAAGTCAGTCAATTCATTCAGTAAGTCAGTCGGTCAAGTCATTAAGTAAGTCAGTCAGTTAAGTCATTCAGTAAATTAGTCAAGTCCTTCAGTAAGTCAGTCAAGTCATTCATTAAGTCAGTCAGTCAAGTCATTCAGTAAGTCAGTCAAGTCATTCAGTAAGTCAGTCAAGTCATTCAGTAAGTCAGTCAAGTCATTTAGTAAGTCAGTCAAGTCATTCAGTAAGTCAGTCAAGTCATTCAGTAAGTCAGTCAAGTCATTCAGTAAATCAGTCAGTCATTCAGTAATTCAGTCAGTCATTCAGTAATTCAGTCAGTCATTCAGTAAGTCAGTCAGTCAGTCAGTCATTCAGTAAGTCAGTCATTCACTCAGTCAGTCATTCAGTAAGTCAGTCAGTCAGTAAGTCAGTCAGTAAGTCAGTCAGTAAGTCAGTCAGTCATTCAGTAAGTCAGTAACACAAACTTATGTTTACATCTTTTTATGTGTACAAAGTAAGACTTCATTACGGCCACAGGTTATGTCTTGTCTAGTATCTTTGTTTTCTTCGTTAATTCTAAGACTTAAATGTTTACACATTTTCTTGCCACTTTGAGCAACACTCAGAGTGGTGTCATGATTGCTTGGCAGATAAAAGATGTAGTAATTAATAGATCAAAACACAATTCACAATCACAAGCTTGTAACAGAGAAGAGGGACTGTACACTTATGAAGTATGAATGCTGGGATGGTGGGGTGATGGCAGGGGCTGGCTGGGAGGGTGGTGTGGGTGGGTGCAGGTGGGTGAGGGTTGTGGGGGTGGCAGTAGGTCTCCCCCATTGACTCAATGGTGTAACCCACCGTGGGCGAACGCGCACTCAAAATTTTTTGCCCTTCTTCTAACCATGTTAGTTTGATATCTTTATTATGCACCCCATACCCATCCTGTAGGCGGTAGTCAAAAGATTACAGAGGTACATAATGGGTCCAGGGACTGGACCTCAAAGTTTGATAGCTGAGCAAGTTACAAAGGTAATGAACTCAGATGGTCACAATCATGACAAGTTACAAAGGTATTTGCAGATTACAGAGGTATATATAGGGTCCAGAGACTGGGCCTCAAAGTTTTGATAGCTGAACAAGGTACAATGGTAATGAATTCACTAGTTACAAGGTAATGAATCATGTAAGTAAATTTACTTACGTCTGTACATGGTTGCACTCATGAACAAATTATAAAGCAATGAGCAATCTATTAGTCTACACCCAGCCACAACTGTAATGAGTTATTAGTGCAAATTTTAATTGTTGGGTCACACACACACACATATATACACATACATATATACACACAGAGTGGCATGGTGGCTAGCACTCTTGCTTTACGCACGGAGGGCCCGGGTTCAATTCCTGGCGGGGCCGAAACATTTCGATGTGTTTCGTTACACACACACACACACACATACATACAACAGGCCTAGTGTCTAATCGACATGTGCCTAGGACAAAATGGTAACTAACACACACACACATACACGAATATACATACACATATACACACACATATATACATACACACACACACACGTGGCAATGCTTTATTTACAGGGAGCAAAGTCAGGGTATTTTTCCAGAATGGTCTGTAATATACCACTGTGGATAAAATACGTTGACATATCTTGAACATTTCTGAGTGAGTTGTCTCTGAATTCATTAATTTTATCGCACTCCAGTACATAATGACGCAGGGTGTGACAATAATCCAACTGGCAAAGTTTACATTTTGTTTGGTCTACATCTGGTGGTGGTGATTTAACCTGCCAAAGATACTTGTAACCCAGCCGGAGGCGGGCGGTAGTGACATCCAAGAGTCTGCTTATTTTGTTGGATGCATCATAGACATGTGGCTCCTCCTGCATGATAGAGTGATGATAGATGGACTGACTGGTGTCAATCTCCCTGAGTCTTAAGTCAATAAAATTCAGTTGAAGTTCTTGTCGTATTATTGTTCTCAAACTGCTAACTGACAAGCCAAGATTGTAATCTATCCCCTCTTTGAAAGCATAAAACTTAGCCAATTTATCAGTTCTATCATGTAAAGTTAATTTTATGTAATGTTACATAAAAATGTGCCGCAATTCTTCAGTCTTGTTATACCCAAATCATGCCAGATAAACTCGTGTTAAGTGAAGGTCTACTGTATTTTCTTTTAATCCTTTTGGGGTCAGTCCCATAATATTACAGTTTTGAAGCCAGTGTCGGCCCACTATTACTACGGCAAAATTCTAGCAGCTTCCAATTTTGCTGGAGAAGGGTTGTGTGGGGTCAGTGTGCACAGTATAAAATCTTACAGCATGCAATTCATAATGAAAAAAATGAGCGACCGTGTTTCTGGTGTAAAACAATGACTTTGCAGTGTACAGTGAACCCCCGAGTAACGAACACCCTGGAAATCGTAAAATTATGTAAGTATAATATTGTATGTGCTTTTGTAAGTGTATTTTTGGGGGTCTGAAATGGACTAACTTACTTGACATTATTTCTTAAGGGAGTAAATTCGTTCGGTAATGGCACTTGAGCAGGCTTCTGGAATGAATTTTGTTCGTTACTCGGGGGTCCACTGTATTTTCATATGGTTTTTATGGTTATATTCTCGGTTTCTTGATCTCATTTGATAGAATGGAAGATATTTTACAGAAATAGAAAGAGATGATTTTAAATGGTTTTCAGACTAAAAGTAGCTTGAAATTGTGCTCGATGTAGTGCAAATGTTCAATTTTTGCCTTTGTTAAAAAGTAAACAAATCACGTCACGCGTCCAATACACTTCCAACTGGCTGGTCTAATGGGTTGACATTATTTATACAATCATTATAATTATACAATAGTCTCAATAACAGTAAACCTTTTTTTTGTGTGAATAAAAATTCAAAATGAAAGCAAGCGTAATATAAGAGGGGCCGGGAGAGGTAACTAATGAACAGAGGAAATGTTATTTTAGTGCCTGGAATGTCTGCATTATTTGTTCTGGACTCTATTTTGAAAATGGTCTTTCTTGAATTTTGAGTGGAATTGGCCGAATTACTTATTTCTTTATTGGGTAGTTGATATAGGTAAATAGGCAGTTATTTGTACTAAATCAATAGAATAAAAGTTCTAACAAAATAGCTATGAGCTTGCTCAACTGGAACAATGGAATTGGCCCAAAATAGGGCTGAAAGTGGGAGAAATCTCTGATGAGTAAATATCACAGAAACCGCTAACTTCATGAGTGTAATTTCATCAAATTTTGTGCTTTTGATTTCATTACCTTCAGAAAAAGATTCTCTATCATTTCGTAAGAACAAAATAATTTTTTTTTTATAATTCTTTGTCCCTGAGAACAAGTTTGCAAGCAAGGCTCACAAATAACAAAAAAAAGGCACAATACCGTGACTGGAACAATACACACACAACCCGCACATATAAAAAAGAGAGGAGCTTATGATGACATTTTGGTCCGACTTGGACCATTTACAAAGTCACACTAACACAAAGAACAGGTAGAAGGGGTATTTATAGGCAGGCAGACAGGGGAGGGCACAAGAAAGTGGTGGAGGGGTAATAATGGAGGTAGTAGTGGTAGTGGAAGTAGTAGTAGTGGAGACAGTCATATTCTAGGAAAGGAGCACTGCAATGAAGCTGGTGGCCTGCATCTTACCCTATGCAGGCCTCCAGCTTCATTGCAGTGCTCCTTTCCTAGAATATGACTGACTCCACTACCACTACTACCTGCATTATTACCCCTCCGCCACTTCTTGTGCCCTCCCATGTCTGCCTGCCTATAAATACCCCTTCTACCTGTCCTTTGTGTTAGTGTGACTTTGTAAATGGTCCAAGTCGGACCGAAACGTCGTCGTAAGCTCCTCTCTTTTTTATATGTGCGGGTTGTGTGTGTAAGGCTCACAACCATGGAAGGGTTAACACCGCCTACTACCCTTGCTAACTCTACCTTTTGCACACTCCTACTACACACTGGTCTCTGACCTTTGTATATTCTTTCTTTACCACAATTCACCCTGCAGGTTTAGCACTTAATTTGATTATATTACAGCTTCTCCTCACTCGATAATGGAGTTCTGTTCCTAAGATCACTTCAGTAAACAAATTCGTCGCTAAGTGAGAAGCATACTATAATGGTACAGTGGAACCCCGACTAACGAATGCTCCATATAACGAACAAATCGTGTAACGAACGCTTTTTTCACAAAATATTTTTCTCTTTTAGCAAACATTTACTCGTGTAACCGAACCAGACCTGTCCGCCTGCCCTACGCAAGTGCTGTGAGGCGGACAGGACGCCAGTCAAGCGTTGTTTACACTTGAGAGAACATTACCCAGCGAGCTCTTTCAAACATTCACAATACTTTTGTTGTGTTTATTGCTGGTTCAGTGATTGTCACTGTAAAATAAGTCACCATGGGTCCAAAGAAGCTTCCTAGGGGCACCCCTGTGGTAAAGAGAGCTGAGGTTATTGCTTCACAGGAGGAGGAAGAGGGAGTGAAGGAGGTGCCTTCTTCAGTGCTTAAGGACATGTGTACAAAGTGGAATGAGTTGCAGACATTTGTTGAAAAACACTACCCTGAGCAAGCTGAAATGAGCCATCTGTGCAACCAGTTCAGTGACAGAACCATGTTGCACTTCAGGAAAATGTTGAAGAGGCACCAGAAACAGAGGACTCTGGGCAGTTATTTTGTGCGACAGGCTTCTAGTGACTCGTGAGCTGGTCCTAGTGGCATTAAAAGACCAAGAAGGGAAGTAACCCCAGAGAGGGACTTGTTACCTGAAGTCATTTTGGATGGGGATTCCCCTTCCAAACACAAACCCCTCCTCCCCCGTCGTCCTCCCTATCTTCCAAATGCCTGCAACTCTCTTCAATAAATGTAAGTAAATGTTATTTATTAATCTGTTTTTTATTATTTAGTATTAGTAGTAGTATTTATAGTTTTAATAATGTTGTTTTGTGTATGTAGAACTATAATTAAAATGTATTTTTTGTGAATATTTTTGGGTGGAACGGATTCATTGTATTTACATTATTTCTTATGGGAAATAAGGTTTCGAATTACGTACTTTTAATGTTAAGAACTAGCTCCTGGAACGGATTAAGTTCGTTAGTCGAGGGACCACTGCAGTGGGTTTGTGTCAGCCATCTTTGATATTGCTTTAATGTCACCTTTACACCATTTATAACATTTCTGGTATTTTTTTAAATGTTTTGACAGTAGTGTATTGTATATTGTAATAAACAGAATAGAGGAAATCAGCTCTAATATAAATTATGTATACTGGTCAGGGAGCCCGTCATAAGTCTGAGGCATCAGTAAATGAGTACGTCACGAAATGAGGAGAGGCTGTATTAATATGCCTGGATAGGGCTTCGAGGATCAACTCCACCGTGGCCCAGTCTGTGACCAGGCCTCATGGTGGATCAGGGCCTGATCAACCACGCTGTTAATGCTGGCCGCACACAACCCGATGTACAAACCACAGCTCAACTGGTCAGGTACTGATTTTATGTGCCTGTGCAAAGCCTTCTTGAAGACAGCCAGGGGTCTATTGGTAATTTCCCTTATGTATGCTGGGAGGCTGCTGAATGCTTTTGGGCTCCTGACACTTATTGTGTTGCCTCTTATCATGCTAGTGGCACCCCTGCTTTTTATTGGGGGGATGTTGCATCATCTGCCAAGTTTTTTGCTTTCATAGGGAGTGATTTTCGTGTGCAAATTTGGAACTAATATAATATAATCATATATCTCTCCCTTCTGCATTCTAGGGTGTACAAGATGAGGAACTTCAAGCATTTCCAGCAATTGAGGTGTTTTATCGCAATTGTGTGCCGTGAAGTTTCTCTACATTTTCTAGGTCCACAATTTCACCTGCATTGAAAGGTGCAGTTAGTGTGCAGCAGTATTCCAGCCAAGATAGAACAAGTGACCTGAAGAGTGTCATTATCAACTTGGCATCCCTAGTTTTGAAGGTTCTCATTATCCATCCTGTCATTTTTCTAGCAGATGCAATTGATACAATGTTGTGGTCTTTGAAAGTGAGATCCTCTGACATTATCACTCCCAGGTCTTTTACATTAGTTTTTCACTCTACTGTGTGGTTGGAATTTGTTTTATACTCCAATATACGTAGTTTTAATTTTCTCACATTTTCCATATCGGAGAATAATTGAAATTTCTCATCATTGGACTTCATATTGTTTTCTGCGACCCATTTGAAGATTTGGTTGATGTCCACTTGGAGTGTTGCAGTGTTTTCAATGGAGGACATTGTCATGCAAATTCAGGTGTCATCTGCAAAGGAAGACACGGCACTGTGGCTTACATCCCTGTCTATGTCAGATATGAGGATGAAGAACAAAATGGGAGAGAGTACTGTGCCTTGTGGAACAGAGCTTTTCACAGTAGCCATCTCAGACTTTACTCTGTTTACTACTACTCTTTGTGTTCTATTTGTTAGGAAATTATAGATCCATCTACCAACTTTTCCTGTTATTCCTTTATCATGCATTTTGTGCGCTATTACACGGTGGTCACACATGTCAAAGGATTTTGCAAAGTCTGTGTGTAATACATCTGTGTTTTGTTTGTCCTTTCGAGCATCCAGGACCTTGTCATAGTGGTCCAGTAGTTGGGACAGACATGAGCGATCTGCTGTAAACCCATGTTGCCCTGGGTTATGTAACTGATGGGTATCTAGATGGAGTATTATTAAAATCACGAAATATGATAAAAATTATTCTAGTTCAGTATGTTCTGTTGGTAATTGTGGAATATTGTACTACACTGACTCATGTTTCTATTGCAGAAGTATTTTGTGGAAGACTACCAGGTTGTGTCTTGCCAGACACTATATCTTCAGTAGTTCAAGAAGCACCAGTGTAAGTGTCTTGAAAAACAACTGATATTGCATAAGTATTTTGTGGAAGACTACCAGGCTGTATCTTGCCAGACACTATATCTTCAGTATTTCAAGAAAGTTAACATCTGTTATTCTTGTGAATTTTTATGTTTTTTTATAGTAGTATTCACTGTTTCTTGGTCTTATTTGACAGAAAGGAAGATGTATTACAAAAATGATTTTGATTGGTTTTAGTGCTGAAAATAGCTTGATATTGAGCTCATAGTAGCGGTGTTTTTTTTTTGCCAATGTTCAAGAGTAAACAAATCATATCACGCATCCAATACACATCAGCTGATGGGTCTAATGTACATTCCCAAATGCACTGATGTTATTTATACAATTATTACAATATTGCATAAGAGTAACTCTTCTATTTTTTGGTGTGAATAATCATTTTTTATGTGAATAAAAAATCAAAGCCCTGAAATGTAACTTATAAATAGAGGAAATATTATTTTACTGCCAGGAATGCCTGCATTGTTTATTCTGGACCCTATTTTGAAACTGGAATATTTTGAACTTTGTGTGAAATCGGCCAAATTACCATTTTCCAATCACTTTATTGGGTAGTTGAAATAGTTGACTGGGCAATTTCTTGTGCTCAGTAGATAAAATGGAACACACACTAGTGAAATAGCTAAGAATTTGGTCTAATGGAACAATGTAATTGGCCAAAAACAGGACTTGAAGTGGGCAAAATACCCAATGCATAAATATCGCTGACACAGCAAAATTCACAGGAGCAAAACTTCGTCATTTCCTTATCAAATTTTGTACTCTACCATTTCATAAGAAAAAATAATAAAATTATTTTTTAAATTCTTGGACCCTCTGGGAAATTTTCGGATTGGGGGTCTGGACCCTCAAAAGGTAATAAAAAAATACAAATTAACAATTCTGTAATTAAAACATTTCAGAAAAATCTGTTTAAAGACAAGAAAATAATAAGAATGTTGTTGAGTGTATGTGCAGTGTTCTTGTAAATATATTACTCTTTTAACACAACACAAAAATTATGATAAGTCTTTTAACACACAATATAAACTTTATTAGTGATTATAAGTACAAAAAGTTTTGCCTAAATAAATCTTAACATGAGAATATTTTCATGAGGAAAACCATGTGTTCAGTGTCCAAAATAGTTTAAAAAATATTGAAATAGACATGTGAGTACATAAGGAAGATTAACTATACCACTGTTGTATGACTAAAATATTTTAAATGAAATAACTTTGTTTGAAAAACATGGAAAAACATAAACCATATCAATGTTCAGAGTGTCTGAAATGTTTTAATGTAAAAAGCAATCTTGTGACACATATGAGAGTACATACAGGAGATAAACCATATCAATGTTCAGAGTGTCTGAAATGTTTTAGTGTAAAAAGCAATCTTGCGACACATATGAGAGTACATACAGGAGATAAACCATATCAATGTTCAGTGTGTCTGAAATGTTTTAGTGAAAAAAGTTATCTTGTGAGACATATGAGAGTACATACAGGAGATAAACCATATCAATGTTCAGAGTGTCTGAAATGTTTTAGTGTAAAAAGGAGTTTTGTGAGACATAAGAGAGTACATACAGGAGATAAACCATATCAATGCACTGAGTGTTTGAAATGTTTTACTGGAAAAAGCATTCTTGTGACACATGAAACTACATACAGGAGATAAACCATATCAATGTTCAGAGTGTATGAAATGTTTTAGTGTAAAAAACAATCTTGTGACATATGAGAGTGCATACAGGAGGTAAACCATTTCAATGTTCAGAGTGTCTGAAATGTTTTAGTGTAAAAAGCAATCTTGTGACACATATGAGAGTGCATACAGGAGATAAACCATTTCAATGTTCAGAGTGTCTGAAATGTTTTAGTGTAACAACCAGTCTTGTGAGACATATGAGAGTACATACAGGAGATAAACCATATCAATGCAATGAGTGTTTGAAATGTTTTACTGAAAAAAGCAGTCTTGTGAAACATATGAGAGTGCATACAGGAGATAAACCATATCAGTGTTCGAATTGTCTGAAATGTTTTAGTGTAAGAAGCAGTCTTGTGAAACATACACGAGAACATTCAGGAGATAAAACATGTTAGTGTTTAATGTTTCAGGAATATTTTAGTTATAAACTCATCAGAATATATAAAAGAAATATAACATAACAGTGTTGAGAGTGAAATTATTAACACTATTATTTTTTTTATTAACACATCGGCCGATTCCCACCAAGGCAGGGTGGCCCGAAAAAGAAAAACTTTCATCATCATTCACTCCATCACTGTCTTGCCAGAGGGGTGCTTTACACTACAGTTATAAAACTGCAACATTAACACCCCTCCTTCAGAGTGCCGGCACTGTACTTCCCATCTCCAGAACTCAAGTCCGGCCTGCCGGTTTCCCTGAATCCCTTCATAAATGTTACTTTGCTCACACTCCAACAGCACGTCAAGTATTAAAAACCATATGCCTCCATTCACTCCTATCAAATACGCTCACACATGCTTGCTGGAAGTCCAAGCCCCTCGCACACAAAACTTCCTTTACCCCCTCCCTCCAACCTTTCCTAGGCCGACCCCTACCCCGCCTTCCCTCCACTACAGATTTATACACTCTCGAAGTCACTCTGTATCTTTCCATTCTCTCTACATGTCCAAACCACCTCAACAACCCCTCCTCAGCTCTCTGGACAATCGTTTTGGTAATCCCGCACCTCCTCCTAATTTCCAAACTCCGAATTCTCTGCATTATATTCACACCACACATTGACCTCAGACACGACATCTCCACTGCCTCTAGCCTTCTCCTCGTTGCAACATTCATCACCCATTCTTCACACCCATATAAGAGCGTTGGTATAACTATACTCTCATACATTCCCCTCTTTACTTCCACAGACTCCGAAGTGCTCCACTCACCCTTTTCCCCTCATCAATTCTATGATTCACCTCATCCTTCATAGACCCATCTGCTGACATGTCCACTCCCAAATATCTGAATACATTCACCTCCTCCATACTCTCTCCCTCCAATCTGATATCCAATCTTTCGTCACCTATTCTTTTTGTTATCCTCATCACCTTACTCTTTCCTATATTCACTTTCAATTTTCTTCTTTTACACACCCTACCAAATTCATCCACCAACCTCTGCAACTTCTCTTCAGAATCTCCCAAAAGCACAGTGTCATCAGCAAAAAGCAATTGTGACAACTCCCACTTTGTATTTGCTTCTTTATCTTTTAGTCCCACACCTCTTGCCAAGACCTCGCATTCACTTCTCTTACAACCCCATCTATAAATATATTGAACAACCACGGTGACATCACACATCCTTGTCTAAGGCCCACTTTTACTGGGAAATAGTCCCTTCCCTCCTACACACTCTAACCTGAGCCTCACTATCCTCATAAAAACTCTTCACTGCTTTCAGTAACCTTCCTCCTATTCCATACACCTGCAACATCTGCCACATTGCCCCCCTATCTACCCTATCATACGCCTTTTCCAAATCCATAAATGCCACAAAAACATCTTTACCCTTATCCAAATACTGTTCACCTATATGTTTCACTGTAAACACTTGGTCTACACACCCCCTACCTTTCCTAAAGCCCCCTTGTTCATCTGCTATCCTGCTTTCTGTCTTACTCCTAATTCTTTCAATAATAACTCTACCATACACTTTACCAGGTACACTCTACAGACTTATTCCCCTATAATTTTTGCACTCTCTTTTGTCCCCTTTGCCTTTATACAAAGGAACAATACACGCTCTCTGCCAATCCCTAGGTACCTTACCCTCTTCCATACATTTATTAAATAATAGCACCAACCACTCCAAAACTATATCACCACCTGCTTTTAACATTTCTTTCTTTATCCCATCAATCCCAGCTGCCTTACCCCCTTTCATTCTACCCACTGCCTCACGAACTTCCCCTACACCCACAACTGGCTCATCCACACTCCTACAAGATGTTATTCCTCCTTGCCCTACACATGAAATGTCAGTCATATTCAATTTTTTTTTTTCAGTTCAATTCAATTTTTATTTCCTTGCAAGTTTAAAATGAAGTTGACATATTTTGGGAAGTGTATTTATATAGGTATTTGACAGTGAGGGTTTACAATGATTTGTAGTGCAAAGAGAGCCACTATCATGCCTTGGCATTATGGGTAGACTAAACATAAGAGATTTCAAATTACTTAACACTAGGCTTATTAAACATAGTTTTTTCAGGTTGCATTAGTTATACAATAGGTTATACATCTATTAAAGATAGTTATTTAACACTTGCATTAGGTTAAGTTATCAGAATCTATTGTACTTTGAGCATTTGCTTTTGGGGTTTTGAGGCTAGGGGAGTAACACAATGAGCAATCCTATGTCGAGGTGGTCGAGAGTGATTTGGTAGATTTGTAGTAAAGTCAAGTATTGAGTACAGTGGTCCCTCGGTTTTCGCCGAAAATTTGTTCCAGAATGCTGCTCAAGTGGCATTACCGAACGAATTTACTTCCTTAAGAAATAATGTCACGTAGGTTAGTCTATTTCAGACCCCCAAAAATACACTTGAAACAGCACTTACGAAAATACACTTACATAAATGTTAGAGTTTGGAGATGCACGAAAACCGAGGGACCACTGTATTTAGTTTTAGGGGAGTAGGTGGGTTTTGAAAAGAGCCTTAAATTGATGTACAGACAGGTTTATTTTGGTATTTACTGGTAATGAATTTCAAATTTTTGGGCCCTTTATGTGCATAGAGTTTTTACACAGTGTAAAATGGACCCAGGGAACATCAAAGAGTGATCTGTGTCTTGTGTTATGGTCGTGTGTCCTGTTAATGTTAGTGAGAAGTTTGAGTGGAGGGTTTATGTTTGAGTGTAGTGTTCTATGTTTGTAGTAGGCACAAGAATAAGTATGGATGTTCTTTATGGTGAGTAATAATAATAATACTAATACAGTGTACCCTCCGTTTTCGGTGATTTCAGTTTTTGGGCACTTTTTTCGTGGAAATATTACCTCCGTATTTGGTGATTGTTTTCGTTCATGGTAAGGAACCTGTCCAGTGCCCAGCGCACATACAAAGCCTGCAAGCCTGCCTCCCACGCACATTCTCAGGCAGTGTAGCATTGTTTCTGGTTGAGTGAACATTATCCTGCGAGTTCATACAAAACATTTCTTAACAATCCATTGTTTTTGGCCCTTGATTATTGTATGTGACTGCTAAATAAGCCACCATGGGCCCAAAGAAAGCTCCTAGTGCTAGTCCTTTATTAAAGAAAAGTGAGGAACACCATAGAATTAAAGAAAGAAATCGTAGCAAAGTATCAAAGTGGAGTCGATAAAGGCTATAGCACCAGCCAGCGATAAAGTGTAGCACTAACAGTGTAGGAAGTATGTATAAGGACACTGAGTCCAGAGCTGCCCTCTGCCAACATCTCCTCCAAGGTAAGTGTAAATATTTCTTATTTATATAAGTGTGAATATTTCTTATTTATAAATTAAAGTAAATATTTCTTATTTATAAATTAAAGTAAATATTTCCTATTTATAAATTAAAGTGTAAATATTTCTTATTTATAAATTATGTACATTGTTAGTGTGAATAGAGGTGGTGGCTTTCTGCTGCCGCCGACCACCACCACGGCTTATGGTCAGTGGCCCTTATAAACCAACAACAATAACAACACATGTGCAACATCTGGGTATCCTTATTGTAAATGTTTCACCATCCAGTGGCGAAACGTTTACAATAAAGATACCCAGATGTTGCACGTGTGTCTTTATTTCATATTGTCGGTATTGTATACCATTCTTGTACAACAAAAATAACACTACTGCCAGTTCTCTCATATATAATGACATATTTTATTCATTCTAGAGTATATATCATGTTTCTATGTTATTAATATTGTTTACTATGTCATATTTGCTGAGTTGTGACAGATAAATAAGCCATAGAACTGATATTAGTGTCAAATTGAAGCATTTTGTCCTGCCTCCCAACAATAAACTCGCCTCCCTCTCTCCTCCTCTCCATCTTTCATACACCAACAAGAGTTGCCAATAAAGGTAAATGTGATGTTAAATGTTCATTTATACATGTTATCAGTGCTTTATATTTATTTGTCATTCTTTTCTGTATGTAAATCTATATTTAATCTCTAAAAAAATATCTTTTGTTTATACCCCGGATTAATTGAATTTACATTATTTCTTATGGGAAAATGGCTTCAGTTTTCGTTGATTTTAGTTTTAGTCGATCCCTCTGCAATGGATTAAACACGAAAACCGAGGGTCCACTTTATTTTATTGTGACCAAGGTAGTAGGTTGGTAGACAGCACTCACCCAGGGAGGTACAACTGTCCTGCCAAGTGAGTGTAAAACAAAAGCCTGTATTTGTTTTACCTGATGGTAGGATTGCTGGTGTCTTTTTTCTGTCTCATAAACATGCAAGATTTCAGGTACGTCTTGCTACTTCTACTTACACTTAAGTCACACTACACATTCATATACAGTGGACCCTCAGTTAACGAAAAAAATTCATTGCAGAAGCCTGCTCAAGTGCCATTACCGAACGAATTTACGTCCTTAAGAAATAATATCATGTAGGTTAGTCTATTTCAGACCCCCAAAAATACACTTCCACAAGAACTTACAAAATTATACTTACATAATAGCATGATTTCCGGGGTATTCGTTAACCGAGGGTCCACTGTACACATTTATGTATATACACTCATCTGAGTTTTCTTTGATTTTATCTTAATAGTTCTTGTTCTTATTTCTTTTCTTTTCATATCCATGGGGAAGTGGAATAATAATCTTAACTCCATAAGCCATGCGTGTTGTAAAAGTCAACTAAAATGCCGGGAACAATGGGCTAGTAACCCCCTTTCCTGTATAGATTTACTAAAAAGAAAAAGAAGAAAACTGTCAAAGTGGGATGTCTGAATGTGTGTGGATGTTGTGCTAAGAAAGAGATGATTGTAGATGTTATGAATGAAAAGAAGCTGGATGTCCTGGCTTTAAGTGAGACAAAGATGAAGGGGGTAGAAGAGTTTCAGTGGGGAGAAATAAATGGGATTGGGTCAGGAGTTTCAAATAGAGTTAGAGCTAAAAAAGGAGTGGCAATAATGTTGAATAATCAGTTATGGAAGGTAAAGAGGGAGTTTAAATGTTTAAATTCAAGAATTATAAATAAAGGTTGGATGTGAAAAGTGGGTTATAGTAAGTGTTTTTGCACCTGGAGAAGAGAGAAGTGTAGAGGAGAGAGAGAGATTTTGGGAAATGTTGAGTGAGTGCTTGGGGAGTTTTGAACCAAATGAGATAGTACTTGTGGTAGGGGATCTTAATGCTAAAGTGTGTAAAAATGTTGTGGAGGGAGTAGTCGGTAAATTTTGGGTGCCAGGGGTAAATGTAAATGGGGAACCGTTAATAGAGCTATGTGTAGAAAGAGGTTTGGTAATAAGTAATACTACATATTTTATGAAAAAGAAGATAAATAAGTATACAAGATATGATATATCACGTAATGAAAGTAGTTTCTTAGATTATGTATTAGTGGATAAAAGGTTGATGGGTAGGCTTCAGGATGTACATGTTTATAGAGGGGCAACGGATATATCGGATCATTATTTAGTTGTTTCTACAGTTAGAGTAAAAGGTAGATGGGACAAAAAGAAAATGGCAACAGCAAGTAAGAGAGAGGTAAAAGTGTATAAACTAAGGGAGGAGGAAGTTAGGGTGAGATATAAGCAACTATTGGCAGAAATGTGGGCTAGTGCAAGTAGGAGTAGTGGGGGGGTTAAAAAGAGTTGGGATAGTTTTAAAAATGCAGTATTAGAATGTGGGGCAGAAGTTTGTGGCTATAGGAGGGTGGGTGCAGGAGGAAAAAGGAGTGAGTGGTGGAATGAAGAAGTATAGGGTGTGATAAAAGAGAAAAAAGTAGCTTATGAGAGGTTTTTACAAAACAGAAATATTAATAGAAGAGCAGATTATATGGAGAGTAAAAGAAAGGTGAAGAGAGCGCAAAAGGAGAGCAGATGGAAGAGTGGGAGAGGCTCTGTCAAGAAATTTTGCTGAAAACAAGAAAAAATTCTGGAGTGAGATAAACAATTTTAGAAAGCCTAGGGAACGAATGGATTTGTCAGTTAAAAACAGAGTAGGGGAGTTAGTAGATGGGGAGCTGGAGGTATTGGGTAGATGGCGGGAATATTTTGAGGAACTTTTAAATGTCGATGAAAAAAGGGAGATGGTAATTTCATGTACTGGCCAGGGAGGTACAACATCGTTTAGGAGTGAAGAAGAGCAGGATGTGAGTGTGGGGGAGGTGCGTGAGGCATTACGTAGAATGAAAGGGGGTAAAGCAGCTGGAACTGACGGGATCATGACAGAAATATTAAAAGCAGGGGGAGTATAGTGTTGGAGTGTTTGGTATTTTTGTTTAATAAATGTATGAAAGAGGGGAAGGTACCTAGGGATTGGCAGAGAGCATGTATAGTTCATTTATATAAAGAGAAGGGTGATAAAAGAAATTGTAAGAATTATAGGGGAATAAGTTTACTGAGTATATATATATACGTATACAGTGGTACCCCGGTTTACGATATTTTTTCATTCCAGAATGCTGTTCAAGTGCCATTACCAAACGAATTTATCCCCATAAGGAATAATGTAAAATAGACTAGTCCTTTTAGACCCCAAAAAATACACTTATAAAAGCATTTAAAAAAATAAACTTACATAAAAGGGCGAGTTTGGAGACCATCGTAAACCGGGGTACCACTGTATGTGTATATCAACACCACCCATGACGTCGGTACTCCCTCCACCCCCCTAACCACCCAGGGTGATGCATCAACAACAAACATGGCTGCCTCCCCCACAAGCTCCCCCTTCACTGGCTTCACCCCAGATAATCTATCAGGTATGACGAATGATCCAGATACACTAAAGTCATACATCATCAAATTAATCAATGAAAATATGGACCAATGTAAAGCACTTCTACAACAAGATACCAGGATAACACAACTTGAAAACAAAATCCTCAGCCTTGAACAAAAGTTAACAACATCTGGAATGACTGATTTTGGCAAAACCCTCCAAACTGTCATTAATAGCCACACTGAACAGATAACATCTATAAACGCAAAGGTTGAGGAAGCAGTAAAGGAGTGGAAGAACAACATGGATAACCAGTTTAATGACTACCTTGCACTACAAGAGGACAAAACCGAGCAAGAAAAGTTATCAGACACAGTAATAGTGAATAGTCCATTCTTTCCCAGTGATATGACCCAAGCAAACAGTAAAGACATTACTTTACAGATAATCAAAGATCAAATAAACGTAAATGTACCAGTGACAGATATAAAAGAAGCACGATTACTAGGTTCCCATGGTAGAAAAAGTGTTATGATTAGATTCACCACACATGACAGGAAAACAGATCTAATTAGATCACCTATTATAGCCAGAAAACAAGTATTCATTAATGAGTGTCTGACCAAAAAACGTCAGAACCTCTGGTATAGAATCAGAAAACTTAAGCGAGAGAATAATGATAAAATCCCTAAGATTCCTTAGGGATGCAAATATTACAGAGACTGTATAAACACAATGTCCAAAACCAAACCCCTACCTCATTTAAGTATTTGTCTATCCTTTGATGAATACTTTTGACAAATAGTTTTACTTTTATTTTTAAATACATACAATTTTTACTTGTGCCCATTTTTCAACCCACATTCCTATATATTTTTATCAGCTTACTTGCTTAGAATTTATAATTACTATTAATCACCTTATTTGCTAAAAATTGTACTTATCTTTTATCCTATTCTCCAACTGCCTAAAATTTTATTTCAAGCTTTTTTTTAATATTAATAAATTTTACTTTTGTACACTATAATACAGTGGACCCTCGGTTAACGAATACCCCGGAAATCGTGCAATTATGTAAGTATAATTTTGTAAGTTCTTGTGGAAGTGTATTTTTGGGGGTCTGAAATAGACTAACCTACGTGAAATTTTTCCTTAAGGGAGTAAATTCGTTCGGTAATGGCACTTGAGCAGACTTCAGGAGTGAAGTTTTTACGAAACTCGGGGGTCCACTGTACACTTTAGCACTTATTTCTCCTTTAATAGTTAACTTTGATTTTCATTATATTGCCTTTAATAAATTCTATAATCACAACTAGTGCAATACTGAATCTTATATTTATTCCATTATAACTTACTACTAATCATAATAATTTTCCAACCAGTTCTATTAGCTAGTTAAATAATAAATCAATTACACTGTAAAGATATATCCTAAACCTCTGTGACTTCTGTTCAAAAGTGTGTTAATCCAATAGCTAGTAAAATCAATTGATCAGATATCATATCTTTAAGTTTAGCATTATTCATTGTTCTTAAGTCTTTTTAGAATCACACTCATATATAAACTTTTGTTTAATTAATTAACTAACTCAGGTTTTCAAAGAGCAACCCTCTTCTTCTCGGGAAAAAAAAGACTTCCCCTCTAAAAAACACACACATTCTTTCTTTAAAAAAGGGAACCCCTTTTTCCTCTCTAGAAAAACCCAGTCCATTTCCCTTTCTGAAAGAACAAAACCAGCCCCTCTCCAAAAAACCGACCACTTCCTCTGGTAAAAACAAACCTACAAACTTTCTAAAAAAAAAAAAACGAAAAAGTTATTAAATGCAATAATACGAGATGGAAATAATCTATTCGAATTGTGAAAATGAATCCTTTCGGGGAAACATTTTCAATTATTATTCTTTCGTTCCCACTTCTCGTTATTGTACAGTGGGCTTCTTCCTCCTCAACCTGTGAAGCTAGTCACTTGGGATTTTCCCACACCTGCAAGGTAAAGGAGGTGGAGAGGATCGGGGAGGTGGAGTGGGTAGGAAGTAGAGGGGGGGGGTTCTAAGAGGTGGAAAGGAGGTCAAGAGGTAGAGGAGTTAGGAGGTAGAGGGAGTCATGGGCATAGGATGGATCTGGGGTAGCAGCTGGATGGTCTTACGTACCCCAAACATATTCCTAAGCATTGTTGAGGCTTCAATATAGTTATCCCGTGCGACTCTTCCTAGTTTAAAACTTGAATGTTTGAGATATCTCACTCCCTGCCTCTAAAAAAAAAAATTTTGAATTAACACCAGTAGTGCTTAGAATTATCAGTGACACCTCTTCCACAAATAAGGCTCACCCCACACACGAGCTGAAAATTGGGACTTATGTATTCTTTGGTACCTATATCCCCCGGTCTATCCAGCAGGGGTAGTGACACAACAAAAATTAAAACACTTAAATATATGGCCCACACACACACAGTGAAATTCTTTGATGTGCCACTTGGGAGGTGTCGGGGGGTAATTGAGCATGGGTCATACCCTATAATACGCACTCTGAAAATCTTTGCCTTATATATCAGCCAGGTATAAACCCGGGTAATCTTTACGACATTTATAGTTAAATATGTATTCTTTAACAGGCTATTAAAATTGTTGTGTTGCACCTCACTTTTACTAATTGGTATCTTTCTCTCCTTCAGTGTTTTGGTATTGAACACCGGCCTTCACCCCCCTGCACAGGTTATGTGGATGGTGGCGTGCGCAATGATCAACCCACAAACATGGGAAAAGATGATTGATCCCGTTAAAACATGATGCCTGTATAGAAATAAATTTAAATGTGTCATCTTGCGGGTAATTTGAAATTTACTGCTGTTGAATTATCAAATCCTAATATGATACCGTACAGTCATAATTTTTAGTAGCCTCGGATAAATGATCAACCCCTCGACTCACCTCTGCTAACTATATATACTCCCAGCCCAAGGTAACTGGACACAAAACAGTTAACTCAGCTGTCGCTGAAACGAAATATTAAGAAAAAATACTACCTCAGAGTAAATATTCGAATACGAAAACTATAAAAATCGATTGAAACCTTTTCTCGACTTTAAAATGAAATCTCAAAAAGAAAATAAGCAAGCAAGGTAAACAAGGTAAAACAAAAAATTTATTAAACAAACATTTCTGTGATACGCTGAAAAAAACACTCATTACGCTCAGATAAACACAGTGAAACAAACTGGGGAAAAAAAATAAGAAATTTGTTTGACTGTACTTTCCCAAGCATGTTATAGGAAAGGTCAGAGATCATGTTGCGGGCCTCCTGTCGTGTGTGAAGTGATGTCGGGAATTGTGATGTGAGGGAGTATTGTACAGCTCTCTTTTGCCATCTTTCTTACTACCCATCAGAAGCTACATATCAGGGCTACCATCAGAAGCAACAATCATGACCACCCGTCGTTTGCGCAAGTTGGTCGGCAGGCACCCATGTGTTGAAGCAAAAAAATAGGAGGTGGATGTCAATTTTATTTGGGGGGATATTTTTACTGTTTAAAAGTGCTTCCGTGGAAAGGAAAAAGGTGAAAAAATGCGTCGTAGGTTACCTTGACGGAGCATGAGAGAAAATTTCATTATCAAAATAAGGGTTCAGTGATGTATTAACATCATTGAGATACAGTGAAAATTCAAAATATAAATTACAAAGTTGCAGTACATATAGACAATTGTCAAGATAAAGACAAGGGTCCCTGTCAAGGTGGATGTGCAACAGCACAAGGTAAATCGTCAGGGAATTCAGAAAGAGACCTAAGCATCGGAAGAAAATATTTGGAGATCATCATATATTAAACTTGCCAAGATTTTCTTGAGAAGTCTATTGTAAAGATGTGCCTGGCCGAGATAAACTCATGTCGGAGTTAGTAGAAAGGGACTAACGAACAGAAGAGTTTAAAAATGTCTAGTGGTATTGTGGATGAAGATAACAACTTAGAAGAAAATAATTCATTAATATTTCGACAATGAAAGAAAACCTCGCCGAAGCATTATGTGAATCTAACAATTAAAATAAATACAAAGCACTAAAAATCCCCAAACCAATGGAAATTTAAAACAAATTATTTAACATTGCCCTTAGTTGTGGAAACAAAATAACTTTTGAAAAATATAGCAAAAACTAAAATAGATAATATATGAAACTTAGCAAGGCCAAGAGGAAAGCAGAGACAAACCTCATTTAAGCTTGTCTTGGAAAATATTTATAATAAACAACATGGATAAGCGGCAAAAATGCTTTTTTGTGAGTCGTTTTGGTAATGTTTTGATTACTGATGTAAGAGTAATTGAACAATAATGTCATTACTCTAGTAAGTATACGGCAGCAGGATGAATTAGGGATGATACATAGCTAGATCAAACCTGGAATAACTTGTGTTTACATAGGTTTTGAAGATGGCGTTGCAAGGCAGAGCAAGTCTAGTCGTAACTTCCAGCCTCCTGTTCAACACCCCCACTACCGTCTCCGCGGTGGCCTCCACTACTGTCTCCACCACCACCCACCTTTCTAATCTTGACACGATGCTAGACAACTCATCATACTTGGATATGTTAGACAACTGCTCGGAGCCTCTAGGACACGTGGACTGGAAGGACATGGGGATGCTAACATCTCTCACCATTCTGGTCCTCATTAACGCCTTGGTGATAGCCGGAAACTGCCTGGTGATTCTTGCAGTGTTCTTTCCAGCAAACTCCGCACAGTCACCAACCTCTTCATCTCTCTCTGGCCGTCGCTGACCTACTGCTGGGGATGGCAGTGCTTCCATTCAGCGTCACAGTTGAGGTCTTCGATACTTGGCTCTTCGGTGAGCTCTGGTGCTCTGTCTGGTTGGCCGTCGATGTCTGGATGTCCACCGCCTCTATTCTTAATCTTTGTGTCATCAGCCTCGACCGGTGAGTATATGCTATCCTCATATACATTATATATATATATATATATATATATATATATATATATATATATATATATATATATATATATATATATATATATATATTATTATTTTATTAACACATCGGCCGATTCCACCAAGGCAGGGTGGCCCGAAAAAGAAAAACTTTCATCATCATTCACTCCATCACTGTCTTGCCGAAGGGTGCTTTACACTACAGTTATAAAACTGCAACATTAACACCCCCTCCTTCAGAGTGCCGGCACTGTACTTCCCATCTCCGAACTCAAGTCCGGCCTGCCGGTTTCCTGAATCCCTTCATAAATGTTACTTTGCTCACACTCCAACAGCGTCAAGTATTAAAAACCATATGCCTCCATTCACTCCTATCAAATACGCTCACACTGCTTGCTGGAAGTCAAGCCCTCGCACACGAAACTTCCTTTACCCCTCCCTCCAACCTTTCCTAGGCCGACCCCTACCGCCTTCCCTCACTACAGATTTATACACTCTCGAAGTCACTCTGTCTCGTTCCATTCTCTCTACATGTCCAAACCACCTCAACAACCCCTCCTCAGCTCTCTGGACAATCGTTTTGGTAATCCCACCTCCTCCTAATTTCCAAACTCCGAATTCTCTGCATTATATTCACACCACACATTGACCTCAGACATGACATCTCCACTGCCTCAGCCTTCTCCTCGTTGCAACATTCATCACCCATGCTTCACACCCATATAAGAGCGTTGGTATAACTATCTCTCATACATTCCCTCTTTACTTCCATGGACAAGGTTCTTTGTCTCCACAGACTCCAAGTGCTCCACTCACCCTTTTCCCCTCATCAATTCTATGATTCACCTCATCCTTCATAGACCCATCCGCACGACATGTCCACTCCCAAATATCTGAATACATTCACCTCCTCCATACTCTCTCCCTCCAATCTGATATCCAATCTTTCGTCACCTATTCTTTTTGTTATCCTCATCACACTTACTCTTTCCTATATTCACTTTCAATTTTCTTCTTTTACACACCTACCATATATATATATATATATATATATATATATATATATATATATATATATATGTCATATATATATATATATATATATATATATATATATATATATATATATATATATATATATATATGTCGTGCCGATTAGGTAAAACTTGCAATTTTGGCTTAAATAGCAACGCTCACCTTGCCATATAAGACAAGTGAAAATTTGTGTATGCAATAATTTCCCAAAATCATTCTGAACATAACAAGAAAAATATTTCATTGTGTTGGTTTATTATTAAATTAATGTTAACGTATCTAAATATATTTAGTTGGGTTAGGCTAAATTAAATTGCGCTTGTTGTAATAAGGTTAGGTAGGTTTTCAAAGTTTCTCTTGGTACAAAATCATAAATTCTTACATTAACATAAATGAAAAAATATATCTTTAAACGTATAAGAAAAATTTTAGAAAGGACTTAATTTTAGATGAGTTCTTGCTAATTGACCAGTTTTACCTAATCGGCACGACATATATATATATATATATATATATATATATATATATATATATATATATATATATATATATATATATATATATATATATAATATATATAATATATATAATATATATAATATATATATATATATATATATATATATATATATATATATATATATATATATATATATATATATATATATATATATATATGCATATATATACACATACATACATACATATATAACCACTGTCTACTATCCAGGAGGCTAGAACACTTGTAGAAGTCTTCAATGAGAGCTATAATTTTATTATTTCATCCCAATACATTGGTTGATTTAATGTACACTTATCTATCTCTAACTTATCATAGCTTCCCTCTTGACTTCCCCAGACCATGTACACATAGATAACGTACACGGACCACACAGACCACATACAGGGCCACGCACATACAAAGGCCACGCACACTCTGACCACACACAGGAATCACGCTCACAGAATATGGCCACGGACTCCGTACACACAAACCATGTACACAGAGCCAGCTACTCAGGGTACGGCTGCCTATAAATCACATCTGCGGCATTCTCGATCATCTCTGAGCTAAGAGGACCTTCTGTGGACTGGGTTTGTTTACATGCAGAAGGCCATATATGGCATCGTACTTCAGAAAGCTTCCTCACCTTTCTTGTAAGAGCAAATTACTAATGAAATGTTTATACGTTTCTATTAAGAAATGTCTGCATATGTCAACTGCGTTCAGGATGATTTCTTTCTGGTTGTCTTAGGATATTGTCTCTACCAATAGATGTTATTTGATCAGAGGAATTTGCTATGTATATTTTTTATACATAATGTAAGTAAATTTAGACCAGCTTCATGGTTTCAACGATGTTTAAGTGATCTTATATCGTTCATTTGAACTTTTAAGTATTTAAAGTACTTTATGAACAGATATGTTATGAATTCAGCATAATTGCATTATGCTGATATGGAGAAAGTACGACTGAAATTTATTAGCGGATGTAGTGAGAACAGGATGGAAAGAAATAAACTGGCCTAGGTAGATTCTCAAAATTGTTATGATGCTATACCAGGCTCGAGGATAATGCGCTTTTACATAGCGTGTTCTCTTTATAATGACAACGAGATTTCAGTTAGCATTATTGTTATTATTCTTAATACGCCGGAAAACTGCAGAACTGTCTTGTGCATAACACGCCAGTTAACTGGATTCTGTCTCGCCTGAGTGCTTGCTTGATTTATGAATACTGCAGTCTGCTTGCCGACTAACTCTTCCTGTTAGGAAGGGAAGGACTGCAGTAGGACTAGAGTGAGCCAGCACGCTAATCCTTTCTTGGCGAGAATTAGCGTGATGTTTATTCAAGTATGTCCCTTGACACGTATACGTATATTATATACATTACCATTCTTTATGTTATCCTGTTAGTTCTTCCTTCTGAAGAGATGTATATAAACACGATATACTCCTCAGGTTTGATAATCTTTACAGTGATGGTTTATACATGAAGTGTCAAAGTGTAGTGGACACCTGTTCATGTACGTGTTTGTGTATGTGTGTGTGTGTTTCATATAAATTTGTTTATATATTTCTATTTCATCTTTTCTAATACATATACGTCGTACAAATGAATAAGAACTTAGTGGATTAACTCGTGATTTTTCTATACATACGAGCACTGTTTCACTGTTCAGGAATTAATTAAAACTACGAGACTTGAGAATGCTTATTCAAGTTAACAAAGCATTAGTCCAGACTGCTGGTCAGTGTTTTGTGCTATTGTGTGTAATGCGCTAGTGTGTACGATCATCTGTGATATGTGAAAGCGCACGTTCAGATGTGTATGTTCGGTGCACTAGTGCACACGTTTCTGTGATGGCACACTTTCGTCTGTGACGAGTTAGTGCTCACTATCGTGTATAATATGTTCATAGATTTATGTTCGGGGATAATTATAATTAGTGATATTATTATTATTATTATTATTATTATTATTATTATTATTATTATTATTATTATTATATAGTCGATTATTTTCATTGTGAAATAAAAACTGGAACCGTATATACAACAAACTCAAATCGTTCAGTAGAGTAAAAGATTAAGTTACGGAATTAAGAGTGATAATGTCAGATTTTACATTCACAGATGACAAGAATGTTACTATCACAGCCGCACGGAAAATGAAAGGCTGGTTAACTAAGAGTTTCAAAACAAGATATGTCAAGGTAATGATGATACTCTTGGTCTCTCTAGACTGGAATATTACTTTATACTAACAGTCCCTTTTAAAGTTGGCGAAATTGCAGATCTGGAAAATGTACAAAGAATTTTCACTACACGTAAACATTCTGTTAAGCGCCTGAATTATTAAGAACACCTGAATCCTCGAGCTGTACCTCTAGTTCCTGGAAAGTAGGCGAGAAAGATACATCATATTAAAAATTCTGCAGAAACTGACCTAAAATCTGAACATCGAAATCATTCCAAACAGAAAGCACGAAGCTCGGAAGATGAAGTAAAATACCTCAGTGAAAATCCGGTGTCCAGTGAGTGCACTAAGTGATAATTTGATATTGGTAGGGACCAAAACTTTTTAACACCCATCCTCCACACATGATAAAAATTAACAACACTCCAAGCTGTCTTCAAGAGGGTACTTGATAATTTCTTCAAGCTAGTTTCTGGTTAACAGGGTGGTGCGTATGTTGGCTCGAGTGCACCCAGCACCAACAGCCTGACTGATCAGATCCTCAACCGGGTAGCTTATTCTGGGTCCGAGAGGAAATGCCTTTCTCGGATCACGAACCGACCGATCATAGTGAGCGCGGCTAACTAATCAACATTGTAAGTTGGTTTTGGAATGACCCTGGAACTGTCTGCAGGTAAAATGCAGGTATATAAATAACAATTCATTATTAAACACTATTACAGAGTCTACTAAGGAGTAAAAAACTCTACTGATTGTTTTGGTAAATGATTAACACAATAAGATGCTTCGTTAAGCTATGAATAACAATCTTAGTTATTTCGTTTAACTGAATTTAAGATGATTATATCCATATTATATTTATTGACAATAAACAATGACAGACAAACATATAATATTTACATTCAATGTAGAAGGCAAGCAAATAATATTGATCAACTGATGTATGAGTAACCAGACCTCAGGTGCCTCCTGGATACTTTCCCTTATCTGACTTTTGGTCGACTCGCCTTTTCTCTAACTATTGATATAATAATAGCTAAAGATAACCCTAATTATAGTAGAAAAATTTATCTCTAATTTGACGGTTAGTTGTGAATTGTTTCAGCCAGGATATTGTGAGTTGCATTTATGCCAGCACTGTAAAGTAGAAAGATCCCCTGAATTTTTCTTGTGCTGTTCTAATGGCATGTTGTAGTCCTATCGGGCGAATGTTATATGTGGTTAAATAGTAGTTATTATTATATGTGATGTTCTAAACCCGTGTGAGTTATTCACTGTAATAATAACGGCTCCGCCCTCGGCTCGCTAAGAAACAAGAAAGCGTTTGATACTGTACCTCACAAAAGACTAGGGCAAAAACTTGAGTTACAGGCAGGATTAAAAAGGAATGTACTCCAGTGGATGAAAGAGTATCTAAGGGCAAGGAAACAGTGACTGTCCGGAAGAGATGTCAGAATTGGGGAAAAGAAACGAGCGGGATTTCGCAAGGGTCAGTATTAGAACCAGCACTGTTTTGGGTTCATGTTAATGACATAGCAGATGAGATTGGGTCAGATGAAGCCCTGTTTCCCGATGAGCAAACTGCAAAACTGATCATATCAGTAGTTCCTTGAATTCATCCCGGCAAATGCAAAGTTACTAAGTGGCTATACCACTTGTCAGAAAACCTGACAAGGGGTATAGCCTCGGGGAACAGAGGCTGCAGACCTTATTCAGAGAGAAAGACTTAGGGGTGAGCATATTGCCTAATATATCACCAAAGGCTCACATAAACAGAATAACTTCTGCAGCTAATGCTCGTCTGACAAATCTGGGAGTAGGATTCAGGAATCTCAACAAATACATATTCCGGGCCCTTTATATAATACACATTAGACCCATCTTGAAGTATGCGGTACTGGCAGGGAATCCACGTCTGTTAAGAAACTGCAGAAAGTGATAATTATACGATGATACCAGTTCCAGAGCTACGGGGTATGAACTACGAGGAAAGGCTAAAGAAACTTAGTCTAACCACATTGAAGGAAGAAAAGAACCAGGGGAGACATGCTAACAACATACAGGATACTCAAGAGGAATTGACAGGATAGACAGTGATAAGCTGTCTGTGAGGCGGGAAACAAGCACTTGGGGGCATAATTGTAAGTTAAACACAGATGAGCCACAGGGGTGTCAAAAAGTGTTTATTAAGTCTCAGGGTGGTAGAGATGCAGAATGACCTCGACGAAGAAGTGGTAAAGGAAGGCTACATACGTAAGGGCAAGTACGAAAGGGACCAAGAAGTTAGGAAGGAGTGAATCTGACAAGTGGCAAGTTGAGAGGTGGGGTCAGGAACTAAGACTTCGATCCCTGCAACCACATATAGGCGAGTACACTCAAGTACACACATGAATCTGTTCTACCAGTCAGCAGAATTTTACACCCTCCTCCGCCCCCACCGTCCAGCTTGAAGACTTCCATTAAGGAAGAGGCGTCTTGACATGTCAATCTCTGAAGAGCCAGGAAAATAAAATAGTGAGAATTTAATCAATTAAAAGCAGAAGTGACTCCATTTTAGGCTCATCGTGAGTTATTAAAAGTTTCTATCACTGCCAGGTAACGGAATTAATTATTCTCCTCTTCGCATTCAAGATTAATGCCATTAAATGTTGAACCGTTCCTCATGTGTTCTGTTTATAGGATACATTATATACTCCATTAATCCCAATTGTAGCTACATGTCTTAATGTTATGATTCTTCGTTATTACTATTACTATTATTATTATTATTGTCCCATTAATAATCATAATAATAATATCTTTATTTCTACACGTGCATGTACAAGGTATACAGGTCTAGCTGACACCAATGATATACTACTATACAGAAAGCTCAATGTTATGCAGAGCATTTCGAGCAAATTAGGTCATTTTTTCCAGGATGCGACCCACACCTGGGACAAAACTGACCTAATTTGCCCGAAATGCTACGTATAACAAAGGGTTTTCTATATAGTATGTCATTGATGTCAGCTAGGCCTATATAACTTGTACATGTACTTGTAGAAATAAAGATATTATTATTATTATTAATGGGACAAAAATAATAATAATAACGAAGAAGCATAATATTATGAATAACGTCTTTAAACCATATTTAAAATATTTCAGTGATAATAATAATAATTCTATATTGAAGGAAGTCCAGTAAGATGATCCTAACACAAATTACTCCTTATCTTAGTAACCTTCGATGTTTGAGATAAGTATTTGTTTCATTTCATTTTAAGTGTACTGAAGCACTAGTCTTTAAATGTGTCTGTAATGATGATTTTAATCCTGCTACATTCAACTTTCTAAACACCCACGCATTTCACATCTATCCAAATATCCATTTGTGGTATTTGTGGACAAAATGTTTTCAATTAAATTGAAAATATCATGCGGTCGATGTATTTCCGAAACCATCTGTTACAGAATTTTATTAATCCTAGACAGAAATTTTCAGTTTCCTCTTTTTGTTTACACAAAAACACATCTAGAAATAAGGGTGTGTCTTCGACTTCCTTCTCCTCCAGTATGAATTTAATTGATGCCTCTACACTACTTCAGAGGAAGTGTGAGCGCCGAATAAATGACGTATAATTTGTATTAAATGTTGTGCTAAGAAATGAACATGGATTTCCAAATGTAATGCAAGAAAGAAATGATTACGCAAAAATACAGAGCTTTATAAACGGAAAATATTGGATCGTGTTAATGCTGCCCTCGGCTGACAACTCCAGAAAAATAGTCAACATTAAACTGAGTGTTTGGTCGAATGCAGCTTTTATGTTGACTGAGATCGTGTTTCACAAGATATATACACCAATTTCTGTTATCTCTGTGTACATCTACTGACAATTTACTCTGTTCCATGTTTTAGCGGGGCCTGGTTAAATGTCAGAGAAGGTGAGTTGCGGCCCGGTACAGTTAGTAGTCTCTAAACCTAACAATAACAGTGTATAGTTCACGAACTCAAGTACTTTTCTAGAGGCCTGCAGTACTGATTTGTGCTATAATCCACTGAGTGTAGCAATCAGTTATAAATGAACAAGAAAATAGAGAATAGAAGCAATTTGTAATTTAATTGTACAACTTCGCCATAACATGTGCATATATATATACACTATGTACAATAAGCCAAACATAAGCCAATTCATAGATGAACAGAAAGTAAGGGTAAAGTAGTGAATAGCTAGTAACCTATTAACTACAACAGTGAAAGCACATTCATAGGGAACTAAGTGCTCAATATGATGTGAACCATCTGCTGGCTCCAGAGGGTCTGGCTGAAAACAAATAAATAACTTTCCACCAGCTAATCTTCCCTGAGAAATCAGGTAGTCGCAGCAGTCAACGATCATCCAAAACAGCTAGACTTGTATAGTATCGTTAGACAGCGCTGACTACCGTGCTTACAGATGACTGAGATGACCTGCAGGATCGTGATTGAATACAGAGTGAATAGTAAGTAAGTAAGTTTATTCAGGTATACACAAATACAGTTACATAGATTATCATACATAGCAGCATATGTGTAGAGAACCTAGGATAACCCAAAAAAGTCAGACAGAGTGACTTATTTCCATTACAAGGAGCATAGTGAGTTGCAGTACAATCCCCACAAGCTAGTCTACTTTGTGCATGCAACAATCTTTCTTTCTTTCAACAAATCAGCCGTGTCCCACCGAGGCGGGGTGGCCCAAAAAGAAAAACAAAAGTTTCTCGTTTTAACTTTAGTAATGTATACAGGAGAAGGGGTTACTAACCCCTTGCTCCTGGCATTTTAGTTGACTCTTACAACACACATGGCTTACAATATATATGGCATGCAACAATATATATGGATTTACTTGAAATCTACTTGGGGAATTATGGAGCGGAATTAGTCTAATCTTTCAATCAGAAACCAGCGGAGCAATCACCTATCAGAAGTTTCTGTAGTTTGCTTTCCGGTGCTGAGTCAGGGCGCTCCTTCGTACTCCTGATATTACTTCTCTCGTTAATAAACCAGCTTTCCTCATTGCCCAGATATGAATTCCAAAATTTATTTAAGGTACCAAAATTGCCTATGGTGGATTGAATGACTGCATTTTTTAATTGTTCACTTGTTTCAGTGGACTAATAAAAAATTTAATATACCACCAGTTCAAATTTATACATAAAAATTTACACCCCTCATCTCCTTTGCTGTACGGAGGTGTTGCAATCTTGCTGTCCAGTCGCCATCCCAAACACGGTAATGGCCACAACAATGCATAGAGAACTTTATCCAAACGAAAAATTACCACTATATTGTGTATCTGTGGTGGTGTGGAGACAGTCTCTTCATAAAGTGTTCTCTTGGACTCATTTGTGGTGGTGTGGAGACAGTCTCTTCATAAAGTGTTCTCCTGGACTCATTTGTGGTGGTGTGGAGACAGTCTCTTCATAAAGTGTTCTCCTGGACTCATTTGTGGTGGTGTGGAGACAGTCTCTTCATAAACGTGGACTCATTTGTATATCCACGACTGTGAAACTTTCCCTGTCAGCTACAATCTTATACTTGAATCTTATTACAGATGTTTTGATTATGTAATCACAGGGACGATCGGGTTTTACCTTGATAATGTAACTTCCCTTAAGACAGCTATGAGTAAGAGTCTCTCCGCATATGTCTAGTCGTGTTGCATTTTTAAAGGCAAATCATTCTCAAATGATATTTTCAGGATATTAATAACTGAACTTTCACACGAGTGAGTCTGTAATTTATATTCATTGGTGGACCCGATATCACGTCTCTCATTTTCACTTTTCCCACAGTATATGTTGCACATCAGTAATTTACATAAATATGCGTCTATTTTAAAGATCAATTATGCACATACAGTACATAACACTCGTCAATGTGAGGCTCTTTCACGGTTAATTGAATTAATAACATTTTTAAATAATTTCAGATAATGATTTGCATCGTGAGATATACAGGCGAGAGACCCTTAACCTTCACTTGAATGACCTAACCTAGACATACATAATATTGATACTAATAAAACTTATTAAGATATTATTATTATTATTACTATTATTATAGTAATAATAATAATATCCACATGAAAGCGGTCAGATTTTATTTCCTATTTTCACAGTAGTCCTGGCATCATGAAACATGCCTAGTCCAGCTAGATAGATGATGTTTGTAGGATTGTATGGTCCAGTGGTTAGAGCGTCGTGAATTCTGACTTGAATTTTGAGGCAAGCTAAAGACCATATATATATATATATATATATATATATATATATATATATATATATATATATATATATATATATATATATATATATATATATATATATATATATATATATATATATATAATATAATATATATAATATAATATATATAATATATATAATATATATATATATATATATATATATATATATATATATATATATATATATATATATATATATATATAAATATATATAAATATATATATATATAATATATATATATATATATATATATATATATATATATATATATATATATGTGTGTGTGTGTGTGTGTGTGTGTGTGTGTGTGTATGTGTGTGTGTGTGTGTGTGTGTGTGTGTATGTGTGTTTGTGTGTGTTTGTGTATGTGTGTTTGTGTGTGTTTGTGTGTGTGTGTTTGTGTGTGTGTGTGTATGTGTGTGTGTGTGTGTGTGTGTGTGTGTGTGTGGATCACAATAAACAGGTGATATCACAATATGCAAAATAACAACTGTACAAAAAATCAAAATTCCAAGAGCTTTCTTAATTTCTCACATTATCAAGGACCTGCAAATCACAATAATTTCTCACATTATCAAGGACCTGCAAATCACAATAATTTCTCACATTATCAAGGACCTGCAAATCACAATAATTTCTCACATTATCATGGACCTGTAAATCACAATAATTGTTCACATTATCAAGGACCTGTAAATCACAATAATTGTTCACATTATCAAGGACCTGTAAATCACAATAAAATGCGTGATTGCAAGTATGAAAAAATACTACAGTAGTGAAAATAGGAAATAAAACCTTACCTCTTTCATGTACTTACACGCATAATAATAAAGTATTAGGTAGTAGGTGTTATATTCTGGCATTGGCTCTGGTTACTAATAGCAGCAAGAGGACCAAATATAAAGTTGGGTAATTATCTTGTTTGTGTTACTATTGCTCTCAACTAGTGCTATAAACTGGCGATTAACTCTATTTATGCTCAGTCTTCCAGAATATGTTGCCAGCTTAATATAATTTGCATTGCTCATTCATGACCTTAATTGGTGTTAAAGAATATTTGGGTGAATAGAGGGTAATATTGAGGAGCTTTTCAATAACATTTCTGAATAGTGTGATTTATTTATTCACAAGTATTTTCAGAATAACTTATGATTTATTTACAAGAATTTATGTATAGGGTGCTTATTTGTGGTTGTCGAGGTGTTGCTTCCGCGGCAACCGTCTACACCAACCCTAGTGGATACTGTCCCAGGAAATATTTCAGTGTAAGTAAGTAAGTTTATTCAGGTATACACAAATACAGTTACATAGATTATCATACATAGCAGCATATGTGTAGAAAACCTAGGATAACCCAAAAAAGTCAGACAGAGTGACTTATTTCCATTGGGGTCCATTTAATACCTTAATATTATACACTGTAGGAGATATATGTTATTATACTATAAAGGATATATACTAGGAATAATGTAAAAAGAGTTATTTACATTTACATGTATGTTAGCTAAAAAAATAAAAATCATTCTCCTTCCTTTCTGTCGCACGAGTGTTTTTTTTTTTAACCACTTTCTCTCTACTCAGTATAAAAGCCGCTACTCTTCCTTATATATGTATATGGTCTACTACAGCGAACAGAATCCTGTAGGTGTTTGCATTTGCAGAAGATGACAAGAATACAAACGGGAGATGACAGACAGAGGGTACAGGTGGTCAAGCAAAATAGTCGCTGGAGTTTAATCCGAACATTTGTAAAGCCATGCAAATCAGAGGAGACGAGAGGCCGACGACAGAAGGAAGACTGGAAAAAGTTAAGCTCGATATTCAGTGAAATAAAAGGCGGTGAACATCAGACTGAGCATATCGTCGGAGGAGCATATCAGTTATACGACTGCTGTCACTGCTGTCATATGTGAGGCTAGGGACAGCGACAAAAAATTCAGGCTCATCTTAGAATAAACAGCACCAGTGTGAAGCCTCTGTTTTATCAAGCATATTAAGAAGCTTGAAAATGTTCATTTGTCTGAATTTAGACTATCTGCAGGTATGATGTATGCACGCTATGATTACAGACTAAAAGAACAAAATTTCCTGACACTGGAAGGAAGGAGAATTAGATCAATCATGATTATGGCGTACAAGATATTCAAAGGTAATGATAGAGTGGTAAGGAGTGATTGTTTTAATGCAGGGACCAGGAAAAATGAGGCACAAACAGAAGCTAAAAGCACAGGTAAGTCTTGAGGCTGTTAGGGAGTAGAATGTACAGGATATGTAAAAGGTGAAGGTAAACGTTGTATACAGTTTGATGTGCAGGTTGATTGGACTGATGAGACCAGAAAGAAGGAAGGCAAGGTCAAGAGTTGGGTATAAGCCCCTTCAACCACAAGCAAACACACATTTAGAAGAGAAATAAGAAGCAATGTAAGAGAAAGCTGAATCCTTAATTAAATATTTAACATGCTGGGTGAGGAAGGAAGCTCGGAGCAGCCTGTGGACCATCTGGAGTTTCTTGTCTCTTAACACTCTGCTTAAAATTCCATTTTAATCGGTTCTGAATAATAAGAAAGACAGTGTGCTTTCCAATTAAAATCAATCTAAATGTTTATGACTCCGGCATACATGTATATTGATTATATAATATGTTGAAAAATCTATCATCTGATTATATGTTTTAATGTACATCATCTGATCACACCTTTAAATGTCTATCATCTGATCATATGTTTAAATTTCTACAAGCTCACCACATGTTTGTATTTTTCTCAGCTAATCATGTCTGCATCTCTAATCTTATATTTGCATCAGATAATCATCAAATCAGAACATAATCACACTTTACAACGTAAAGTGTTTTGTTTGTTTTCAAAACATCTGAAATCAAACTTTGCAATCTACTCATCCCTCTCTCTCTCTCTCTCTCTCTCTCCTTTCTTCTTTTACCTTGTAGAAGAACTCCAGTAGGTCTGTGACACAGGGTTTTCCATCCCTGAAGCCGTGGTAGCTGTCATATATGAGCACATTCCTTTTTAGGTGCTCCACCACTCTTCTTCTGATAATCTTCTCCATGATTTTATATATTATACATGTCAGTGACACTGGTCTGTAGTGTGTGTGTGTGTGTGTGTGTGTGTACTCACCTAGTTGTGGTTGCAGGGGTCGAGTCATAGCTCCTGGCCCCGCCTCTTCACTGGTCGCTACTGGGTCACTCTCCCTGCGTCATGAGCTTTATCATACCTCTTCTTAAAGCTATGAATGGATCCTACCTCCACTACATCACTTCCAAAACTATTCCACTTCCCGACCACTCTGTGACTGAAGAAATACTTCCTAACATTCCTGTGATTAATCTGAGTCTTCAACTTCCAACTGTGTCCCCTTGTTGCTGTGTCCCATCTCTGGAACATTCTGTCTCTGTCAACCTTGTCAATTCCTCTCAGTATTTTATATGTCGTTATCATGTCCCCCCCCCCAATTTCTCCTGTCCTCCAGTGTCGTCAGGTCGATTTCCCTTAACCTCTCCTCGTAGGACATACCCCTTAGCTCCGGAACTCTTTACATGCTTGGCTAGGTGTGGGTTCCAAACTGGTGATGCATACTCCAATATGGGCCTAAGGTACACAGTGTACAGGGTCCTGAACGATTCTTTATTAAGATGTCGGAATGCTGTTCTTAGGTTTGCTAGGCGCCCGTATGTTGCAGCTGTTATTTGGTTGATGTGCGCCTCAGGAGATATGCCTGGTGTTATACTCACCCCAAGATCTTTTTCCTTGAGTGAGGTTTGTAGCCACTGTCCCCCTAGACTGTACTCCGTCTGCGGTATTCTTTGCACTTCCCCAATCTTCATGACTTTGCACTTGGTGGGGTTGAACTCCAGGAGCCAATTGCTGGACCAGGCTTGCAGCCTGTCCAGGTCCCTTTGTAGTTCTGCCTGGTCCTCTTCCGATTGAAATCTTCTCATCAACTTCACATCATCTGCAAACAGGGACACTTCGGAGTCTATTCCTTCAGTCATGTCGTTCACAAATACCAGAAACAGCACCGGTCCTAGGACTGACCCCTGTGGAACTCCACTAGTCACAGGCGCCCACTGTGACACCTCGCCACGTACTATGACTCGCTGATGTCTTCCTGACAGGTATTCCCTAATCCACTGGAGTACCTTTCCTGTTATCCCTGCCTGGTCCTCCAGCTTTTGCACTAATCTCTTGTGTGGGACTGTGTCAAACGCCTTCCTACAGTCCAAGAAAATGCAATCTACGCACCCCTCTCTCTCTTGTCTTACTGCTGTCACCCTGTCATAGAACTCCAGTAGGTTTGTGACACAGGATTTCCCGTCCCTGAAACCGTGTTGGTGTTCCACCACTCTCCTCCTGATAATCTTCTCCATGACCTTGCATACTATACATGTCAGTGACACTGGGCTGTAGTTTAGTGCTTCATGTCTGTCTCCTTTTTTAAAAATTGGGACTGCATTTGCTGTCTTCCATACCTCAGGCAATCTCCTGTTTCGATGGATGTGTTGAATATTGTTGCTAGGGGTACACATAGCGCCTCTGCTCCCTCTCTCAGGACCCATGGAGAGATGTTTTCCGGCCCCATCGCCTTTGAGGTATCTAGTTCACTCAGCAGCCTCTTCACTTCTTCCTCGGTTGCATGTATCGTGTCCAGCACTTGGTGGTGTATCCCACCTCTCCGTCTTTCTGGAGTCCCTTCTGTCTCCTCTGTGAACACTTCTTTGAATCTCATGTTGAGTTCCTCACATACTTCACAGTCGTTTCTTATGATCTCTCCTCCTTCCTTCCTTAGCCTGATCACCTGGTCCTTGACTGTTGTGTTCCTCCTGATGTGGCTTTATAACAGCTTTGGGTCGGATTTTGCTTTCGCTGCTATGTCATTTTCATATTGTCGTTGGGCCTCCCTTCTTACCTGTGCATATTCATTTCTGGCTCTACGACTGCTCTCCTTATTCTCCTGGGTCCTTTGCCTTCTATACTTCTTCCATTCCTTAGCACACTTGGTTTTGGCCTCCCTGCACCTTTGGGTGAACCACGGGCTCATCCTGGCTTTTTCATTATTCCTGTTACCCTTGGGTACAAACCTCTCCTCAGCTTCCTTGCATATTGTTGTCATATATTCCATCATCTCGTTTACTGACTTCCCCGCCAGTTCTCTGTCCAACTGAACCCCGTTCAGGAAGTTCTTCATGCCCTCATAGTCCCCTTTCTTGTAGTTTGGCTTCATTCGTCCAGCCCTTCCTGCTTCCCCCTCCACTTGTAACTCTACTGTGTATTCGAAGCTTAAGACCATATGATCACTGGCCCCAAGGGGCCTATCATATGTGATGTCCTCAATATCTGCACTACTCAAGGTGAATATTAGGTCCAGTCTCGCTGGTTCATCCTCTCCTCTCTCTCTGGTAGTGTCCCTTACGTGTTGGTACATGAAGTTTTCCAGTACCACCTCCATCATCTTAGCCCTCCACGTTTCTTTGCCCCCATGTGGTTCCAAGTTCTCCCAATCGATTTCCTTGTGGTTGAAGTCACCCATGATTAGTAGCTTCGCCCTGCTCTCATGAGCCCTTCTGTGTGTGTGTGTGTGTGTGTGTGTGTGTGTGTGTGTGCGCGCGCGCGCGCGCTTTAGCTATGTTAGTTATCTGTTATCAAAGGCACTTGTCGATAGACACTTGACCTATGTTGGTGTTTTTTTGTGTGTGCTTGTTTAATAAGTACACAGCAGACGAATTATACAAACATTGATCCATGAAGCAGATTAATCCCATTAGAGTGAATTTAGTTAAGCAACAGTATGCGTATTTGAGTGCTTGTTTTTTCAGGGTGTTTGCCCTGAGGTGTTTTTCCAGCATGTTTGCCTCTAAGGTGTTCGTTCAAAGTGTTTACCTTTACGGTGTACGTTGAAGGTGTTTGCCCACCACCACCACCACACAGTTAAAACGTAAACGTGATAGCGCTAATTCACGTCAATCAATCATAAGCTAAGAGGCGGCTCCATCAGGAGCATGACACACACTCACCTGGCAAGTGTAGTAACATTTTGACTTTTATTCAGGTAATAATTCTTATATTTCCTTAGAAATGATGCGAAAGTTGTGGACCTCAGATATTGCTGCAGTGTTCTCAAATTATGCTTTAAGCACCTCTAACTTTAAATGAGTTTATTCTATTCTTTCTTCAGTATTTCTCGCTTCGATATAAGCAGTTAGGGTAGTATCCAGATAGGGACGTGATCTAAGAGTTTCTACATCTATAGATCATATGATAGTATATCCTCACTTAATAATGACAGGACACACTAAAAAAATTATCATTTCCTTGTCTTCGGAGGCGCCGTCTTCTTGACTCGGCCCTTATAAACACATTACTTTTCATGAATCTTACTCACAGGCTTTTTATGTTGATGCTTCTCTTGTCCATTACATTGTCAAACGCTCTAATCACTTGTTAGTTTATCCGTCAGGGACATTGACAGGTTGACTGGTGCAGTAGTACAGGAGGGTCGCAGCAAAACAGTGGTGTTAGAGGACACAAGTACAAGGGGGGTTGTCAAGTCTCCTCATGGTAACACATGGTAGCAGCCAACACTGGCTCACTCCTGCACTCGGTGCTCGCTTTTGATATCTGAAGGTCGTTTTTGTAGCATTTTCTACGGTGGATGTTGTAATCCTTATTTTTTTTAACCATCTGCCAAATATGAGACGGAAACTATGGTTTGTGTTTCGTCTCTCTAAATTGTGCAACAGAGAATATTTTTTTATGAAAGAATAGAGGTAGGTTTCTTTCCCAACACTGCCGCCACTACCACCACCACTACTACCACCATTACCACCACTACTATCACCATTATCACCGCCACTACTACCACTACCACCACCACTACTACCATCGCCACTACTACCACCACAAACACCGCCACTACTACCACTACCACTATCATCAGCTCCTTTTATCTTCACCTTCACCATAAATCAGTAACATGACGCCATCTGTCAAGCGGGGCTCTCAGCAGTTCCGTCTAAACAGAGCAGAGCAGAGTCATCAACTCTCTATGCCACCATGAGGTTCAGCGCTCACTGGCACACTGGAGCAAAGGTCAAGTGTCTGTAGTGGAGGAGGTGAGGTGATGAGTGTGCCACTGGTGGTGCTAGTGGAGATAGTTGGTGCCATGAATGTTGGTGGTACTGATGACTAGTTGGATGGACTATTGGTGGCGGTGCTAGAAGTGGTTGTTGGTTATTGTAGTAGTGGTGGTTGGTGATGCTAGTAGTGGTGAATGTCAGCACTAGAGCTGGAGGTATATGGTACTTCTAGTGGTAGGGAAAGGTGTTATTAATGGTGATTGTTGGTACAATTAGTAGTAGTCTAAGATATGAGGTGGTTGAGAATATTAGCGGTTGTGCTAGTGGGAATGGTCATTGGCACTAATGTTAGTAGTTGTGGTGATTTAAGCTAACATATATCATGCACATCCATACACACAGGTATGTACTAAAATACATTCGTGTACAATAATAATAACAATTTTAATAATAATATTACTACTATTACTGTTACTACTAATACTACAACTACTATTAGTAATACTACTACTACTACTAATAATAATAATACGATAGCGCTAATTCAAGTGAGTCAACTGAAATTTTAGAGACGGAAACACCAGCAACTTGCCCGAGTTTAGTGCTGCTTTATATGAAAGAGCATTTCTCTCGAGTAGAGAACATCAGGATAGAGTCAGCACCTAATCATACATAACAGAGAAGATCAATATGTTCAGAGTTAAGCTGCGAGGAAAGGCTACACAAAGCATAATCTGGTGTAACTGGGGAAACGAAAATTCAGGGGACATTTGTTCACAACATATATGATACTTATGGTTGTGGAAAAAATTGACCGAAATAAGGAAAAATCGAGGGGCCAGGAGTTGGCGCTCAGCCACCACGAGCATAGCTAGATAAACAAACACGTACATATGCACTCAAGCACATACACATGCACACACACACACACACCAGGCCGTGTCTATCGTCAAGTGGCTTTGACTACTGGTACCTAACACATAAACAAATATGGGGCCAGGAACTGAGTCTCGACCCCCGCAAATACAACTCAGTGAATACATACTCAGTGCCTGGCTCACATTAGCAAATTGCACGACGTAGATCAGCAAATTAGACCATTATTTACAAAAGTCTTTTACAAGTTTGCATGAAATTACGTCGTTGTTTACACAATCTCTCTGACGCTTTATATTAAATGACTTCTATTTACTAAAGGATTTTGTAGAGCTGTAAGAGTATATATATATATATATATATATATATATATATATATATATATATATATATATATATATATATATATATATATATGTAATCTGTATATCATAGCAACTCTGGGGAAAATAGGCTATAATTATATTTTTATATTATTTCCTAATTTTAAATATTACTCCTTAATTCTACAAGTTTCATGTGACTCCGGCGCCGCCAGAGAATAAACATTCAAACATTTTCCTTTCTCAAAAAATAAAATGTACAAAAAAAAAGATATCCTCTTACTCGTAAAAAGAGGACACCTTATTTACCTAACTCCAAATGTCAAAAAAAGCTATTGGAAAATATCCAGCAAAACAGTGAAGCTTCGATGATGCGTCTCATATATTAAAACAGAGCTTGAGTCTGTCTGGCCGAGAGTCCGCTACAAACAAAGAGGAGAGGTGGAGAAAACTTTGTGCAGGACCTCATTTCCTCTACGTGCTGGGGAGGTAAATGCAACTGTTCGAAACTTACTGTATACTACTAGCATTACGCAGAGCTCCAAGTGACCCTTTATGTCAGATTCGATGACGGTGGCATAAGCCTTTGCCTCCAACTTCTAGGAACTCCGGGGAAAGTAATAACAAAAAGAAAAACAGAAACGGAGTAAAACACAATGACTTTAATAGCAGTAACGCCATAATGTGTCAAGCAAATTGTCGCTCCAACCCCCATATTTTAAAAAGGAAATCTGGCAGAGAAATTGAAATCAGTATCCCACTAGACACAAGAAGCTGGGCGGAGATTCCAGCAGGATGGAGGACATTTCCAAGCATGACACCAGTCCCTGGGATAGCTGTGGCTTATGGTAACATTCTGAAACAGAGCCTTTTGCGGCGTCTTCATGTAACTGTGCGACTCCGGGAGGTCCTTTTCAGCTCACTGGGAGAATCCTCAACCCAACATCCTGTGTGTGTATTGGTGTTCGAGTGTTGATGCAGAGGTAAGATAGTCCTGGTGATGGTGATTTTCTATACGATAGTGATGGCTCAGGTGGTGTTTGTGGTGGTATGGATGATGACTGTGGCTATGATAGTAATGATGGGTGTGATGATGGTGGGAGTGATTTTTATGGTAGTGACAATGATGGTAGTGTTCATGGTCGTGATGGTTTTGGTTGTGATATTGTAATTAGTGATAATAGTTGTGTGTGTGTGTGTGTGTGTGTGTCTGTGTGTGTGTGTGTGTGTGTGTGTGTGTGTGTGTGTGATCTAGAGAGAACTTAGGATTTATTATAAAATTTCTCTACATATATATATTTTTGCTATGTGAGAGAGAGACATACATAAAGGCACACAGAATGAGATAAAGAAAGAGGAGAAATAAATAGAAGCAGAGAAGAGACAGGCACCGAGACAGAGGCTGATCCACTCTAGTTGCAGTAAAATGGGATAAGTTTGCTAGATGACACATGGAAACTGCTTCTGATACTGCCAATTTCCTCGCAACTCTCTGTCTGTCTGTCTGTCTGTCTGTCTGTCTGTCTGTCTGTCTGTCTGTCTGTCTGTCTGTCTCTCTCTCTCTCTCTCTCTCTCTCTCTCTCTCTCTCTCTCAGAAGTTGATTAACAACTCTCCTTAAAAAAATTCTTACCATTGCATTTCGGTGCTCTCAAGCGGTCGCAACTTCCTCATTATATATATTTTTTGGTAGCGTTGTCTCGTTTCATGCGATGGCTGTCTTGCCTGCACTGCTGCCTTGTTCTTGTCAAGCCCCGTGTACCACTTATCTACCAAAATGACAAGCTAATATAATAATAAGAAGAAGAAGAAGAAAAAGAAGAAGAAGAAGACGAAGAAGAAGAAGAAAAAAGGTTAAGCATAATAAAAAGCAGAAATAAGATTAGGCGGTAGAATGAGGAGAAACCTGATTATTATTATTATTATAATCAAAACAAAGCGCAAAACCAACAAGGGTCATACAGCATATATATATATACCTATTTGTAAAAAAGAATGAAAAGATAGGGTTTTAGGGGAAGTGGAATATTCAAATGGCTTTAGGAAGAAATCCAAATATTCTTCCTTGAAGCCTTTTTATCCACTTCTCCGAGGCTATGGGTCGTAAGAAGCGACTAAAATGCCGGGAGCAGGGGGCTAGTAACCCCTTCTCCTGTATATATTACTAAATGTAAAAGGAGAAACTTTCGTTTTTCCTTTGGGCCACCCTGCCTCGGTGGGAAACGGCCGACGTGTTGAAAGAATATATATATATATATATATATATATATATATATATATATATATATATATATATATATATATATATATATATATATATATATATATATATATATATATATATATATATATATATATATATATATATATATATATATATATATATATATATATATATATATATATATATTATATATATATATATATATATATATATATATATATATATATACATACATATACATACATACATATGCATATATACACACAAACATGCGTGTAAGAAAATAAAAACTGAAAAGGGGGGAAGCAAATCTAATTTCACTAACTTTATAATTGAAACATCCAGTATTATTAAGAACCCCAGTAGTGACATCTGGCACCCCAGGTTAAGAACCACTTTCTTAGTAATGTTAGAAACGTGTTACATTTCACTGGACTTCCTCAAACTCATTTTCCTCCTCTTCGATCAATAGGCCAACATATCAAGATCATCTAGATTTCCTTGTTTGGCCACAGAAGCTTTTTTTTTTCCTTACTATTTTATGTCACCTGCGAATTTTGGGAATTTAAATATTACTATTTTGTGTCACCTGAGAATTTTGGGAATTTAAATGTTAGCCTCTTTTTGAGATCATTTAAAATGTGAAAAGAACCGAGTCGAGGACGATCCCTGGGCAACTCCTCTCGTTATATCCAGACATTCAGTTGAAAAACCACTCGTTGTTTCCTATTCATGAGCCACTCGTTGATCCTGGCCTGAAGTATTCTTCCTATACCTGCTTCTTTATTTTAACTAACAATCTCCGACGACCTTCTTGAAAAACTTTCGAAAATCTAAGAATGCTACATCTACCGGGACATTTTCTCTGCAATTTTTTCAATATTTTCCCTAATAATGATCTCCATTTATTGACCCAAAATTTGCTTTAAGGTAATATAATTCATACTAAGATTAGAAACATGCAGAGAGACAGACAGATTAGCGAAGAAAATGACAGAGGCATTCAGAGACACATGCATTCCAAAATAGAAACAGAAAGAATGGAAAACAGCCAAACAAAAACACATACAGATCTAAATGCAGAAACAGAGAGACAGAGACAGAAAGACAAGCAGGCAGAAAACACAAGCAAAGAGAAAGAGACAGTTATTCAGAAACACAGCAAATGAGAACAGACGGGAAAGAGACCGAGAAAAACAGAGGTTCACAAACAGAGACAGAGACACAAAGATGATTCATATTATGAAAAGAATGCTGCTGACACATAAACAATGGCTTCATGAACAATAGCACAGCTTTACTTAATAAAGAGACAATATCAAGAGTAACAAGGAAAATATTACTCCAAGCCACAAACAATTCCAAAACATTAAACGTACATATGTAAATAAGTCTCAAGCAACCAACCTAAACGATGCCAAGGATTAATTATGAAAACAATTCATCGAAAAGCAATACCCAAATTAAATACAGTTCTGGAACAAACAATTACCAAGCAAATAATTCCTGAACAATGAAAAAACAATAATTTTTTAGGAAAACACTTTCAAACAAACAACTTTCAAACAAATAAATCACAAAATCTACAGTTTGCAAGGGTCACCACCTTCACACAATGAGTCCACCAACACAAAATAGACACTACACTAAAAAATTAAGCAAGAGATTTTTGGTCAAAAAACAAAAAAAAAACTGGCATGTTGAGCTTTTCCATGGAGGTAACGACCAGGGCCTAACAATAGGCAACTAGCAGGGCCCAATTAGGACACACAGCTGAGTGGCCAACGGTTGCTGAAGACTTCATTCTTTTCCAAAACACTGTGTTGTGTAAATTTGTGTGTGTGTGAGTGTGTGCGTATGTACTCACCTAGTTGTGGCTGCAGGGGTCGAGTCACAGCTCCTGGCCCCGTCTCTTCACTGGTGTGTGTGTGTATTTGCATTAGCTGTGTGTGTTTGAAATTACCTGTTTTAGAAAGAAATCACATTGCAATACCTAACTAAACAAAACAGTGATTGAACACTAAAACATGAATAAGTCTATATGTGGGTAAAACTCAATGAATAAGAGACAAGTGCAACGTTTCGTCAAGCAGTGGCTTTATAAGTCCAACCAATGGTTGGCGAAACCTCTCCAAAACAAAGATATTGCATATGTTTCTTATTCATTTACTTGTCGATTATGTATGTATATATATATATATATATATATATATATATATATATATATATATATATATATATATATATATATATATATATATATATATATATATATATATATATATATATAATCCTTGGAAGGAATTCATACGGAAATCATATTATTAAATAAAAAAAGAAGCTGGTGTACGTGAACTGACATCGGCTGAGTCCTCCACTTCTCCACTAACACAGAAGACCATAATAACGACGAACGTGGCTTATCCTCAAGATCCACTGTATGGGAGGTGACTTGACCCAGTGTGTGTGTGTACTCGCCTAATTTACCTGTGTGTGTATATGTGTGTGTGTGTGTGTGTGTACTCACCTAGTTGTGGTTGCAGGGGTCGAGTCATAGCTCCTGGCCCCGTGTGTGTGTATGTGTGTGTGTGTATATATCTCTGTGTTTCTCTCTGCCTCTCTTCTCAAGGTCCTTCCTTGCCAGGTTATAATAAACATGTCTTGAAAATAATGACCACTAATATAGTTAACAGTGTGAACGCTCATACTGTTTATTATTATTATAGTAAATGCTTCACAAGACCTTATTTAAACCTTCAAAGCCAGGCTCTGTACTACCAGGCTCTGTACTACCAGGCTCTGTACTACCAGGCTCTGTACTACTAGGCTCTGTACTACCAGGCTCTGCACTACCAGGCTCTGCACAACCAGGCTCTGTACTACCAGGCTCTGTACTACCAGGCTCTGTACTATCAGGCTCTGTACTACCAGGCTCTGTACTACCAGGCTCTGTACTACCAGGCTCTGCACTACCAGGCTCTGCACTACCAGGATCTGTACTACCAGGCTCTGTACTACCAGGCTCTGCACTACCAGGCTCTGCACTACCAGGCTCTGCACTACCAGGCTATGCACTACCAGGCTCTGCACTACCAGGCTCTGCACTACCAGGCTCTGCACTACCAGGCTCTGCACTACCAGGTTCTGCACCACAAGGCTCTGTACTACCAGGCTCTGCACTACAAGGCTCTGCACTACCAGGCTCTGCACTACCAGGCTCTGCACTACCAGGTTCTGCACCACAAGGCTCTGTACTACCAGGCTCTGCACTACCAGGCTCTGCACTACCAGGCTCTGCACTACCAGGCTCTGCACCACAAGGCTCTACACTACCAGGCTCTGCACCACAAGGCTCTGCACTACCAGGCTCTGCACTACCAGGCTCTGTACTACCAGGCTCTGCACTACCAGGCTCTGCACCACAAGGCTCTGCACTACCAGGCTCTGTACTACCAGGCTCTGCACTACCAGGCTCTGCACCACAAGGCTCTGCACTACCAGGCTCTGTACTACCAGGCTCTGCACCACAAGGCTCTGCACTACCAGGCTCTGCACTACCAGGCTCTGCACCACAAGGCTCTGCACTACCAGGCTCTGTACTACCAGGCTCTGCACTACCAGTCTCTGCACTACCAGGCTCTGCACCACAAGGCTCTGCACTACCAGGCTCTGTACTACCAGGCTCTGCACCACAAGGCTCTGTACTACCAGGCTCTGCACTACCAGGCTCTGCACCACAAGGCTCTGCACTACCAGGCTCTGTACTACCAGGCTCTGCACTACCAGGTTCTGCACCACAAGGCTCTGCACTACCAGGCTCTGTACTACCAGGCTCTGCACTACCAGTCTCTTCACTACCAGGCTCTGCACCACAAGGCTCTGCACTACCAGGCTCTGTACTACCAGGCTCTGCACCACAAGGCTCTGTACTACCAGGCTCTGCACTACCAGGCTCTGCACCACAAGGCTCTGCACTACCAGGCTCTGTACTACCAGGCTCTGCACTACCAGGCTCTGCACTACCAGGCTCTGCACCACAAGGCTCTGCACTACCAGGCTCTGTACTACCAGGCTCTGCACTACCAGGCTCTGCACTACCAGGATCTGCACCACAAGACTCTGCACTACCAGGCTCTGTACTACCAGGCTCTGCACTACAAGGCTCTGAACCACCAGACTCTGCACTACCAGGCTCTGCAAAACCAGGCTTTGAACCACCAGGATCTACACCACCAAACTCCGCACTACCAGGCTCTGCACTATCAGGCTTTGCAGCACCAGGCTGTGCACCAGAAGGGTCTGCACCACCAGGCTGTGCACCACCAGACTCTGCACCACCAGGCTCTGCACCACCAGACTCTGCACCACCAGGCTCTGCACTACCAGGCTCTGCACCACCAGGCTCTGCACTACCAGGCTCTGCACCACCAGGCTCTACTACCAGGCTCTGCACTACCAGGCTCTGCACTACCAGGCTCTGCACTACCAGGCTCTGCACTACCAGGTTCTGCACTACAAGGCTCTGTACTACCAGGCTCTGCACTACCAGGCTCTGCACTACCAGGCTCTGCACTACCAGGCTCTGCACTACCAGGCTCTGCACCACAAGGCTCTGCACTACCAGGCTCTGCACCACAAGGCTCTGCACTACCAGGCTCTGCACTACCAGGCTCTGTACTACCAGGCTCTGCACTACCAGGCTCTGCACCACAAGGCTCTGCACTACCAGGCTCTGTACTACCAGGCTCTGCACTACCAGGCTCTGCACCACAAGGCTCTGCACTACCAGGCTCTGTACTACCAGGCTCTGCACCACAAGGCTCTGCACTACCAGGCTCTGCACTACCAGGCTCTGCACCACAAGGCTCTGCACTACCAGGCTCTGTACTACCAGGCTCTGCACTACCAGTCTCTGCACTACCAGGCTCTGCACCACAAGGCTCTGCACTACCAGGCTCTGTACTACCAGGCTCTGCACCACAAGGCTCTGTACTACCAGGCTCTGCACTACCAGGCTCTGCACCACAAGGCTCTGCACTACCAGGCTCTGTACTACCAGGCTCTGCACTACCAGGTTCTGCACCACAAGGCTCTGCACTACCAGGCTCTGTACTACCAGGCTCTGCACTACCAGTCTCTTCACTACCAGGCTCTGCACCACAAGGCTCTGCACTACCAGGCTCTGTACTACCAGGCTCTGCACCACAAGGCTCTGTACTACCAGGCTCTGCACTACCAGGCTCTGCACCACAAGGCTCTGCACTACCAGGCTCTGTACTACCAGGCTCTGCACTACCAGGCTTTGCACTACCAGGCTCTGCACCACAAGGCTCTGCACTACCAGGCTCTGTACTACCAGGCTCTGCACTACCAGGCTCTGCACTACCAGGATCTGCACCACAAGGCTCTGCACTACCAGGCTCTGTACTACCAGGCTCTGCACTACAAGGCTCTGAACCACCAGACTCTGCACTACCAGGCTCTGCAAAACCAGGCTTTGAACCACCAGGATCTACACCACCAAGCTCCGCACTACCAGGCTCTGCACTATCAGGCTTTGCAGCACCAGGCTGTGCACCACCAGGGTCTGCACCACCAGGCTGTGCACCACCAGACTCTGCACCACCAGGCTCTGCACTACCAGGCTCTGCACCACCAGGCTCTGCACTACCAGGCTCTGCACCACCAGGCTCTGCACTACCAGGCTCTGCACCACCAGGCTCTGCACCACCAGGCTCTGCACTACCAGGCTCTGCACTACCAGGATCTGCACCACAAGGCTCTGCACTACCAGGCTCTGTACTACCAGGCTCTGCACTACAAGGCTCTGAACCACCAGACTCTGCACTACCAGGCTCTGCAAAACCAGGCTTTGAACCACCAGGATCTACACCACCAAGCTCCGCACTACCAGGCTCTGCACTATCAGGCTTTGCAGCACCAGGCTGTGCACCACCAGGGTCTGCACCACCAGGCTGTGCACCACCAGACTCTGCACCACCAGGCTCTGCACTACCAGGCTCTGCACCACCAGGCTCTGCACTACCAGGCTCTGCACCACCAGGCTCTGCACTACCAGGCTCTGCACCACCAGGCTCTGCACCACCAGGTTCTGCACAGCCAGGCTCTGCACCCCAAATACAGCCAGGCTCTGTACAGCCAAACACAGCCAGGTTATGCACAGCCAAACACAGCCAGGTTATGCACAGCCAAACACAGCCAGGTTATGCACAGCTAAGCTCTGCACAGCCAAGCACAGCCAGGCTCTGCAAAGTAAGGCACAGCCAGGCTCTGCATAGCAAAGCACAGCCAGGCTCAGCACAGCCAAGCACAGCCAGGCTCACCACAACAAGGCTCTGCACAGCAAGGCTCTGCACAGCCAAGCATAGCCATTTTCTCCACAGCCAGCCTCTGCACTGCCAAGCACCGCCAGGCTCTGCACAGCCAAGCACGTCAAGCTCTAAACAGCCAGGCTCTGCACAGCCAAGCACGGCCGGGCTCTGCACTACCAGGCTTTGCACAGCCAAGCACAGCCGGGCTCTGCACCGCCAGGCTCTGCACAGCCAAGCACCGAGAGGCTCTGAACAGCCTCTATCAATGTATGCTCAAGTAGGTAAATAGAACTGAATTTGTCGCATTACTTATTAAAAGCAATTTACAACGTTGTTGGACAAGAGAAACATTTAGCAAATTATATAAGTTTTCCTTCTGTTTGAGTCGTCCAATTAAAGTTGATTTAATTATTAATAAGCAAACATTAAATATAACAACAAAATAATAATAACAATAGTTTAACGAAGATTAATTAGAAGAACAATGGATATATCGCGTCTGAAAACAATGAGTTGTAAATATTATGCAAAGAGTAAAAAAATAAAAAAAATGAAGCCCTACAGTAGGCCTACTGACCCACACTAGGCAGATTCTTCTTCTAAATTTGAAATCATTGTTCCGTGTGCTTTCTTGGTTGAATATTCCTAGCATTCTGTTGTTAGTTAGTCTTGTCTCCCCTTATTCTAAGTCTTTCACAAGAGTGTATGTTCAGTGTTCTATCTTTATATGTAAGATTCTTTATACAGTGGATTTATTTTAAGAACATAAGAATGAAGGAACACTGCAGCAGACCTATTTTGTCGTCCTTCTCTGTATGTTCTATAATGCATTTATATCTATTTTGTGGGATGGAGACCAGAGCTAAGCTGCAATCTGAGATCTTACTAATGATGTAGAGAGCTAAAGTATAACCTCCAGACTCCTGGTGAAACTAGTGTGGTTGTATGTACAAGATGTATGTACTGATCAAGACATTCACTAATCAGATATTCAGCCAAGATACAGAGTAGCTAGAGCAAGAAGTATATATATATATATAGTACACGAGGTCAGATGTATCGGACGAAAAATTGTTAACAATGTCAGCTCTTCCCACGTCTTTCCTTATGTTGTGTGTACACAATGTAGCATGTTTCCTGGAAAAGTATTTTCAACATTAAACACATGGGCAACATAGCAGGCCCAATGGCCAAATTCATAGTTACTAGCTTGTAGCGTGGGTTCGCCCACCAGAGGCTTTTTCAATTCAATACAGAGGCGTTAAGGCAGGGAAATATAAAAAAGCGTGGAGGTTAGATGTTCAAAACGCCAAATGCTTAATGACGTCTCCTGACAGCTATCTTGATAACCTAAATCCAGTTTAGCTAAAACTCTGGAGATACAGCAGTACAATCAATCACTAGTTCACAAGCACCTTAGTACAGTCAATCACCAGTTAACAAGCATCTCAATACAGTCAATCACAAGCACCTCAGTACAGTCAATCACTAGTTCACAAGCACTTCAGTACAGTCAATCACAAGTTTACAAGCACTTTAGTAGAGATGGATGTTAATCATGTGCTTCACAATTCACGTGGGTCGCCTGGTTCCTGACACTGCTGCAGAGTCAAGGATGATAAACAACTGGTGTCTTGGCGCTCACACGCGTAATGAATAACTATTAATCAGGTGTCTACAAGCATGATGAATAACAGGTCGTCAGGTGCCTGCAAAGGTGATGAAGAACCAGTATTCAGGCGCCTCTAGCATGATGAATAACTAGAGTTAAGGCGCTTTAAGCATGATGCAAGGTACATAATGAGGGGTCAGGTGTCTGCAAGCATGATCATCAAGCCCCATGTGTCTGTAATTCACGGATACCACTATATACAGCTTCAAGAATACGTACAATCTTTACTCGGCTTCCTACTACAGAACACATCCACACAACAAAAGAGGAAGTGAAGAAATCTCCGAAGGAACTGGAAAAAGCAGAAGCCATGGGAGCTAACATCATATCCCAGTGGGTACTGAGAGGAGAAGAAGCCAAATCAACTTTGTATTCAAGATCAAAGGTCTTGAAAAAAAAGTCGGTAGAGATGAGAACGTTATCGGATAGCTAGATGAATATCAGCCTGGTATCACAGATTGTATGGAGTTCAATCAAAATATGTTAAAAATAATACAAGTGGGAGGAGGAGGTAGGTCTTAAAGAGATCACAGTGATGAATGAAAATGATCTAGTAGTAATAATCACACGGATTAAATACGTTCAAGTCCTTGATTGTTTTCTAACGACTTACAACCAGACTAGTTCCACGAATGAGGGTGTGCAATATAAGAAGGATCAAAATTAACTGAACTTGATGCCCTTGGAGAACTAATGAAGACAGTAATAGAACAAAAGATAGAGGAATTTATAATGCAGCTAGAGACAGTCTGCTTAAAATGCGAGAACCATGAACAAGATATAAATGGACGATAAAAGCAAATGTGTCACAGGGATCTTAGGAGGTACTTTTTGTCTCTGGGTTGCGGGGAAGTGGATGAAACTGGATGTTGAAGTGGTGAACGCAAACTCCATTAAAAGTTTGAAAAGTTGGCATGATGAGTGTCAAAAAGACAGAAATTGGTAATTCGGGTCAACGAAGTTTAAGAGGTCAATTCCAGGAGCAAGGAATTGACCTCCGAAAACATAAATCGATGAAAATACACATATAAACGACGGGGTGAGTGGATGGGGTAATGAGGTGGGTGGATGGGGTAGCTAAGTGGGTGGATGGGGTAGCTAAGTGGGTGGATGGGGTAGCGAGGTGGGTGTATGGGGTAGCTAAGTGGGTGGATGGGGTAGCGAGGTGGGTGAGAGCTGGGTCTGGCATCAGGGAAGGAAAGGGATCAGGAGGAAGAATGAACAACAATGTATCAACTCACTGCATCGACAAAGATGTATCGTTTAAGACGTGTTCCAATTCCAGTGACCTTGGAGGAGGCTGGAGGTGGAAGAGGAAGAATAGATGACTAACAGCAGGAGGCTGTGCGAAGACGAATAATAAGATAGATGAAAGGAGAATGGGAAGAAGTGTGGCAGTGAGGCGGAGAATAAAAAAGATTTACTTAAAACCGAAACAGAAAATATAAAGAAATATCTTTAATTTAGTATATAGCAAAAAAACTGTCTATATAAAAATATTATGAAGAAAAAAATAATTCGTCTTTTTAGTGAATAAGCAAAAATATTTGTTTAATTATTTATTTCGGATTAATTAATAGACATAAAATTCCAAGCCTGTTTGGGTTTAATTAGAAACTAAAATTGAATATACATATTTTTCCTCCAGTGAAATAATTATTGCTATTATTGTTGTCGTCTCTGTGACTGTTAATTATTTTATTTATTATAAGGTAATAGTGGTTATGGAGTAATGTGCCTGAAAGACAGTGTAAGCTTGAATGACAGCATGAAACCTGAATGATAGCATGAAGCCTGAATAATAGCATGAAGCTTGAATGATAGCAGCTTGAATGATAGCATGAAGCCTGAATGATAGTATGAAGCCTGAATGATAGCATGAAGCCTGAATGATAGCATGAAGCTTGAATGATAGCATGAAGCTTGAATGATAGCATGAAGCCTGAATGATAGCATGAAGCTTGAATGATAGCATGAAGCTTGAATGACAGCATGAAACCTGAATGATAGCATGAAGCCTGAATGATAGCATGAAGCTTGAATGATAGCATGAAGCCTGAATGAAGATGAAGCTGAATGATAGCATGAAGCCTGAATGATAGCATGAAGCTGAATGATAGCATGAAGCTTGAATGATAGCATGAAGCCTGAATGATAGCATGAAGCTGAATGATAGCATGAAGCTGAATGAAGCATGAAGCTGAATGATAGCATGAAGCCTGAATGATAGCATGAAGCCTGAATGATAGCATAAGCTTGAATGAAGCATGAAGCGGAATATAGCATGAAGCCTGAATGATAGCATGAAGCCTGAATGATAGCATGAAGCTTGAATGATAGCATGAAGCCTGAATGATAGTATGAAGCCTGAACGATAGCATGAAGCCTGAATGATAGCATGAAGCTTGAATAATAGCATGGAGCCTGAATGATAGCATGAAGCCTGAATGATAGCATAAAGCTTGAATGATAGCATGAAGACGGAATAATAGCATGAAGCTTGAATGATAGGATGAAGCCTGAATGATAGCATGAAGCTTGAATGATAGCATGAAGCCTGAATGATAGCATGAAGCTTGAATGATATCATGAAGCTGAATATAGCATGAAGCCTGAATGATAGCATGAAGCTTGAATGATAGCATGAAGCCTGAATGATAGCATGAAGCCTGAATGATAGCATGAAGCCTGAATCATAGCATGAAGCTTGAATGATAGCATGAAGCTTGAATGATATCATGAAGCCTGAATGATAGCATGAAGCCTGAATGATAGCATGAAGCTTGAATGATAGCATGAAGCCTGAATGATAGCATGAAGCTTGAATGATATCATGAAGCCTGAATGATAGCATGAAGCCTGAATGATAGCATGAAGCTTGAATGATAGCATGAAGCCTGAATGATAGCATGAAGCCTGAATGATAGCATGAAGCCTGAATGATAGCATGAAGCTTGAATGATAGCATGAAGCCTGAATGATAGCATGAAGCCTGAATGATAGCATGAAGCTTGAATGATAGCATGAAGCCTGAATGATAGCATGAAGCCTGAATGATATCATGAAGCCTGAATGATAGCATGAAGCCTGAATGATAGCATGAAGCCTGAATGATAGCATGAAGCCTGAATGATAGCATGAAGCCTGAATGATACATGAGCTTGAATGATACATGAAGCCTGAATGATAGCATGAAGCTTGAATGATAGCATGAAGCCTGAATGATAGTATGAAGCCTGAATGATAGCATGAAGCTTGAATGATAGCATGAAGCTTGAATGATAGCATGAAGCTTGAATGATAGCATGAAGCTTGAATGATATCATGAAGCCTGAATGATAGTATGAAGCCTGAATGATAGCATGAAGCTTGAATGATAGCATGAAGCCTGAATGATAGCATGAAGCTTGAATGATAGCATGAAGCTTGAATGATATCATGAAGCCTGAATGATAGCATGAAGCTTGAATGATAGCATGAAGCCTGAATGATATCATGAAGCTTGAATGATAGCATGAAGCTTGAATGATAGCATGAAGCCTGAATGATAGCATGAAGCCTGAATGATAGCATGAAGCTTGAATGATAGCATGAAGCCTGAATGATAGCATGAAGTCTGAATGATAGCATGAAGCTTGAATGATAGCATGAAGCCTGAATGATAGCATGAAGCTTGAATGATATCATGAAGCCTGAATGATAGCATGAAGCTTGAATGATAGCATGAAGCCTGAATGATAGCATGAAGCTTGAATGATAGCATGAAGCTTGAATGATAGCATGAAGCTTGAATGATAGCATGAAGCCTGAATGATAGCATGAAGCTTGAATGATAGCATGAAGCTTGAATGATAGCATGAAGCTTGAATGACAGTATTCAGTCGAGAGTTTGGTCTCGCATGACGTGATAGCACGACCGACTTAATATAATAGTGAAGAAAAGACGTAAGTTGAAGAAAAGGCTTTTATTGGTAAAATTTCTCGCTCCGAATAGAGCTTTATCAAGACTATGACCTGATAAAGACTATAACCTGATAAAGACTATGACCTGATAAAGACTATGACCTGATAAAGACTATGACCTGATAAAGACTATGACCTGATAAAGACTATGACCTGATAAAGACTATGACCTGATAAAGACTATGACCTGATAAAGACTATGACCTGATAAAGACTATGACCTGATAAAGACTATGACCTGATAAAGACTATGACCTGATAAAGACTATGACCTGATAAAGACTATGACCTGATAAAGCTCTACACCGACAAAACACTGTCTCCCAAAAAACTTGTTCTGCGACTTATTTCTCCACTCATACGACCCCTTCGTCTCACAACTTGCTACGTTCGTGATGTTAAAAAAATGTCTGTTTCTGACTCCCGAATTCGTCATAAAACTGTTATAAATAACTAAGGGAAGGGGCGGGATTCGAACCCATGGCGAGCCAGTCACTGTACAATGCTCGCCAGCATGGACTATTATTATTATCATATCTAAGCGCTAAACTCACAGGGGTGGTCAGCATGGAAGTGGTTACATCACTTGCCTGATAATTTTAGGATTGGCTTAGTATGTGATCCAATCCTGTCCATCAGTCTCTCTCTCTCTCTGAGCACTGTAAAACATCCCCTCCCCCGTGTCATAGCACAATCAAGCAACAGCTACACAAACAATATATAGCCAAAGATGTCAATCTGCCGAGCACCTCCTTCAATTAACAAACACTGAACACCCACCTACCTTGTTCTGTACACTCTCATTTTAATTAACACAATCCTTTTCAGCGAAAGATCCCTTGAGAGATAACTTTCTTTTTTGTGTTATCATTAAGCAGGTAGCAGAGACATAATACCTATAACAAGGTCTAGGAAGTTGATTGCGACAAATACGATTCCATCTCTCGTTCGCTAATGAGGCCTGGGCGCACGGAGAAGAGAAAATTGTTTGTAATCCCAAAGTGTCTGCAGCCCTCATTATACATGTATGCATGCAAAGGATATGGCAGGAGGAAATGTATTGAAAGCGTTACAATCTGTATTAGGTGTGTAGGAGACATGTATGGGAAGGTATGGGAGGTCTGCATTGGAGGGTGTGGGAGACATGTATGGGAAGGTATGGGAGGTCTGTATTGGAGGGTATGGGAGACCTGTACTGGAAGGTATGGGAGACCTGTACTGGAAGGTATGGGAGGTCTGTATTGGAGGGTATGGGAGGTCTGTATTGGAGGGTATGGGATGTCTGTATTGGAAGGTATGGGAGGTCTGTATTGAAAGGTATGGGAGGCCTGTATTGGAGGGTATGGGAGGTCTGTATTGGAGGGTATGGGAGGTCTGTATTGGAGGGTATGAGAGGTCTGTATTGGAAGGTATGGGAGGTCTGTATTGGAGGGTATGGGAGACCTGTACTGGAAGGTATGGGAGACCTGTACTGGAAGGTATGGGAGGCCTGTATTGGAGGGTATGGGAGGTCTCTATTGGAAGGTATGGGAGGTCTCTATTGGAAGGTATGGGAGGTCTCTATTGGAAGGTATGGGAGGTCTCTATTGGAAGGTATGGGAGGTCTCTATTGGAAGGTATGGGAGGTCTCTATTGGAAGGTATGGGAGGTCTCTATTGGAAGGTATGGGAGGTCTCTATTGGAAGGTATGGGAGACCTGTATTGGAGGGTATAGGAGGTCTGTATTGGAGAGTGTGGAAGACCTGTATTGGAGGGTATAGGAGGTCTGTATTGGAGAGTGTGGAAGACCTGTATTGGAGGGTATGGGAGGTCTGTATTGGAAGGTATGGGAGACCTGTATTGGAGGGTATAGGAGGTCTGTAAGTGTAGGAGGCTTGTATGGAAAAGAGCAATATTTATGATAAGAGAATATAAATGATGGGTAGTGTATATTTTTGACGCGTTTGGGGATATAGTAGACCCATGTAGAGGGCACTAAGCCCATGGCTAATCAACGCTTCCCCAAGGACTGAAAGGAGAAATGCGATACATTATGGAAGAGTGACGGTACCAAAAGAACTTCCAGACAAACAGGAAGCTGTACTGGGTCAATAGAACGTGGATGTCTTTTCCTCCTCGATCCACAGAAATCGTCATTATTGGAACATTCGGTAGATGTTAAGGATAAGCAGAAACACCATATACACGAACACATAGTGTAAACTGTTTTTCTTTGTGCAGGATTCCCATAAAGGTCTATACTCTTCCACCTCCGGTGAACCTCCATTAATAGAAACAATTGATATATTAATTGTTCACTTATAGTTCACTTATAGATAGAAATTCAGTCAATGGCTTATATAAAACAAATACTTCAATTGGCGTTAAAGATTCACTTATCACATTTAATACTAGGTTTTATAAACAAGTTCTGTCTAAAACTAGTTTAGTTTTAGACACAGACCCTAATCAGATAGAATTATTTACGGATGATTTAAACTTTAAGCATAGAACCACTGTATTTAATAAGGACAGGAAAGCTACATGTACTGATATAGGTATGACGCTTTTGACCTGATCTCCTATTGTGTTCAAGCTGATCTGGTTTTGATACAGAAATAAAAATGTTGACAAGATTCTTTCTATGTAAAATGAAGGGTCTAATATGAATGTGGATTTACACTGCTCTACACTCCTTGTTTTCGCTGCCTTTGCATGTCCACATGTTTATATTAGTTCTAGTGATAACACATGCTTTTATTCACACACACACATACACAGGTGCCTGGAAACACCAGACGTAAAACCACATTAAAAATAGCAACAGAGGTATCGGTAAAATACAGGCTAATATCCTTGACAAATATCTCGTGCAAATTTATGGAACAAAAATAGAAAAAGACAAATAAATAACCTGGAAACACCGGGATTTGCCTCAGAACGACAACACGGTTTCAAGAATGGTAAATTCTGCCTCATAAATCTCAGAGAAAAATACGACAGACTTACAGAAATTAGACAGAAGAGACTGTAAGAAGGTACGAAAGACTAGTTCACAAACTAGAAAACCGTATCAGTACTCACCTATATGTAGTTGCAGGGGTCGAGTCATAGGAAGTCATAGGGGTCCAGTCATAGGAAGGTGAAAAAAGAGTATATAAGTAAAGAAAATATGGAATCATGGGAAGATACAAAGTGTCAGAACGAAGGAACTCCAGAGGAGTTCTAAAAGTGTCCGTCCATGTACCTTTGCATGATGCTACAAAATTCTGGCAAGAAAAAGGGCCTGAAGCTATACACCTAAACACAAACTATGATGGTGTACGCACGTCTGGTTAATTTTAAAATGACAGTTAGGTACCTTAACAAAGTTTTTCTTCTATGTATACTATACATGTCAGACCCATAGAGTACACAGCACCACCATGGAGCCCAGCAGCCTGAACAAGAATCCATTCAAATTCGTAAAAAGCTAGAGAAGAGGAGAATCCAAGGATGAAAGGGACTTAATCAAGACATAATAGATATTTAGAAGACTAGATCAACAGGTGACAACTAATTATTACAACTCCCTGGCCCACCACCAGTGTCTGACTCACGGGTTGCCAACCCGGACCTCATCAAACCCAGATAATCTCACATTGATTATCATCGGACAGAACTGCCTCTCATTGAAGCCTCTCACTGAGGCTCACAAGAGTCTCGCAAAGTATTCAACGCTAATTCTGGGAAGGAAGTTTGATGCTGAATTCTCTTAGCAGTTTTGTCTGATGTTATTATACCTCATTATGTCCCTCCCTCTCTTAACACCCCTCCTTCCCTCCGTCTTTCACCAATCTCTACACCTACAATTCATCCATTAACTCACTCTCCCTGGTTTCTCTCTTTCCCCCTCCATCCATTTCCATACCCTATCAACCCCTCTCTATTCAGCTCACTCTGGCACCATTAGCGACACTCGTACGCACTCTGGTACCACCAATGATACTCGTGCCACACTGGAACCCTCCCATAGTTGTATGTAGTCTAATATAACCTAACCTAATCTGTCCTAGAGTAACCTGTATAAAAGTAAAGAAAATAGTATTATTACTTTAGAGGAGATGCTACAAAATATGTTGATCTACTCTTGTATCTCCTTTCTCGCCTCCTACTCCTCCCCCACTTCCTCCTCCTACTCCTCCACTTCTTCCTCCTATTCCATTTCTTCCTCCTCCCCTCATACTCCTCCACTTCTTCCTCCTCCCCCCCTTACTACTACATTTCCTAGTCCACTTAAGACAGGAGAGGGTTCTCATTATCACTTCTCTCACCCATCAAACAGAGGTCGACATTTTAACTATTCTCCTTTTCCACCCTCACACTCTTACCTAGCCCTTCCTTCCTGTTCCAACTTCTTTTACCTTCTGGGCGTCGTTCTTGTTGTCGTCTTCTCCCTGCTTCTCCTCCTACCCTCCTCACATGCTCAAGCACTAGCAATCTTGTGCGAAATTGTGTTGATCGTCTCCTTGGGACACATAACCTACGCCAGTGTGTGTGTGTGTGTGTGTGTGTGTGTGTGTGTGTGTGTGTTTGTAAAATCTAAAGTAAATGTTAAGCTATTGGACTGAATGGATACCTTCACTACGAGAGAAAGATGATAACACTAGTTATAAAATATGTCTTTACAGCATATTTTTATGACTACATACATACATACATATATATATATATATATATATATATATATATATATATATATATATATATATATATATATATATATATATATATATATATATATATATAATTTGGGAATTATAATAGATGTAGCGTGAGGAAATATTAACAATAGTTTTTGACGTTTTTTGTTACAATACTGAACTTCGGGGTAATGAGCACCCTTGGCCTGGTTAGATTCTGTCTTATAAATGATGAAAAAAAAGAATCGAATGGCCTAGACGAAGTAGTGGAAACACACCAAAGATGGTTCAGAAAACATATGACAAAGCCCACGAGGCTAGGGAGCGAATCCGGTGAGCGGCAAGTGACAGGGCCATGAGCTGACACTCAACCACAAATAGGTGGGTACAGTAATGAAGGCACCATTATAGACAAATAATCCGAAACCTGTGTGACTCCCATTTACATTATTTATCTACACTATCATGAGAAGACAGCTGACAGAGGTTCCTACAATATCTTAATGACAACAGAAGACAGCTGACAGAGGTTCCTACAATATCTTAGTGACAACAGAAGACAGCTGACAGAGGTTCCTACAATATCTTAGTGACAACAGAAGACAGCTGACAGAGGTTCCTACAATATCTTAGTGACAACAGAAGACAGCTGACAGAGGTTCCTACAATATCTTATTGACAACAGAAGACAGCTGACAGAGGTTCCTACAATATCTTAGTGACAACAGTAGACAGCTGACAGAGGTTCCTACAATATCTTAGTGACAACAGAAGACAGCTGACAGAGGTTCCTACAATATCTTAGTGACAACAGAAGACAGCTGACAGAGGTTCATACAATATCCTAGTGACACTAAAAGACAGATGACAAAGGTTCCTACAATATCTTAGTTACAACAGAAGACAGTTGACAGAGGTTCCTACAATATCTTAGTGACACTAAAAGACAGCTGACAGAGGTTCATACAATATCCTAGCTAGTGACACTAAAAGACAGTTTCGTGATGACAGACTCTTACATCCCTTCTCTCTTTTCCTTCGTTAAAAAATATTTTATCTTATCTGATGGAAAAGTTGAGGTCCCTTAATTTCACGGGTAAAGTGGCGGAAATACCATTTAGAAAGAGACAGTCGGTAGCTTGTGAGAGAGGTAGGGAGGGAGGATGTAAGGGGGAGGGTGAATGGAATAGTAAGGGAGAGAAGAGATAAAAGTTGAGGTTAGTACTAGAGTGAAGGAGTGAACTGGTGACGAAAAATAATAGTGAGGATGAGATAAAGGGTGAGAGGATGAGGAAGAGAGGGAGGGAGGGAAGGAGTAAGCAAGGGAGAGAGAAATGGCGTGAAAAAGGAAAGTATTTCCTACACTACTGTGAGTCTGGCCCTGACGCCAGGGGTAAGTAGAGTGAGCCAAGTTTAGTCTGGTTCTGCTCAGAGAAGAACGATATGAACTAGACTGTGGCTGTCTGTATCTCTTTGTGCCTGTCATACATCAGAAGTCGCTCCTCTTATTTCTGCCGCCTCCAGCGACCGAGCCCTCTAATACTGATACAAATATTAGAAAAGCCTTGGGAAGAACTTAGCTTTGCTAATCAAAGGCGCTTTCCAAGTCAAATTGATTCATTGGTGTGTGTGTGTGTGTGTGTGTGTGTGTGTGTGTGTAAACAAAAGAGGCCAGGATAGTGTAACATAAGGCTCCCTGCCCACTCTCCACTCCGATCACACTACCAACATAAACTTACGAGCGAAGAGACTTACCATGTTTATTGTTACTGTTGTTGTTACTACTACAGTTGCTGCAACTACTGCCGCTACTACACTAGCGGATAGTCTGAACTCAGCTCTGAATGAAATGAAGCTGTGAGCCTTCAGATTTACCCCACTTAAGAAAACAAAAATATGGAAAAAGGTAAATAATAATAACAGCGAAATATAAACAAAGTATGGAAAAATAAAGCAGACGAAAGCAAAATTATATACAGTTTACTTAAATTATAAAAGTTACAAACATAATATGTATAACCTAACTTAAGCAAACAATGAAAAAATTAAAACAAACTGAAAGTGAATTAAAGTTGAACATATCAAAATAATGAATATATCTGTTCCTCTGGCGTGTGGTGTAATATTAGCAGACAGCAGCACTGAAGTAAGGCTGTGGTTCACTATGGCCTGAGTGGCTTAAGTGGTACAGTCACTAACAGAAATGAGAGTATAAAAGCAGGAAAATCGGCCACCTCGAGTCATAGACTAAGATGGCTACAGCCGTGAAAAAACAGACACAATATAAACGAGTGATGAGTGGCAGCATATTGGCTCAAACCTGAACGAACCATTAATGAGCAACCTGAGGATTCGAAGACTCGTGGAGGTAAGTGAGTTGACAGCAGTAAAGCACCAAAAACAGCAATGTCACAAGTAGATGTGGAGGTGACTTCTAGTCATACCAAGAAGTGAAATAGACTATCCACACAAGCCATCTGCCAAAGCCTAGGCAGCCCAACTGGTCCCTCAAAGTTCGGCTGGCCCACAGTGAAACATTCAGGGTGAGGGAGAAACAGAAAGTTACCATCACGACAAGGGATATACTTGATAGGCATAAAACTTTAAAAGACACGGGTGAGAAAATATATAATAACGTTAAGAAAACCAAAGTGCAACAAATCAAGAAGGTAACACCTGCAAAAATACCAGACAAACAAAATGATGCACAAGACAAAACCAACAAAGGAGCCTACTTATGAGTGTAAGGGAGCCAAGTAGTCACGTCACATACCAACCAGGAAAAACTGGCAGGCGACGCTGAAGTCAACATACCTCCGAAACAATTGTTTCCATATTCTAACTACCTACACAACAGTCATTAACCCACTCACACAAAATTAAGTAGGTACAAATGAACTCCCTCTCCACAGTCCCAGTACCCACTCCCACATCTACTCCCGGTCACTGTCATTCCCACACCCATTCCCGGTCTTACCTACAGTGTACGGGGTCCTCATTTGAGCTACCGCTATACTCTACTCCTACCAGCATTCCTAGTAAACCCGCTGTCGTGGATTCACCTTCCTTGCAGCTGCCGCAGCCAGCGCCGAGGAGCAGGAATCTCTGTTCATAAGTTAGCCTTTACATTGTATTTAGTCGAGTAAAATATCTGAGAAAAGAGCTCTACCAAACGTATCTTCAGTAAATAAATATTGCAGCAGACACATCCAAGGGCAGTCTGTCCCAGGTTTAACCCGCTTCCATTATATCTGTCTTACATACCATTTTGAATTGTTGTATCTCTCAGCACATCAAAAAAGATATTTTTGTTTAACTGTGTAAATTATGTTCAGTATCGTAAAGGGTTAAATGAAGTAGTTACTTTGCACTTCTTAAGAGAGAACAGCTTAGTGTGCAGGTCTTCCCCTTCTGGTTTATTTCCTGTTCAGAGGACAAGCAGTGTTTTCTTTTTCTCCATTTTAACATATAATTTTAATTTGAAAAGAGATATGAATAGCATATTTATGGAGACTGTCTGGCTTGAACTTTATGGGTCATTCTACACAGTTAGTGGTAGTCTTGATACTCCGTCCGCTAATGGCGGCCCGATCTCTTAGTCTGTATAGTTTGATAACTCTTATGCACCTGAGACCTATCCTGTGAGCGGTATAGTGTGACAATACTGTTTCTGGTGTTCTGTATTCAAAATTCATAGCTAGGATTCTTAATATTTGTTAGGTTTACCACTCCTAGCAATACACTGTATAGTGTATATAAAGTCTTCGTCAGTGAAAGCTCCCTGGTGCTTCTCTTTTTTTAATTTCAGTCAACAGATTTTTCACACATATTATAATCATATTTAAAGTTTTTTTCTATCCAAAATTCACTATTTTTCTTTTATCAACCTTGAAGTAAATTTTCCACGACTTCGACAACTGCGCCAATTTATCGAGGACCATCTAATACTTTTACAGTCTGTCACAGATGCGACGTATTTTCTAAGTTCGCCTCATCTGCAAACTTTAAGATTTTTTGTTAGCCATCTTTTAAGATAATATATGCAAATTATCAAACGGATTTGGTAAAGGACCTTTCCCAAGAAACCCACTTATTACATAGCTCAACCATTCAAACATCTCCTATCTAAAACCATTAGTTGCTTCATGCTTGTGAGCCAGACTCAAATGGCTTTCATATTATCGTATTACATGATTATTTATTCTGTATTGTAGTGGATATCAGGTATAATATAACAATTAGGACTTCTTACTCAGTTTTTTCATACATAATAAAATAATTCTAAGTATTTTTTAGACAAGATCTTTTATTAAACATAAATCTCGTTGATTTTTAATTATTAAATGTTCTTCCTATAGCTTACCCAGCGCAAAATCTAAGCTACCTAGTTTAGGTAGTTTAGCTTTCCTCTATATTGTTTGAATCTAAAAATTCGAAGTATCCTTTCAAATTCTGCAGCTCTGTAGTGAGGACTCGCCATTACTCTGGATATGGAAATTTGAGTTCATTGTAACTGTTGAGTAACTGTGCACTCACCTCACTTAGCTGTATTAAGTAACTCTGTGTGATGAGATAATGGTGCATAATATGATGGTGTCACATTCAGCAGGAACAGGAAACTATCCTTGATACACACCTACAAACATACATACATATATGAATATACACTTACATGCATTATAAGCATGCACTAAAAATATAATAATCAATTAAAGTTAGTAAGGCAAAAAAATAAAACATGCAGCACCTAGACAACTCAAGATGTATTGCTCAGCCAGCAAGCCAGCCAGCAGCCAGTCAGCCAGCCAGTCAGCCAGCCAGCCAGTCAGTCAGCCAGCCAGTCAGCCTCCCAGCCAGCCAGCCAGCCAGCCAGCCAGCCAGCCAGTCAGTCAGTCAGCCAGCCGGTCAGCCAGCCAGCCAGCCAGCCAGCCAGCCAGCCAGCCAGCCAGCCAGCCAGCCAGCCAGCCAGTCAGTCAGCCAGCCAGCCAGCCAGCCAGCCAACCAGTCAGTCAGCCAGTCAGTCAGTTAGCCAGCCAGCCAGCCAGCCAGCCAGCCAGTCAGCCAGCCAGCCAGCCAGTCAGTCATCCAGCCAGCCAGTTAGTCAGTCAGCCAGCCAGCCAGTTAGTCAGCCAGTCAGCCAGAAAGCCAGCTAGCCACCATTATCACCACCACCACCACTATCAAAAAAACCACCACAACTAACACTACCACTGCCGCAACTACTGCCACCACCATCACTTCCACTACCACCACCACCATCACTATCACCACCATCACTATCACCACCTACACTACCACCACCACCACAACACTCAGCGGGTCCTCACTCTCAGTTCAACCACCTCCTCCTCGAAATACAAGTTGACGAACAACAGTTTTGTTTAGTGAGAACATTTTACATTAGTTGTGTCATGTAAAGTTGCTGGGCCGTGAGGAAATGTTAGATTAACTTTGCCGAACTTACGGAGAAATGCTTAATTAAGAGACATTTTTAACCGACTTGATCTTAAGGAATGAGGCGAGGGAGGGAGTAGAGGGAGGGGAGTGAATTGGTAAAGTCTAAAACAGGGTAGGTATATAATATGCAATAATCGCGAACGAGCAAATGCAAAATAACCAAAGGGGGAGTTGAATGATAGCTCTAGGCCTTCCGTGTTGCAATCAACATATCAGGACCTTGCCGTTTCCCACCAAGGCAAGGTGACCCGAGAAAAAAGAAACACTTTTATCACTGTCTTGCCAGAAGCGTTCCATCACTGTCTTGCCAGAAGCGTTCCTATACTACAGTTAAAAAGCTGGAACATATCAACACCCCTCCTTCAGAGCGCAAGCACTGTACTTTTCAACTCCAGGACCCAAGCCCGGCTAACTGGTTTCTATCGGTGCCCCGGTGCCCCGGTGGTCTGGTGGCTAAAGCTCTCGCTTCACACACGGAGGGCCCGCCCGGGTTCGATTCCCGGCGGGGTGGAAACATTTCGACGTGTTTCCTTACACCTGTTGTCATGTTCACCTAGAAGCAAATAGTAGGTACCTGGGTGTTAGTCGACTTGTGTGGGTCGCATCCTGGGGGACAAGATTGAGAACCCCAATGGAAATAAGACAGACAGTCCTCGATGACGCCCTGACTTTCTTGGGTTATCCTGGGTGGCTAACCCTCCGGAGTTAAAAATCCAAAGAAAATTTTATCTTGACTCCATAAATGTTACTTTACTCACCCTCCAACCATTCATCTCCACTCGCTCATAATACGCTCACGCACGCTTGCTGGAATTCCAAGCCCCTCGCACACAAAACCTCCTTTACCCCCTCCCTCCAACCTTTTCCTAAGATGACCCCTATCCCGCCTTCCTTCCGCTAAAGATTTATATGCCCTCCAAGTCATTCTATATTGTTCCATCCACTTAAATGTCCGAACCATCTCAACAACCCCTCCTCTGCCCTCTGGATAATACTTTTAGAAACCTTCTCCTAATCTCCAAGGTACGAATTCTCTGTATTATATTCACACCACACATTGCCCTCAGACACGATATCTCCACTGCTCCCGGCCTTCTTCTTGTTGCAACATTCACCACCTATGCTTCACACCATTATAAGAGCGTTGGCGTCACTATACTCTCATACATTACCCTCTTTGCTTCCATGGATAACGCTCTTTGTCTCCACAGACTCCTCAGTGCTCCACTCACCTTTTTCCCCTCATCAATTCTATGATTCACCTCATCCTTCATAGACCCATCTGCTGACATGTTCACTCCTAAATATCTGAATACATTCACCTCCTCCATACTCTCTCCCTCCAATCTGATAACCAATCTTTCGACCCCTACCCCGCCTTCCCTAAACTACAGATTTATACACTCTCAAAGTCATTCTGTCTCGTTCCATTCTCTCTACATGTCCGAACCACCTCAACAACCCCTCCTCAGCTCTCTGGATAATAGTTTTGGTAATCCCGCACCTCCTCCTAATTTCCAAACTCCGAATTCTCTGCATTATATTCACACCACACATTGACCTCAGACATGACATCTACACTGCCTCCAGCCTTCTCCTCGTTGCAACATTCATCACCCATGCTTCACACCCATATAAGTGTGTTGGTATAACTATACTCTCATACATTCCCCTCTTTACTTCTATGGACAAAGTTCTTTGTCTCCACAGACTCCGAAGTGCTCCACTCACCCTTTTTCCATAATAAATTCTATGATTCATCTCATCCTTCATAGACCCATCTACTGACATGTCCACTCCCAAATATCTGAATACATTCACCTTCTCTATACTCTCTCCCTCCAATCTGATATCCAATCTTTCGTCACCTAATCTTTTTGTTATCCTCATCACCTTACTCTTTCCTATATTCACTTTCAATTTTCTTCTTTTACACACCCTACCAAATTCATCCACCAACCTCTGCAACTTCTCTTCAGAATCTCCCAAAAGCACAGTGTCATCAGCAAAAAGCAACTGTCACAACTCCCACTTTGTGTTAGATTCTTTATCTCTTAATCTCACACCTCTTATCAACACCCGAGCATTCACTTCTCTTATAACCCCACTTATAAATATATTGAACAACCATGGTGACATCACACATCCTTGTCTAAAGCCTACTTTTACTGGGAAATAATCTCCCTCTCTCCTACATACTCTAACCTGAGCCTCACTATCCTCGTAAAAACTCTTAACTGCTTTCAGTAACCTATCACCTATTCCATACATTTGCAACATCTGCCACATTGCTCCCCTATTCACCCTATCATATGCCTTCTTTAAATCCATAAATGCAACGAAAATCTCTTTACCCTTATCTAAATACTATTCACCTATATGCTTCACTATAAATACTTGGTCTATATACACCCTACCCTTTCTAAAGCCTCGTTGTTCATCTGCAATTCTGCTCTCTGTTTTACTCTTAATTCTTTCAATAATAACTCTACCATACACTTTACCAGGTATACTCAACAGGCTTATTCCCTTATAATTTTTACACTCTTTTTTTGTCCCTTTTGTCTTTATACAAAGGAACTATGCACGTTCTCTGCCAATTCCTAGGTACCTTCCCCTCTTCCAACCATTTATTAAATAAAAACACCAACCATTCCAAAACTATATCCCCATCTGCTTTTAATATTTTTATCTTTATCCCATCAGTCCCAGCTGCTTTACTCCCTTTCATTCTACCCACTGCCTCACACACCTCCCCCACACTCATAACTGGCTCTTCCTCATTCATACACGATGTTATACCTCCCTGCCCAATGCATGAAATCACAGCTTCCCTATCTTCATCAATATTTAACAGTTCCTCAAAATACTATTCTTTCCGTCTTACCTATACTTCCAGCTCTATCTAATAACTCGCCTCTCCTACTTTTAACTGTCAAATCCATTTGTTCCCTAGGCTTTCTTAACTTATAAATCTCACTCCAAAAATTTTTCTTCCTCTCAGCAAAATTTGTTGATAGTATCTCACCCACTCTCTTATTTGCTCTCCTTTACCTTTTTGCCTATACTTTCACTAGCCCATCTTTCTTCCAGTAGTTGTTTATGTATTACCCTAACCGCCTCCTCCTGCTGATGTCATTCGCCTTGTATCTCTTCTACCTTTTACTCTCACTGTAGCTACAACTAAAAAATTATCTGATATAACTGTGTCCCCTCTATAAACATGCACATCCTGAAGTCTACCCAACAGTCTTTTATCTACCAATTTATAGTCAAACAAACTACTGTCATTACGCCCTATATCATATAATATATATATATATATATATATATATATATATATATATATATATATATATATATATATATATATATTAGTGTAAGCGTGTACAATTTTATAGCTGTTGATATATGTATATATGGGAGAGAAAATTGTAATGAATACTTGTTGGAGACAGAATACTTCACGGAGACGGAAACTTTGGAAAATAAGGTTGGTCTACGTATTTCATTTTCTACCCCAACACGAAACTGCTTTTTCAACTAACACAGACAACCTGTTACACAATATACACCAGAAGTTTATCAGGTCCCATATAAAGATTGCAATCTGCTATAAATCGGTCAGACTGAATGTACTTCAGCAACAAGGATCATCAAACACAAAAAGAGAGTGGGCCCGTCTTTCAACACGTTCGAAGTAAAATCCGCAATATTTTCTGGGAAGCTGCCGCTAATACACACAATCAGACTACAGATACGAACGGAAAATCATAAACTCGGCTCTCATAGACAATATAACAAATTATAATATTTACAAGAGCAACAGAAGCCTTGTGCAGTCCCAAAATTAACCCTTAAGAAGTATATACCAGCACTTAACTTAAATCAGACCCCCCTCAGCAGGGCCAGATTCCATCTGCCTACATAACATAACACAGGGCAGACTGATGTGAGTTTATTAGCCCATACTGGGTTGCTTATACTCACTTGTTAATAAACTTGTACATGTTGTTTCGTTTCAACAAGTTATTGGGAGTTTAACTCACCTGCATATTCCTCTCCTGACGGTAAACATGACATTGCTTTCACCTGAGGTGCTCACCCTTTACTCCCATATTAATATGTTCCACCCCCATATTTTGTATCTAAAACAATCGTATACGTCTGTCGGATGCTCAAGCCTCTACCACTTACAACCTTTCACCCATTTCCTCTCAATCCTTCCTGAGACTACCCCTACGCCTCTCTCCACTCCAGATTTATACACTCTGTTTTGTCATTCTATTCTGCTCCAATCTTTCTTAATGTCCAGACAACCTCAATAAGCCCTTTGAATTATTGAATTATTTATTCTCCTTACTTTAGCGGGTTATAACTATAACCATAATTTTTAAAGGGGTGGACCGGTAAGCCAGCGGAAGGCCTCGGTCAGATAACCAAAAGCTCCAACGGCGGATCATCATTTGACTAAGACCGGTATCAGGAAACACTTGTCCTGTTTCCTGACGAACCTTACCTAACCTAACCTCCATACTTTTGCAGATTATTCACAAAGGTGATATAAAAACCATTTATAAGCTCATGAGATTCTACGTTAAAACAAATTAGGAAAAAACTCTTGGATTTAGCAACGGGAGAACAAAATTATTATAAGATGAGGAATAAACAGTGTAAAAATGATTGCAGGAATGATGTCTTTGCTAACAGAATATCTAACAAATGAAGAGTTGGGAACTACAAAGAATGTAGTTAAAAATTTATAATAAATCAAAATTAAGACGAGATACCAGGAGGACAACTATACTAATAAGTAATTAAAAGTAGGTAATTACTTACAACCTTCCCCAATACACGCACACTAACACACACACACATTAATCAAATAAGTGCTGCAACATATAGGCGCTTGGCAAACCTGAGAATAGCATTTCGACATCTAAGTAAGGAGTCCATCACGACTCTGTACACCGTGTACGTCAGGCCCATACTGGAGTATGCAGCACCAGTATGGAACTCACACCTAGTTAAAAACGTCAAGAAACTGGAGAAAGTGCAAAAGTTTGCAACAAGTCTAGGCCCGGAACTGAGGGGTATGTCTTACAAGGAAAGGTTAAGGGAACTCAACCTGATGACACTAGAGGATAGGAGGGATGGGGGGACATCATAACGACGTAAAAACTACTGAGAGGAATTGACAGGGTGGACAGGGCTCGAATGTTTCAAAAATAGAACACAGGAACAAGGGGCACAACCGGAAGCTGAAAGCCAGATGAGTCATAGGAATGTTAGAAAGTATTTCTTTAGTTGTCAGGAAGTGGAATAATTTGGAGTGAAGTTATGGAGGCAAGTTCCATACATAGCTCTAAGAAGAGGTATGATAAGGCTCTAGGAGCAGGGAGAGAGTGACTTAGTAGCGACCAGCCAAGAGGCGGGGCCAGGAGCTGTGAATCGACCTCTGCAACCACATATAGGTGAGTACATATAGGTGAGTGCACACACACACACACATCGAGGCAGACACCAGTAAAATTTGACGACATTGAAAAGGAAGCAGTATACGAGGGAGTGGAGCAGCATCTCGGTGTCTCAGACACCCTGTACAGAGTCACCCTACACAGAGCCACCCTGTATAGAGCCACCCTGAACAGAAACACCCTGTACAGAGCCACCCTTCACAGAGCCACCCAGTACAGAGACGCCCTGTACTATGTCCCTACCTCTCCCCAGCCACGTCTTCCTAACGCTGATTAGTCTCATTAGTGAAACTCTGAACATGATCATGTCCACTCTCTCTCTCCTCTCCCTTCTGCTCTGCTCCACCACGCTTTTTTTAAATTAAGTGAAAAATACGATCTTTACAAGTGTGTGTGTGTGTGAGAGAGAGAGAGAAGAAGAGAGAGAGAGAGAGAGAGAGAGAGAGAGAGAGAGAGAGAGAGAGAGAGAGAGAGAGAGTAATTAAGTAAATAAAACTGGATGTTTAAGTAGTGGGGGCAAACTCCATACATAGTTTTAAAAGTTGATATAATGAGGCTTAAGATGGCCGACACCAATACTCCCAGTCGTCGAAGCTAAAGAGGCAGGGCTGGGAGCCAAGACGCGACCCCCACAATCTCAAATCGGTGAGAACACACATCTCTTGTTATCTCTTGCTCTGTTCCGATTCTCCAGTCTTAAATCTGTTGTTTTCCCGGTGTTTACTTTGTACGACCCTTGTATATGTGTGTTGACTTTCCTCATGTTGCCCCCTGGCAGTACTCAGAGTTATGTTTACACTCAAGCAAATTTATGGTGCGTTGTGGGCCAGCCTACAAGGTTTTGTATACATATACTACAAAAAAAACTTGTAGCCTCTAAGTGTATACGTGTATTTTCCGAGTTGTGATTAAGGGGGTCGATACTCCTGCCCCAGCCTCCTATCTTTAAATTTGGTTGACATTTACTGGTTACTAATTTCTTGGGTCCTGTCATACTTACTCTTGACTTTGTATATGGAGTTTGTTTCTATTACCTTTTCACCCTGCTCATTCCACTTGTGTATACTCCCAACACTGAAGAAATATTGCTAACATCCATTTGACACAACTAATTGTTTGTACTCACCTACCTATAGTTGTAGGTTTCGAATTTCAGCATCTGACTCTCCTTTTAATTGTACTCTACCGGGTTCACTAATTACTTGTCCCGTGCCTAAAGTGCCTATCCTTAAAAATATGTATGTTGTTTGCTTTCACCATTTTTACAGTAAGACATATATATATATATATATATATATATATATATATATATATATATATATATATATATATATATATATATATATATATATATATATTTATATTGTCTAGTCCAACCAGCCAATCACGTGGCAGTCGCCTAATTCTGCTTACCTGGCTGAGTGGCAGACTTTCGCAGACACTGGTCGTGACCACTCCTGCTTTGAGTGCCGTGCCTCTAGTATATATGATTTCAATCTGACTTCTTCTCTCATCATTAATATTATACACTGCATATATATTAGTGAAGGAATACAAAAGTAAAGAAAGCCACCCCTGCTTGTTTGCCATGACCTTGCTCTGTCCTGCTGAGTCCTTTGGTGACTGTTCGTAATAATATAAAAGTGACTTATTTGAGGTTTTTCGAAAACCCAGCCGCCAGAGCAGCATGTGTGTCTTCGGACTAGTGGACGGAAGCTCAAGCTTAAACGACTCGTCGCGATCAATGATCCACACAGATTTAGCACTTCATTTAAATATATTTTTCAATCTAATTACTTTTTTTTATTCTTCAAAACGATTTTTCTTAATTTTTATACATATTTTACTAGTATTGTAAATCTTTAGCGGCCAATAAGACCAAAAGTGATGGAAACAGTTGTGTGTAGCTCACACATCCTGGGTAGTCCAATTACAGAAGAAAAAAATAACCTAAGCATTCTTGAAAGCTCGCTCGTTCTCGGGAAACAGAAAGCGAATGTAGTTAAAGTTTTTCATAGTACATGAGTGAAAATTTGTGATGAAGTTTCTTTACTCCTTAATTAAAAAAAAAAGAAATAAACAAGAAGTACATTAAGACTGCAGGGAACTGTAAACTAAGTTTTGTGTGTGCTAACAAAAACATGCATACACACACACACAGGGAGAAAGTGGACCTAGCAACGACTAGCGAAGTCGGAGCCAGGAGCTGTGAATCGACTCCTGCAACCACAAATAGTTGAGTACACACACACACGTCACGCTTCATCCTTTCTACGTCTTGTCTTTATCTTTTCCTCCTTTTCTTTACGTCCTCTCACTTATTCCTTGCCTACTTTTTTAATATATTCCTTGAACCCCCTTTTCTTTCACTGCTTGCCTCTCCTTTGTCATTACTTTTTGCCTTCCTCTTTCATTTATGCCTTGCCTCCCTGCTTCTTCCTCCTACAAGCTGCTGCCGTTCCCATGATGACAATCCTCGCCTCTTTGCTCCATTTTTTTTCTCTTCTGATTTTCATAAATTCCATTCCAAAAGATTATCTCCATTTCTCCACAAAGAAGACGAGGAAAAAAAATATAAAAAAAAATATACGTGAGAATAGCAAAAAGCGATGAGCATCTTTCACCAATCGTCATTCTTGTTTTTTTTTATGTATTTTTTCCTCGTTTTTATTTCACATTTTCTTGTAGTAGCTTCTTTAGTAAAGCGGATCTTGGAATTGCAAATTTTGGAGGTTTGGATCGAGACAAAGGCAGCCACGTACGAACAATGACGCCAAGGACACTCGACAGGGATGCTAGACGCTGCCCGGAACTCTAGACACAGGCGCCAGGTACTGAAGGAAATCTCCATGCAAACCCTATGTGCTGCAGGGATTCTCAACACTGACGCCGGACGCTGCAGGGACTCTCAACACTGACGCCGGACGCTGCATGGACTCTCAACACGAAGCCAGGCCCTTCAGGGACACTCAATTCGGACGCCGGACGCTGCATGGACTCTAAACACAACAACCATCCACAGACATTTATCCATCCACAACGGCATCCACCCATTAAGGCATTCACCCACAAAGGCATTCATCCACAACGACATACATCCACAACGGCATACATCCACAACGCCATTCACCCACAAAGGCATTCATCCACAACGACATACATCCACAACGGCATACATCCACAACGCCATTCATCCACAACGGCATACATCTACTACCTGTTTTTTGTTATGGGATCATCGCTCGCGCGACCCAGAACAAGACTCTTGGTTGGCTGCTTGGTCAGTCACGTTATTCTCGTCTCACCCAGGTACTACAGTTTGGCTAATGAGTTGTTCATAGTAACTCGTCAGGTTCCATCTTAAATAGGGTTTTGTGGAAAATCTCCATTTATTTGAAGGTAGCATTTGGAAAGCCTCGAATTCTTCATGTTTATTAATTTTTAGTGCACTTACTGCCGCTCATCTTTTTATTACTGATGATTTGTATCGTCTGCTATGTCTACCGCCGTCTATTAAAAGGTTATTTGATGGCACAGATTTGGTACCATTTCTTCCAGTCTTCTTCAAGTGTAAATTATCATATCGTCTTCACCTGCGTTCCAAGGAGTACAGTTTGGGAGATTTTAGCATTCCCAATAGCCTGAGTGAAATGACGCTGGGTGAATGACTAAATTCTCTAGATGAGCAATTCAGCATGCCAAAAAAGAGGGTTCTTAATATTTAACATTATTCCAGTTTAGAGAGTTCAAGTGCCTTATCAAAGAACATCATCACTGGTTTAGAATCTTTTTGTCTTGAAAATTACTGTTATGCTGCTTATTATTTTCTTGTTCCGACATAGTTACTAGGTCCGTTTCATTAGTCTTTCACTATCAATTTCTTTTAAGAAATTCTATAGCAGAATAGCTGTGATTTGCTTTCCTTTAACATCATAGTCATCCATCCATCCATTCGTCCTCCCTTATACCTGCACACAATACATGTTTGAGTGTGTTGGCTCCCTCCCTGTCATCTACGCTCAATACTTGAGTGTGTGAATGTGTTGGCTCCCTTCTTGAAACCTGCACACACTATATGAGTGTATGTGTGTGTTGGCTCCCTCCCAGTCACCTGCAATCAATACCTGAGTGTGAGTTTATTGGCTTCCTCCCTGACACCTGCACAAAATACCTGAGTGTGTGTGTGAGTGTGTTGGCTCCCTCCATGACACCTGTACACAACTGGTCCACTGCCTCATAGCTCTGGCGTGTCGCTATTACTGTGGTGGTCACGTATTGCTGTGACTATAGGCTTTATGTGTAGGTGAACGGACAAATGGATGGGTGAGTGAAGAAGTGGATGGTTGAATGAATAGAGAAATGAATAGATGGATGAGTGAAGTGATAGACGATTGAATTAGCAGAAAGACTGGTGGTTAGGTGAGTGGTTCATTTATTTATTATTATTATTGTTATTGTTTTTATTATTATCATGAGCGCTTAAAAGGAACGTAGGTTGGATGAGCAGAAAGATGGATAACTGGATGAGTGGCTGGTGAACAGAGTGATTGATGGCTGTATGAGTGAAGGCTTATGCATGGATGATTTCAGAGATTGAAGGATTTGTGATAGAATAAAAGAACGCTGTTTTAGACCATATCAACAGTACGATGACAGAACCTTAGAAACCCTTATTCATCCCCTCAATGTATGTCATGTGTTCTCTTTTACTATGTTACGTGTCTGCCTCTGACCACCATGTCCTTCACAGGTACGTTGCTGTGACACGGCCCGTGTCTTACCCATCGCTGATGACGTCGTCCAGAGCCAAGCTTCTCATTGCCTCCGTCTGGGTCACTTCCTTCGTCATCTGCTTTCCGCCGCTCGTTGGTTGGAACGATCGACACAAGAACCTCGTGTCGGCGTCTGCTGCAGCTTCCGAGGCAGGCGCTGGAGACCTGGACGACGAGGTGTCTTGCCACCTCTCTTGCGAACTCACTAACGATGTTGGTTACGTAGTCTACTCCGCCCTCGGCTCCTTCTTCATCCCGATGTTAGTGATGCTCTTTTTTTATTGGAAGATCTATTGCGCCGCCGCCGAGACCACACGAGCCATCAACCAAGGCTTCAGAACCACTAGAAACAAGAAGATCCTAGGAAGTCGCTTCCAGGAGGAGCGGCTGACCTTGCGCATCCATCGAGGCCGCAACTCTGTCCAAGAGCACCATAACTCTCATCACAACAACTCAGCGGAACGGCGCCACAACGGCCAGTGCAGCAACCATCACAGAAAGAATAGCCAGAAGGGTAAAGTGAGCAGCATCAAGATGAAGAACCTCAGACCGCAGCTCATCATGAAGTCCAGCCTCTCCCTCCCACCGGACCTTAAGTACGATGGCAACAACTTTGCCTTATCGGTGCGCTGCGACTTGTGCAATGCTCAGTGTTCTAGAGATCATTCCAGCGTAGAGCTTCTCTCCACTAGCAGGAATGACAACAGTAAGACGGATTCCTGCTTCACTGTCGACACCAGTTTCACGGAGATAGATTCGACGTCTCAGAGACATCATCAAGGAACGTTGACGCCAACTTCTGACTGTGGACCAACCACTCCGGCGAGCCTCAAGACCCGACGGTTCCAGAGCCCAGACGGAGAGACGCCTCATCCGGGGCCTGTAAGGAGCAGGAGCACCACCACCTCCAGGATGGGACGACGGAATATAAAAGTACAAGTAAAAAGGTTCCGGATGGAGACAAAAGCAGCCAAAACGTTGGGAATTATCGTCGGAGTTTTTATCCTCTGTTGGTTTCCCTTCTTCACCATGTACCTGGTGCGGGGGTTCTGTCCCATCTGCATCCACCCTCTCCTCTTCTCCGTTCTTTTCTGGCTGGGATACTGCAATTCTGCCATCAACCCCTGCATATATGCGCTCTTCAGCAAAGATTTTCGGTTTGCATTCAAAAATATTTTGTGCAAGTGTGTGTGCACGAGAGAGGTGAGGCATGCCTTGCCGGCCCACCACCACTCTATTTACATCCCTTCATACGACAGAGACAATGAAAGTGATGAGGACGAACATAAACGGTAGCTGAGGTAACATGTGCTCGCTGTAAACATATTGATAAAACACTGACTGCGAGTAATTCACTTCTCGATTCATGAAAAAAAAACAGAATTTGACTCTGAAATGCAGGCTGTATGTCAGTCATTTGTGTAAAGATGCTGTGTTTACAAGTTGACATCTTAAAGTGACAATTGATGGTATTATCAGATGACTGTGTTGTCAGGCTCACTAGTATCCAACCTAGGCATGCCGATTTCGCTAGTATGGCGAGATTGATACTTAAGATTTCGCCTCGCGCCTCATCCATTAGCAATGAGGATGGCAGACTTGTCATATTGACTTC
>WNWK01000581.1:95000-102500 GCA_009830355.1 Cherax destructor
AGTGGGAGTTGTCACAGTTGCTTTTGCTGATGACACTGTGCTTTTGGGAGATTCTGAAGAGAAGCTGCAGAGGTTGGTGGATGAATTTGGTAGGGTGTGTAAAGAAGAAAATTGAAAGTGAATATAGGAAAGAGTAAGGTGATGAGGATAACAAAAAGAATAGGTGACGAAAGATTGGATATCAGATTGGAGGGAGAGAGTATGGAGGAGGTGAATGTATTCAGATATTTGGGAGTGGACATGTCGGCGGATGGATCTATGAAGGATGAGGTGAATCATAGAATTGATGAGGGGAAAAGGGTGAGTGGAGCACTTCGGAGTCTGTGGAGACAAAGAACCTTGTCCATGGAAGTAAAGAGGGAATGTATGAGAGTATAGTTATACCAACGCTCTTATATGGGTGTGAAGCATGGGTGATGAATGTTGCAACGAGGAGAAGGCTGGAGGCAGTGGAGATGTCATGTCTGAGGTCAATGTGTGGTGTGAATATAATGCAGAGAATTCGGAGTTTGGAAATTAGGAGGAGGTGCGGGATTACCAAAACGATTGTCCAGAGAGCTGAGGAGGGGTTGTTGAGGTGGTTTGGACATGTAGAGAGAATGGAACGAGACAGAGTGACTTCGGAGTGTATAAATCTGTAGTGGAGGGAAGGCGGGGTAGGGGTCGGCCTAGGAAAGGTTGGAGGGAGGGGTAAAGGAGGTTTTGTGTGCGAGGGCTTGGACTTCCAGCAAGCATGTATGAGCGTATTTGATAGGAGTGAATGGAGGCATATGGTTTTTAATACTTGACGTGCTGTTGGAGTGTGAGCAAAGTAACATTTATGAAGGGATTCAGGGAAACCGGCAGGCCGGACTTGAGTTCTGGAGATGGGAAGTACAGTGCCGGCACTCTGAAGGAGGGGTGTTAATGTTGCAGTTTTATAACTGTAGTGTAAAGCACCCTTCTGGCAAGACAGTGATGGAGTGAATGATGATGAAAGTTTTTCTTTTTCGGGCCACCCTGCCTTGGTGGGAATCGGCCGATGTGTTAATAAAAAATAAAATAATATATATATATATATATATATATATATATATATATATATATATATATATATATATATATATATATATATAGTGAAACAGTTTATATAAAGATGTTTGTAAGAGAATCCATATATACGTTATGATGTACAAAAGTATAAAATAAAAGTGAATACGTTGTTCTCTTTCCTGACGTTTGTGATCAATTCAAAACACTGGTCTGCTTCACAATAAAAAAAAAGTTCTCACTTATTTTTTTCCATGGAACAAAGTTTCGAATTTTACAGATTATATATCCTGTCTATATTTTGAACCTAGGAGAGAATAGTAAAGTATTAATGTAGAGACAAGTGGGGAGATATATATACTGTATAATTTAGCTTGTTAGTTTCCCAAAAACATATTTGAAGGATTTTTTCAATGCATTATTAAAGTGGCCCCAAAAAGGGAGCCACTACATGAAATAATTGTGTAAGAGCCGAGAAACCACTGAAGCTACTCTGACGTGAACACAAAGGCCTGCAAACAAACTGTGTTTAACGTGTTTCGTCGGGGAAGTATTTTTTTATTTTGATTTCAGTAATGGCTCGATTATTTTAGATTACAATATAGGAAACACCTGAATTCCGACTTTTTACATATGCTGGTGCTTGAGATAATAGTGTTGATTTAAGCTAATGTGCATTGACTTTGCAGAATTGTGGTAGAGGCAGAGTTTCAGACATTAAGAACATAAGAATGGAGGAACACTGCAGAAGGCCAAGACTCTTAATCTAGTTTGGTAATCTTGTTCCAAAGTTCCGTAGACATTTATTTCCATGAATCATTCGTGGGAAGGATTGCGTAGAGCATGAGAGCGAACATAATAGCGAATGCAATGTGCATCACGACGATCGGACAAGGATGGAATGTTCGCTTCTACATAGAGGCTCTCAACCGGGGAAGAACGAAATGCACCAAGGCATAAGCGTTCCAGAATGTGATGTATAGATGAGTAACAGTATTTTATATTATGTAATATCGCTGGACCATTCGGTACTCAATGCAAAAATATCATAAGATATTTCAATTTACCATTTAAGGTTTTACGGCAGGTCAGTCGAGGTTTCTGTTTTCAGAAAGTATTTTACCTCTTCCAGATATCCAAAAACAAAATATTTCTAAGTATTTATAACTTACCCGAGATTCTCAAGATAAGTTTAATAAATGTCAAAGGAGGATCAACAGGATGGGTCATATAATTTTTCAAAGGCTATCATTAATTCATCTTATGAATTTGTCTGGCGAAGCAGCTTGCAGGAACCTGAGTCAGAAGGAGCAGGAGAGTTTGGGGGAGTCTCCTACAGTCCTTACTGAACCACCAGAGCTCCTGCAGGCAGCCCCATGATGACGCACAACCCCTCTAGTGACCTGTATTAGGAGTTCTTCCAGCCAAAGCAACGTTTTCTGACCAACTTTGTTAATTTGGTTTCATTATACAGACAAACTGAACTAAAAACAAGGTTGAACCTCCTTCAAAGTACATGTAACTAGGATTCTCGTTCGTAATACATATAACTAAGATCCTCGCTCATGGTACATGTAACGAGAATCCTCGTTCGAATTACTCTGAGGAATCGAACAACAAATGATTTTACAAACACCGCCGAACTGCGATGAAACATTTCGCCTGGATGAAGTCCATACTCACTGAGTCAACTCAAGAGGCCAGACTTAGCAAACCGTCCTCCAAACACAAGTTCATTCACCAGTTACAGAGCGTCAATTTCTGCACAATCTCAGGAAAGACCAAAATTAACTATTAGTTCTCAAAGTTAGCTTATTAAATTAATCTTATCTTAAACAAAACACACACACACTATATATATATATATATAAGATTAACCGACAATAATCACATAGCATGAGAGGGAGGGACATGAGAGTTATCATTATTAACTGGAAATCACGCAGTTGTTTAAGTTGGCAGACGAGTTGCTGATTCGCCTCATGGGGTTCAAGGTGTTTACTTGTTTGTTTAAAACTTCGCCTTCAAGGTGAATAAACAGTTCAAAATGTTGTACGATAATAAACACATGTTCGGTGGAGATTTAGCAATCTATTTCATACATATCTCGTTGTTGGGTGGACCCTTCTCTTCTATGTTAATCTGAAACTCAACGTAGATCAGATCTGTGTATGTATGTGTGTGTGTGTGTGTGTGTGTGTGTGTGTGTGTGTGTGTGTGTGTGTGTGTGTGTGTGTTAGGATCCTACACGTAAACACAACACTCAGCGAATCTATGAAGTCATGCTTTAATATTTATGTTTTGTGTATACAACAGAAAAAATATGGATTGTAGTTTTGTAGAAATTTTTAAAATGTGAAAAAAATCGTTTTTCTTTTGTGTACTAGATCAATCAAAACATGGCTGTTCTAATCAAAATATTAAATATAATACCACAATGTCTGCTGTATTTTATGTAAACCTTTCAATGCATTCATTTTATGGTTTGAAGAGCACCTCGACTAAGGCATAAAGCTGGGGCCATCCCTGCCCACCACAACCACGGCATATTACATTCATGTTATACAACCCTGAGCAGTAGATGAATAACACACACGAGCAACAATGTTTACCTGCGCAGCAGGTTCTTACTGCAGAATACAGAGGTGATTAAAATGCTGAAGACAGTTGACGAAGAAAATGAAGTTTTCAGTCCCTCAGCCTTGATTAAAATTCTTCAGTTCAAATTGGAATGGAAAAGCTTCTATCAAGACTGAGGGACTAAACACCCCAGTATCTTCACCTGTCTCCAGTAAATTAGTCAGTGTTGTATTCGACTGAAGAAGGCTGCTGCGCATGCGTAACGTTTCTGAAAAAAATACAAAAATGTTGTACATGTGTCTTATTTTTTTACCAAGGCAAATGCTAGAAATTTTCCTGCCCATCACCATCATAACTAAAACATATTATGCTAAAATATTCCTACCCAACAAGATCAAGCCAAGTGCTAGGAATATTCCTACCCACCACAACAAAGGTAGGTCCTGGGAATATTTGTCTTCAACGTGACTAAGGTAAGTCCTTCTGTTGGCCCTTCCTTCCCTTGTTGCTTTCTCAGAAGCCAAAATTTAACTGGTGACGGTTTACAGTGAATGAGAAATATCAATGGTTCTCACACTGGAGGAAACTGTAAAGTATTAGAGGTTAAGCGAGTGTTATAAGGGCTTTTTGAAGGTATAAATTATTGAAACATATGAATACATTATAAAATGCAAACATGAAGATTAGTTAGAAAGCTTACTTACACATTTGACAAGAGAGACGATTAAATGGAAATTTTGTTGTTGTTGTAATTAGTAATTCAGTTAACGTTGAGCTGGGAGACCAAACTTTTTAAAATCTGAAAATATTTGAAGTCTGGTTGCGATTTGCGAACAGAGGATTGAGCCTACATCAGTCCTTGCGCTTAATAATATTATTATTATTAAGAGATCTGAGAAAGTTTGGTACGTAAGTGCAACGTATGTAGTCTTAGTAGTATCCAAAATTATTCTATTTGATTGTTAAGAAAATACTTTAAAAGTGTCAACCCTTTGAGACAGAGGTCACTCTACCAGTGTAAGACGTAAAGAGGGGTACAATCTTGAGAAGAAAATGAAATAATAATATTGGTAGAATTACCGACAATATGTTAAGTAAAAGGACACAAATGCAACTAATGTGACACTTTATTGTGGCAACGTTTCGCTCTCCAGGAGCGAAACGTTGCCACAATAAAATGTCACATTAGTTGCATTTGTGTCCTTTTACTTAACAAAATGAAATAAAAAAAGTGAACGGTTGTACAGCGTACAGAGAAATGAAGTATTGTGCATTGTACAAAATTCGGAGAAGGAATGGCGAAAGTGACTCTTGACTTGCAGAAGATGAAGTAAGTTGCTCAGGTCTTGGGAGACGTTTAATACCACACTTGAGAAGTTGGAGCAGCTGCAGCATTGTCAGGTTAAAAACTTCGCAAGAGCGTGAGAAGAAAATCAGAAGAAAATTTATTTGAGTGTCACATTGGAAAAACTTGAGTTTCAAATATAACAATACACAGAAGACACTCTCTATAGGCGCCGAAATATTACTAAACATTTCAGACATTTCAGGAAAGACGAGTAAACTTATGAGTGGAAAGTTAGTTAGGGAAGGACACAAGATACGTGTAAGAAGACTAATAACAGAGAGTGAGTTCAGAGATACTCAGATCAGGAGGATGCAATTCCCCCTCTTGTAAATTTAATGAATCCCATTCTTCCTCTGGTATATCTTAGAAAAAGTTTCTGTTCTCTCTCACATACAGTAGAATTCCAGTCTCTCAAGCAACAGAAGGATAGCATTTGCCTCTCTTGTCCAGAAGAACGACCCCATTCTCCCCTGAGTGTAGTTAGGAAAGCTACCATACTCCCTATCTTTTGGTGCAAAACATTTTTCCTCTCATTTAGTTCAAAAAGATCATTATTATTCACAGTTCTATAACCAGAATTTTTTTTGCAGCTTCAGGTCATTAAATGATGCTCTGACTTAACAATATTTAATGAACTGCAACTCTTTACAGCGAAGTATGAACATCAGTTGAACTAAACTAAAAGTAAATTTGGTTTTAATATTGTAAATGACTTGTGTAAAAGAAATAAAATTAAAGGGAATTTTATTAAGATAATGCATAAAAAGAAACTTTTTTCATTGAGGTTTTGATGAACTTGCAGAATGTTTACTTAAAAGATTGAAATTGCAATTAATTTTAACATTTACACTATTGTATGTATATATGTGATCCTGCATATTCACTCACGCATACATATACATGTACATGAATAATGCACTCACTGTACTCTATTTCCACATAGGTATGCACGTACTCCTGGTGTACGTACACACACACACACACACACACACACAATATTAACTTTTCTTTAGTAAATTTTTGGTTTAGTTTGACACAAAATTCCCCGGAAATGTTTCCATAAAGTTGTCTTCACACTCTGTAATTACAGTGGCAGACAATCAGAAGAATTACACTGATTTGGAAGGTCATTTTCACCTCTGGTGAATGCAATAATTCTTTTAAAGTTTGTTACAGTAGGAAATTATTCTTTTTTTTTTTAAATCTAATGTGTGAGGCCTGTGATGGATTTCTTAGAGAAAACAATCGCACTCTAACATGCAGATATAAACACCAAACAAACAAACATTGAGGAAATAAAAGAGGAAATACGATGGTAATTGGTGTAGTACATGGCACACACTAAATGACAGGTAGTAAATGGCAGGCAGTAAATGACAGGCAGTAAATGACAGGCAGTAAATGACAGGCAGTAAATGACAGGCAGTAAATGACAGGCAGTAAATGACACTAAAAGAGACGAGGTAAATAACACACCGTAAATGACACAAAGTTAATGGGCACACAGTAGGTTCCATCAACTTAGTTACCAAATAAAAGTGCAGTGAGCAAAACGTCGTGGTACGTAAAAGTCCTTACGGTACCTAGGTGTTTTTTACTCCACTATGTGAGCATTTACAAACCATTCCAGGTCCAAGATGAGTACGGAGCATCTGGACTTACATCCGAGGTACTGTTCAACACTCTCCAGTCTGTTCAACACTCTCCAGTCTGCCGAAGACGGACTCAGATAAAGACCGAAATATACGATACTCTTTTTTTCTTATATTCTTTTATATGGAGTTTATTTCTTACCAGTGTAAAGTATTTAATGCAGTTTTTTTTAACATACAAATCTTTTAGTTTGTATCTGTAGACAGATATACACACCAAGCTTGTGTTTGTACACAAATGTACATATGTGTGTTTGTATTAAAATATATTGTATACACGCTCATTTTATGTTTATACAGATATAGACATTCGATTAGTGTTTGTAAACGGATATACATAAACATACATTCGGCTTTTCTTTACAATTATATATGAACATATTGGTGTTTGTTTCCAGACATTATTTACTCTTATACATTAATATACACACATTCAGTTAGTGTCTATACAGATATACGCACATTCAGTGTATGTATACAGATATACATACATTCAGTGTCTGTATATAGATATACACATTCAGTGTCTGTATACAGATATACATACATTCAGTGTCTGTATACAGATATACATACATTCAGTGTCTGTATACAGATATACATACATTCAGTGTCTGTATACAGATATACATACATTCAGTGTCTGTATACAGATATACATACATTCAGTGTCTGTATACAGATATACATACATTCAGTGTCTGTATACAGATATACATACATTCAGTGTCTGTATACAGATATACATACATTCAGTGTCTGTATACAGATATACATACATTCAGTGTCTGTATACAGATATACACACATTTGGTCTGTGTCTTGCATTCAGATACACATATATTTAGTTTGTTTTTTGTATACAGATATGCACATTTAGATCGTTAAAAT
>WNWK01000581.1:107500-115000 GCA_009830355.1 Cherax destructor
ACTGGAGCCGGAGGTCTGACTTACAGTGCACTGGAGCCGGAGGTCTGACTTACAGTGCACTGGAGCCGGACGTCTGACTGACAGTGCACTGGAGCCGGAGGTCTGACTTACAGTGCACTGGAGCCGGAGGTCTGACTTACAGTGCACTGGAGCCGGAGGTCTGACTTACAAGTGCACTGGAGCCGGAGGTCTTACTTACAGTGCACTGGAGCCGGAGGTCTGACTTACAGTGCACTGGAGCCGGAGGTCTGACTTACAGTGCACTGGAGCCGGAGGTCTGACTTACAGTGCACTGGAGCCGGAGGTCTGACTTACAGTGCACTGGAGCCGGAGGTCTGACTTACAGTGCACTGGAGCCGGAGGTCTGACTTACAGTGCACTGGAGCCGGAGGTCTGACTTACAGTGCACTGGAGCCGGAGGTCTGACTTACAGTGCACTGGAGCCGGAGGTCTGACTTACAGTGCACTGGAGCCGGAGGTCTGACTTACAGTGCACTGGAGCCGGAGGTCTGACTTACAGTGCACTGGAGCCGGAGGTCTGACTTACAGTGCACTGGAGCCGGAGGTCTGACTTACAGTGCACTGGAGCCGGAGGTCTGACTTACAGTGCACTGGAGCCGGAGGTCTGACTTACAGTGCACTGGAGCCGGAGGTCTGACTTACAGTGCACTGGAGCCGGAGGTCTGACTTACTTTGAGGAGGTAGTCTCGAAAAATTAGTTCATTTCACATTTAATAGTTCAGAGTATATATGTATGTAAAATATATATATATATATATATATATATATATATATATATATATATATATATATATATATATATATATATATATATATATATATATATATCGTGCCGAATAGGTAAAACTGGTCAATTAGCAAGAACTCATTTAAAATTAAGTCCTTTAATAAAATTTCTCTTATACGTTAAAGATATATTTTTTCATTTATGTTAATGTAAAAATTAATAATTTTGTACCAAAAGAACCTTAGAAAACTTACCTAACCTTATTATAACAAGCGCAATTTAATTTAGCCTAATCCAACTATATATATTTTAGATAAGTTTACAATAATTTAATAATAAACAAACACAATGAAATATTTTTTTTCGTTAGATTCAGAATGATTTTTGCGAAATTATTGCATATACAAATTTTCGCTTGCCTTATTCGGAAAGAAGAGCGTTGCTATTTAAGCCAAAATAGCAAGTTTTACCTATTCTGCACGACATATATAAGAAGAAAAAGAAGAAGAATTACAAAAGTTGGTGATATCAATTCTTTCAATTATTCCAGAATAAATAAGATTCTCAAAATACTTTCGACTAAATAATCTTCATCACTGACTGACTGAGGCAAAAGTAACATATAGCACATTATCAAAAATGTGATGCAAACATACATGTAGAAACAGATTCCAATAATTCTTCTGCATCTCAAATGTGAAGCAGGTTATTGAGAATATGGCGGGAGCATATTGTGGTGCTCAGCCTCCCTATCCCAACTCAACCACTCGATCTTGTGACTGGAATACCTTTAAGGAAGAGTAGGAAAAAAGCTGATGGAATCCAACCCATTATGGACTCAAAAGTTGGAGCCGAGAGGGGCTAGGATGAGATTCTGGTTGGTTCCTGTCAAGGAAGAATGATGGAGGGACAGTGAGAGTGAGGGAGAGTGAAAGTGAGTGAGGGAGAGTGAGGGATGGAGAGGATTCGGGATGCTAGGCAGACACCCGTGTTGTCCCTGGGGAAGAGTTGGCCAAAGTGAACGTCTGTACACTTATGAAGCTGCCAAGATGGCAAGCCTCGGTGTGTGTGTGTGTTTATAGGTGTGTGTGTGTGTTCTCACCTAGTTGTGGTTGCAGGGGTCGGGTCATAGCTCCTGGCCCCGCCTCTTCACTGGCCGCTACTGAGTCACTCTCCCTGCGCCATGAGCTTTATCATACCTCTTCTAAAGCAATGAATGGATCCTGCCTCCACTATATCGCTTCCCAAATTATTCCACTTCCCGACCACTCTGTGACTGAAGAAATATTTCCTAACATCCCTGTGATTCATCTGAGTCTTCAACTTAACCTGTGTCCCCTCGTTGCTGTGTCCCATCTCTGGAACATTCTGTCTATGTCCACCTTGTGTGTGTGTGTGTGTGTGTGTGTGTGTGTGTGTGTGTGTGTGTGTAATAAAAAAAATGATGTAATAACAATAATAATGAGTACCAACAGATGACATGAATGCCAATGAATGCCACGAGGGTCACACAGTCGGCATGTGTTAGTAGGTGCCAAAGATAATAATAATAATAATAATAATATATTACAGAGTGACCTAATAAGATCTCTCTCTCCCATAATAACACGTACATACCTACTTCCTGGAATAAATAACGAGAGAAACAATCAAAGGATGTATTCTTATGAAGAATTGTCTACCAGCAAAGAATTGGAATGGGCATGTGGTGTGTGTGTTTGAATATGTCGAGTGTGGTAGAATATGTGGTGTGTGTGTTTGAATATGTCGAGTGTGGTAGAATATGTGGTGTGTGTGTTTGAATATGTCGAGTGTGGTAGAATATGTGGTGTGTGTGTTTGAATATGTCGAGTGTGGTAGAATATGTGGTGTGTGTGGTTGAATGTGTCGAGTGTGGTAGAATATGTGGTGTGTGTGGTTGAGTATGTTGACTGGACTGAGTGAACATGCTGAGTGAATCTCACATGCAGGAAGTTGGAATTTAATTCTCTTGGGAAACACCTCGGCTGGTATGGAAGGGCAAAATAAATAAATAATGCTGTATACATGATGCGGTATACATAAGTGTATACACAATACAATATACACATTACTGTACACATAACAGTGCATACACACTAGTGTATACACAATACTGTATACACAGTCCTGTATACACGATACTGTATCCATAATACAGTACACAATACTGTGTACACAATGCTAACACTCCTCTCACAAGCTATAGCAAGACAATGAGAGAATCTTAAACACGTGACACTTATTCTCAGAGTTCACTCCCCCTCCAGAACTGTGCAATGATGCTGATGAGGGGCTCTTGATCCAGAGAGCAAGACATATTCTCCCCTTCCTTGAACCGACGATGAATACCTCCCATTCACAAGGCGCTTATATAACCCCTACCTGCTTAGCGCTTACCATGATAAAAATAAACATAATCAGATGCAACTAAATGTGGCCTCTGGCCTAACGACGCTCAGCCCTATGATTATTATTATTATAATCAAATAGAAGCGCTAAACCATCAGCCCTATGAACCCTGCGAGAAAGTGCGCACCAAGCCAGACAGATCTCTTGGGGTGGATAGTATAATGTATTTTGCCTCTGGCTTGAGATAAATGACTGTAAGTAAATTTAGAAGGCTTATAAGGCTGAGATGTCACCTCACCTACGACATTACACTTATGACGCTTACAATACAATTTTGCATTATATTATGCATATCTTACTTTTAGGCATCTATGTACATTGTAACCATGTTTAGCATTCAACCTAAACTGTGAACAATTTACGTTGAGAATAGTATGAGCTTTCGTAGATTATTTAAAGGTTCAAAAATTTCCCAAGTATGAGCTGAGTATAAAAATATTGAGGAGTTTAATGAATTAAAATATATATTTTTTGAGATAATAACAAAAATACTAAAACTCACTCCAAGAAATCTAGTATTTCAAAAAATTACCTAAAGCAAAGACTTTGTACGCGAAGAATTTATACTGAGATAATCTGCTGAGACATACACTGGTGTCAGGAAATGAGTTAATACAGTCTGGTGTAATTCCACAAGTTCACTGATGCTTCAGTACCCATAGAAGGAACTTCCCAAATAACCGTCTGTTTCATTTCAAGAAAACATGAAAAATGGAAAGATATCGATAATTCAATCCCCCGGAAGCCAAAACGAATGAAAAAAACATTCCCTTCAATAATGATATGAACAAAAATGACTCGAAGAGAACATATTCAAAACAGCCTGGATAACTATTCATATTTTCTGAATCCTATGGACGCTGTTGCATAACATTTCCTGGATGCCGGGTTTAATTACATGGTCGGCAGATCTTTTTTAGTTTTGATAATTGCATGGGTAAAATATGCACAAAATGAATTAAATAGGAATGTCCCAGTATTCATGTTTAATTGGCACGTCTCATTTAACTATGAAATGTTTATATATACATATATATATATATATATATATATATATATATATATATATATATATATATATATATATATATATATATATATACTAAAATGTAAATAAGAAAAACCTGAATGCTCTTTACGTGCTTACAAACATCTTCAGAGGAACTTCGGAAGGTATTTTCACTGTGGTGTGTATATATATATATATATATATATATATATATATATATATATATATATATATATATATATATATATATATATATATATACTGTATGTATATTTGTATAATACGATAGGGTCCACCTTCAGTGCAAATTTTGGAACCCTATAGCCTGGGAGAAGTGGATAAAGAGGCTTGAGGAAAAATGTTTGGATTTCTTCCTGAAGCCATTTGAATATTCCACTTCCCCTAGAATCCCATCTTTTAATTCTTTTACCAAAAGGTATATTTTATTAAGTAAAAGGACACAAATGCAACTAATGTGACATTTTATTGTGGCAACGTTTCGCTCTCCAGGAGCTTTGTCAAGCCGTAACGGCTTAATACCTATATTTTATTACATAATATGGTACACAAGACTTAAAAGATACTTTGCTGGTACAAAGATGGCATAAACAATACATAAAGTTTGAGAACTACATTTCAAGTACATATTGCTACGTGTTTATCAGATTACAATGCAAAAAACTCATCCAGCTCCTCAGAGCTGGGGTGTGTACCCAGGATACAACAGGTATTACCCCTCTGAATCGCATAGCTGAGTCGCTGGAGTAGAAAACTAGCTGCCCTGGGATCCCTAGATACCCTGATGAGTCTTTTGCCTAGCTCCTTAAGAAACTTAGATGCACTCTTTACCCATGGGCCAAGGGTTTCCAAGCCTATGCGAACAAACAAATAATGATGGTCAAGTTCACCGTATTTTCTAGACTTTTGGAATTCCCTGAGGCTGGCAACTGCCCCTCCTTCTTCCCTGGTGTATTGGAGATAGGTATCAACCAATGCGGACACACATATGTAGTCCCACACCACATGCTTGCCGTCTGTCCAGGCTTGAAGAGTGATACCATCTGGACGCTTTTGGTTACCATCAGATCTGCACAGTTTGGGTGGCTCCCTGATTGCTGGGCATCTGGCTGTTGTGTGGCTCCTCTTGATGATGTTATTAACCTCTTCATGACTTACAGTTTTTCCCTCAGATCTACTTCACACAAGACCATGGTACCCGAATCGGTCTGCCGATTCACTACGATAAATACACCTGTTTTCAGCGAGAATAGGGGCGGCAAGACGAAGGGCAACACCAATGCGGATAGTCTGTGGGTCGAGACGTCTACCATCGGAGGAGTTGGGAACAGCCAACAGGAAGTCCCTTGCATGAGGAGCTCTCACTGCTAGGAGGTGGGCTCTATCCTTCCCAGACACATTGAAGCACTGTTGAGGCTATATTCTACACTAGTGGGCTATCCCAATGTGAATGTAGTTGTTTCAGAACCCATTAGATTATCCCAGAGCGTGGCTCCGTCGACGAACTTTTGGTCATGAACTCCAACATTGTCCCTAAGGTGTTCTGGGAGAATCGCTGCTACAAGTCCACTGGATGCAACATATGAGGACAGAAAAGCAGGTAGTGCAATTTGTGATGCCTTTCACACACCAATTCCTCCTAGTGTGACTCGAAGCGTGGCTTGGTCCCACTGTCCGTCTTCTAGAATAAGGCTGAGTACTTTAGTAAACATTTCCCTCAGGATCTGTCGTATTCATGGAGTACAGGGTTATCGTATGAGGGTGCACATCTTAGGAAATATGTTAACCTGGGCAGACTCAAGCACTTTTGTGAGAAGGTATAAGGCCTCCTGGGTGTCAAGATTGCTTATTCGTTGTTCCATCCCCCTCAACTCGTCCAATTTCTTTCTGAGAAATGAGTCAATGGCATCAGTTCCCAGAGATGCTCCTAGCAAGACGCTGTTTGTAGGGGCAAAGACTGATGCACCTGGCACTCTTGATCTCACTGCGTCAATCACTTGTTGATTGACTGAGATGATTTCACATTTAGATGAATTCAGGATGAGTCCCATTCCCTGTACCCGTGTGCTCACCTGGTCAAGATCATCTAGAAGGGACTACTTTGTGCCCGACAGTGTGCCATCATCCAGGAACCAGATGTTTAGCTAACTGGTCAGCCTGACAGTGATTTCCTAATCGCTATACAGAAGAGAAATGGGGGCAAGAGGATCCCCTAGCTGAACACCCTCTGATGAAGGGATTTCATGCTCTCCAAACAGGAGCATTGATTATTTGCTGTATCCAGCTGAAACAAAAGAAAAAAGACCAGGGAAATGTTCTTGTCAGCTGTTAATACCACGTCTATTTTCAGGAGATTAAATGCATTCCTGAAATCGAATTTTACCATTGCATTGTCCTCAGGCAGGTTGTTGATATACGCCCTTGTTGCAAGAACCACTGCTTCGCTTCTTTGAGGGACCCCAAAGCCAAGCTGTGCAAATACTGCAACAGTAGCTTTGAAAACGAGGCGGCGAAGACTGTTGCCCGGCCTAATTCCTCTATCCTTCTTTTTAAGGGCACAAAGTGATGCACCAAAAAAGAAAGGTTTAATTTCGTCAGGAATCAGACCAACAAAGTTGTTAATGAGCCTTAAGATCTCCGAAAGCAGTGTCTCTGATATCCCCCCGATACCTGGATTAACCATTTTTATAAATGCTGGGATCTTATTCCAGTGTAGCCCCAGCAGAGTCAGACGAGAACGACATAAATGCTTTGTAAACATCTGAGTCTTGCACAAACAGTGGTTCCACAGTGGGGACAGGGGTGTTAGAACTACTGATGTCCTTGGTTTCTCTGGCAGGGTGCTTTTTCTCTAAGTGCCTGAGCAGTGTCAGCATCCCTGGGATGAGCTATATCTTCCCTAGTGATTATCCTGATTGCCCCCATTGTATTGCCCTCTTCAATTTTCTTGCTCACCTGGACTCTGATTTTTTTTCACTGTCAGTGAAATGAGTAGGGGTTCTGCCTCTCCCATTTTTGTATTGATGGGGAAGGCGAATGAGGCTGTCAGCTCTGGGAAAGTCTCTTAAAGATTTAATGATCATCAGGGCTAGCAACTTGCCACCTCTTTCTGGCAGTCACTGCCAAAAAGTACACACACACACACACACCGAATAGGGAAATACACACTAGAGGACAAGTTAAAAATAGTAAAAGATTTTCCCGCTATAGAAAAAGGCGACTGAGACGCTCTTAAACTTTTGAATCAACAGTCTTATCATTCCTATTCCTCAACCCAAACAACAAAATTCAGTTT
>WNWK01000581.1:120000-433760 GCA_009830355.1 Cherax destructor
TCACAGACAGAAACGTTGTTAATAAAGGTTCACATTATACTGCTTATGTGTTTATTTTTCCATTGTGTCGGTATTTTATACCATTTATTTCCATCGTATGTAACTTGTGGTGGTAGGCTGTGTGGTAGGTTTGTGGTGGTAGGCTGTGTGAAGCTCGGCACGTCGACTAGACCTAATAATCCTACCCAACACTTGAAAGTCTTTGTAAAGTTTAGATAAAAATAATAATAATAATAATAATAATAATTAATAATAATAATAATAATTAAAGCTTCAAACCGATTCTTAACCATAAAGGCTTATAATAATAAGCCTTAGAAACTTATAATTATTATTATTTTATATTATTTTATTAATAATAATAATAATAATAATAATAATAATAATAATAATTATAATTAAAGCTTCAAACCTATTCTTAACCATAGAGGCTTCTAATTATTATTTTATTAATATTATTATTTTTATTAGTAGTAGTAGTATAATTTTATTTATATTATTATTATTATTATTATTATTATTATTAGTTATATTATTTTAATATTATTGTATTATTATTATTATTATTGCTGTTGTTGTTATTGATGTTTTTATTAGTACTTTTGCTCCCTATCCACTTATTCATATAAGTTCATTACGAATGCTTTTGATACGTCAAGAAAGTTGAACTATGTTTATCTTGCCACTGTGGTCGAATTGCATATCTAAGTAATTGGACCACAGCTGACCTACCCGCACCTCACTGAATCTCTCAACCTTCTCTATCTGTGTATTCCCTGACTTATTCCACTGTCATTCCCCACAGTATATCTATCAATCTGTTTGTCTATCTAGGAGCTCACTGTCCTCTCCCACAGCTCATCCGGGGTTGGATAAAGCTCTCGGCTCACCGCCACTTCTTGAGGAGCAGGAGAAAGTGGAGCAGGTGACCTTGCTGGGTCTATCCCGAGTGGTCACCTCCAGCACCAAGCGCTGGGTCTTCTTCAAGGTCAAGCAAGGTCGAGGAAATAGGAGCGATTTGACTTAAAGGCCACAACAGCTTCCTCCAACTACAAGTGAGGTTATCTTCAAGGTCTGGAGGTTATCTTTAAGGTCACGAGGTTATCTTCAAGTTCTCGAGGTTATCTTCAAGGTCACGAGGTTATCTTCAAGGTCACGAGGTTATCTTAGAAACAACCTTAGACTCACTGGACAGTACACACACAGTGAAGAGGCGGGGTAAGGAACTATGACTCGACCCTTGCAACCACAAATAGGTGAGTAAATGACATTTTCACACACAACTGACGCTCACTCCATTCTTAAATTCTGGAAACTATTGAGCGTAAAAATCTCAAGTAACCAGCACTTTCTGAGGATACTCAAACCACCCCATCTGACACCAACATTATGGTCAGTCACTTCTGATATTTGGTATTGACAATAAGTGAACCTCGTGACCTTGTCTGCATGCTTTTATGTACTGAGGTGCTAACACGAGATTAGCGGACTAGATATTTGCATTAACAAGAAGATATACAGGTATACTTAATAATGGGGTCACTGAGTGCACACGAGAGGTTCATACCACGGTCTGTAAATTGACAGTCCGACGGTCTACCATCTAGGCTAACCCAGGCTTCTAACAGGAAGGATTCGGAGGTAATACTGTATTACATTCCGTCAGTCACCAACTGTAACAAAACTGAACTCCTTCCCTCGGCCCAGGAGCTTTAACATTAGATCTATTCTTACCCCAAACTTCTGTTTATTCATCGACAGTTGTTTATTACGACGATGTGGCTTTGAGTGGGGTAAGAATAGATCTACTATTAAAGCTCCTGGGCCTAGGGAAGTTCAGCTGGGTTACAATTAGTGCCTCTGACGGAACGTAATACAATATTACCTCTAAATCCTTCCTGTTAGAGCCTGGGTTAGCTAAACGGTAGAGCGTCAGACTCATTACGGACCGCGGTTCAGCCCCTCGTCAACCCTTCTGTTTATATATATATATATATATATATATATATATATATATATATATATATATATATATATATATATATATATATAAGATTCTGCTTCCATTATATCATAGAAATACATATTTGGTATCTGGCAAGTAAATAAATTGTCTAATATTTATTCGAAATAAGAATGATACAACATGAAAGTTAAAATATATGCTTTATTCATTCCAAATTTGTTTAATTAAATCTGCTATAATTTACTCAAATGTTAGCAACAGCACAAATGAAAATAAGAACAATAAATACAAACACAATTACATCTGGAGAGGAGGTAATAGATGTGGTATGCGCCACTCGCCTTGAAAAAGAGTGAATCTTGAGAAGTATTAAGGAGTGCATCCACACTAGTGCCTGAGTTAAGGAGAGAGCTTTAAAGAGACAGAGAAAGAGAGAGAGTACCTGGACCATCTGTCCTTTCAAGAAGAAGTAACGAGGGAAGAATTACAGCATACAAAACACTCCATGTCCTTGATAAGGCAGGCAAGTATAAGCTCTTTCTTAAAGATATAACAAGAATAGGAGGGCTTGGATAAGAAGACACACACACACCCACACACACACTGCTTGACTGTCACGTTGACGTGTGGCAGTCAAGCATAGTCACCAGGGCAGCAGAGTGAGTTACCACCACCAGGGTAGCAGTGTGACAGTCATCACCACCAGGGTAACAGTGTGACAGTCATCACCACCAGGGTAACAGTTTGGCAGTCATCACCACCAGGGTAACAGTATGACAAGTCATCACCACCAGGGTAACAGTTTGGCAGTCATCACCACCAGGGTAACAGTATGACAAGTCATCACCACCAGGGTAACAGTGTGACAGTCATCACCACCAGGGTAACAGCGTGACAGTCATCACCACCAGGGTAACAGTGTGACAGTCACAACTACCACTCTCATAAGAACATAAGAACATAAGAAAGGAGGAACACTGCAGCAGGCCTGTTGGCCCATACTAGGCAGGTCCTTCACAATCCATCCCACTAACAGAATATTTGCTCAACCCAATTTTCAAAGCTACCCAAGAAATAAGCTTTGACAATTCTACCCACTCATGCGCGAGTCCCACTCAAATCCAACCCCTCTCACTCATGAATTTATCCAACCTAAATTTGAAACTACCCAAGGTCCTAGCTTCAATAACCCTACTAGGCAGACTGTTCCACTCATCAACTACCCTATTTCCAAACCAATACTTTCCTATATCCTTTCTAAATCTAAACTTATCTAACTTGAATCCATTATTGCGGGTTCTCTCTTGGAGAGATATCCTCAAGACCTTATTTATATCCCCTTTGTTAATACCCATTTTCCACTTGTATACCTCGATCATGTCTCCCCTCATTCTACGTCTTACAAGTGAATGTAATTTTAGGGTCTTCAATCTTTCTTCGTAAGGAAGATTTCTAATGCTATGTATTAATTTAGTCATTCTACGCTGAATGTTTTCTAACGAATTTATGTCCATTCTGTAATATGGAGACCAGAACTGAGCTGCGTAATCTAGGTGAGGCCTTACTAATGATGTATAAAGCTGTAATATAACCTCTGGACTTCTGTTGCTAACACTTCTTGATATAAATCCCAGTAATCTATTTGCCTTATTACGTACGCTTAGGCATTGCTGTCTTGGTTTAAGGTTGCTGCTTACCATCACCCCCAAGTCCTTCTCGCAATCTGTATGGCTAAGTTCTACGTTATTTAACTTATAAGTGCTTGGGTTATGGACACTCCCGAGCTTCAGAACCTTGCATTTATCTACATTGAACTGCATCTGCCACTTTTCTGACCACGAATTAAGTTTGTCTAAATCTTCCTGAAGTTCTATGACATCTATGTTTGAATCAATTATCCTACCTATCTTCGTGTCGTCGGCGAATTTGCTCATATCACTAGTAATTCCCTCATCAAGGTCATTGATATATATTATAAATAACAATGGGCCTAAGACTGATCCCTGTGGAACACCACTTGTTACAAGTCCCCATTCGGATTTAACCCCATTTATGCACACTCTCTGCTTCCTATTGGTGAGCCATGACTCGATCCATGACAGCACTTTTCCCCCAATGCCATGAGCTGCCACTTTCTTTAACAGTCTCTGGTGCGGTACTCTATCAAAAGCCTTACTAAAGTCTAAATAAACAATATCGAATTCTTTATCGTGATCAACAGCCTCAAAAGCTTTACTGAAGAAGGTTAATAAATTAGATAGGCAGGAACGGCCCTCGTGAATCCATGCTGGGTATCATTAATCAAATTATGGTTATCTAGATGGCTTCTAATAATATCAGCTATAATTGACTCTAGTAATTTGCCTACAATTGAGGTCAGGCTTATTGGGCGGTAGTTTGACGGTAGTGACTTGTCCTCTGCTTTAAAAATAGGAATTACATTAGCCATCTTACACATATCAGACACTACACCTGTTTGAAGAGATAAATTAAAAATGTTAGATATTGGTTCACAGAGTTCCATTTTGCATTCCTTAAGAACCCTTGCAAAAGCTCATCAGGACCCGGCGATTTATTTTGTTTCAGTCGGTCCAGCTGTTTCATAATCATTTCGCTAGTGACTGTGATATTACATAATTTATCTTCTTCTGGGCCTCTGTAAAAATTAATTACTGGGATATTATTAATGTCTTCCTGTGTGAAAACCGAGAGAAAATAATTATTAAAAATAGAGCACATATCATTCTCCTTGTCAGTAAGATGCCCAAAGTTATTTTTAAGGGACCTATCTTATCCCTAACTTTTGTTCTATAAACCTGGAAAAACTTTTGGGTTAGTTTTTGAATCCCTAGCAACTTTAATTTCATAGTCCCGTTTAGATTTTCTTATTCCCTTTTAACGTCCCTCTTAATGTCAGTATACTGATTTATAAGATGACCCTCACCTCTTTTTATGCGCCTATAAATTCCTTTCTTCTGCCCTAAAAGATATTTGAGCCTATTATTCATCCATTTTGGGTCATTTCTACTTGATCTAATTTCTTTATACGGGATAAATGTTCTTTGGGCAGCCTGTATAGTGTTAAGAAAACTGTCATATTGATACCTCTCTTCTTCACCCCAGTCCACAGTTGATAAGTGTTCTCTAAGTCCATTATAATCTGCTAAGCGAAAATCTGGGACCATTACTGAATTATCCCTACTATCATACATCCATTCAATGCTAAAGGTAATTGACTTGTGGTCGCTTGAGCCGAGTTCCTCTGTAATTTCTAAATTATTAACAAGGGTTTCCTTGCTTGCCAGAACCAAGTCAAGTAGGTTATTTCCCTTGTAGGTTCTGTTACAAACTGCTTCAAAAAGCAATCCTGAACTACTTCTAAAAAGTCGTTAGATTCTAAATTCCCTGTCATGAAATTCCAATCAATCTGACTAAAGTTAAAGTCCCTAGAATTACTACGTTATCGTGTCTTGTGGCCTTAACAATTTCCTCCCAAAGTAGTCTCCCTTGTTCCCTATCTAAGTTTGGAGGACGGTAAATCACGCCTAAAATCAATTTTTCACACCCTCTGAAAATTCTATCCAGACAGACTCTGTATGTGTTAATTCAGACTTTATACCCGTTTTTATGCAACAATTTAAATGATCACGGACATAGAGTGCCACCCCACCCCTTTCCCGATACTTCTGTCTACTTGGAACAATTTAAAACCCTGAATGTGACATTCGGCAGGCAAGTCCCGATTTTTTATATTAAACCATGTCTCAGTTATTGCAAAAACATCAATATTACCCGTACTTGCAACTAATCTCAACTCGTCCATCTTATTCCTAGCACTACGACTATTGGTGTAATATATATTTAGAGACCCTCCTTTCTCTTTACCCTTCCTGCTCATCTCTGTTTTTCCACTATACCTATTACTGTCCTTGTCATCTAGTGTCACTAGCTTTCCACTGTCCACCTTATTCTGCCTATTACTAGTTCTCCTACAACTTATAATATTACTACACTGGGACTTCTCTGTTTTCCCCCCAAAACCCATACCACTAACTATTTCTAGTTTAAAGCCCTAACAGCTCCCTCCACTGCAGTTGCCAGTGCCCCCACCCCAGACCTGGATAAGTGAACCCCATCCCTGGCATACATGTCATTTCTGCCATAGAAGAGGTCCCAGTTGTCAATGAATGTTACTGAATTTTCCTTACAGTATTTGTCCAGCCAGCAATTGACACCAATTGCCCTGGACAGCCATTCATTTCCAACTCCTCTCCTTGGCAAAATACCACATATGACAGGGTTCCCACCCTTCTTCCTAATTATGTCTATTGCTGACCTAAACCTGCTAGTCAGGTCCTCACTCCTACGTCTGCCAACATCGTTGCCTCCAGCACTGAGACAGATAATAGGATTGCTCCCATTACCTCTCATGATGTCGTCCAGACGGCTAACAATATCCTCCATCCCAGCCCCAGGAAAGCAAACCCTCTGTCTCCTACTCCTATCAATCAAACAGAAAGCCCTATCCATGTACCTAACCTGACTGTCCCCAACAACAACAATGTTTTTATCTCTCTTTCTGTACCTTCTTTACTCTACCTCTCTCCACACTCCTCATTTAGTTTAGCCATCCTCTAACTTCTCTTCCTTAAATATCATCAAACTCTGACCTAACTCTCACTCTGGGTTGTTTAATTGTAGTGAATTATGCAGAAGACTCACTAATGACCTGACCAGGAAGGAGATCCTCACCGTCTGAGCAGGTGGAGGTGGAACAGCCGGAGGTGGAATAAGAGATGGCGAGGAGGCGGAGGTGGACTAAGAGGTGGAGGTAGACTAGGAGGTGATGGAGAATGTGAAGGTTGAATCTGTGGAGGTGGAATAAGAGGTGAGGAAGGAGAAAGAGGTGGAGGTGTAGGGAATGTAGAGAAGGTGAAGGAAGTGGAGAAGATGAGGGAGGAGGTGAGGAAGAGGATGGAGAAGGGGGAAGTGAAGGTAGTGTATAGGTGGTGAAGGAGAAGCAGGAAGAATTAGTGGAGGTGGTGGAGGAGGAATTGATGGTGGAGATGAAGAACGAAAATGTAGCAGAAACACCAACTACTACTACTATTACTACCACAACCACTATTACTATTACCACCACAACCACTACTACTATTACTACCACAACCACTACTACTATTACTACCACAGCCACTACTACTATTACTACCACAACCACTATTACTATTACCACCACAACCACTACTACTATTACTACCACAACCACTACTACTATTACTACCACAACCACTACTACTATTACCACCACAACCACTACTACTATTACCACCACCACTATTACTATTACTACCACCACCAAAACTACTATTACACCACAAGCACTACTACTACTAATACTACCACCACTACTACTACTACTATTACTACCACCACAACCACTACTACTACTATTACTACCACCACAACCACTACTACTACTATCACCACCAAAACTACTATTACCACCACAACCAATACTACTATTCCTGCTACTATTATTACTACTACAAATGCTACTATTACAATTACTACTACTGCTACTATCACCACTACTACTACTACTAACACCAACACTATTACTAGTACCACTGCCACTATTTCTCTTATTCTTTCTAATATTATTATTACCACTGCAACTAATATTACCACTAATACTATAACACCCCATCTCTCTCTCACTAGATTAGAAAGACTGGAAATATAGGAAAGGCAGTGAACAGGAGATTTTCCAGAAGTAGACAGTTTGGGAGAGAAGAAATCCCGTTTAGCACGTGAGAGGGAAGAGTTTATGAAATGGGAAGGATAGCCCAGGCGAGAGAACGAATCGCGACGAGTGGAAATTTCAGATTCAATTTCCGATTCAATTTGTGACCCTCACTCTCCCTACTTCACACTACTACTACTACTTCGTCTAGCAGCCTTACCTCTACCACTACCCGTCTCACCTCTACTACAGCCACTCCTCCCACCTCACGTCCCTGTCTATACTGACTCCTCTCCTTTCTGGAAATAAATGGTATGAAATACCGACACAATGGAAAAATAAACACATAAGCAGTATAATGTGATCCTTTATTGACAACGTTTCGTCCACGCAGTGGGCTAGATCTGTTTGTGACTCAATAAAGCCCACTGCGTGAGAGAAACGTTGTCAATAAAGGATCACATTATACTGCTTATGTGTTTATTTTTCCTCTCCTTTCTGTTAGTGTGACTTTGTAAATGGTCCACGTTGGACCGAAACGTCCTAAGCTCCTCTCTCTAATGTGTGGGTTATTTTTTGTGTATTGTTCCAATCACGGTATTGTGCTTTTTATCCTTTAGGATATATATAGGTACAGAGAGAGGTGCAAAGCATATAATCGTTGTAGGTAGTAGTAGTACTGGTGACAGTGGTAGTAGTGTTGCTGGTGGTGGTAGTAGTAGTTGTAGTACTTCTGATAGTAGTAGCACTAGTGGCAGCAGCCATGTTATGGCAAGGTTCATTGTTTTTAGAGAATTCTTGCTAATATTTCAGAGATGACAAAGCTGCCTTATTATGTTTGTACTCGAAATAGCGATTAATGATGATTCAAGGCATTTACTTCTACGGAAATGCCTTGAATCATCATTAATTACTAGGCGGGTGTCGTTGAATTTAACAAAGTAATAATCCTTCCATACAGCCAGGTTGCACTGAACTCGCGCAAGCTAACACTAAAGCCGTCATCGCATCCAGCACTTCCATAACAGATGTGACTAGGACAAAATTGAAGATCATTGAAGCAATGAACACCGGGGTTTATACTATCCCATGTGGAGGCTGTGACAGAATATACGTAGGTGGAACAGCAAGAAACCTCGAAATACGTCTCAATGAACGCATTAATGCATGTAGGAATGATACTTTGAACAATGCCTGCGTACATCACTGGAACTCCACCAACCACCTGATGAAATTCAACGACATCCACATGGTGATTGAACCCAATTTCCGTAGACGTAAATCATCATTAATTGCTATAACTAACACAAAGAGAATAAAGGCAGCATCAACATCTCCAAAGTATTAGCAAGAATTCTCCTCAAAACAATAAATCCCGCCATCACATAGCTGCTACCACTACTGTTACTACTACCATAAGTACTACTACTGCTACTACATATAAAGATTATATTATGCTTTGCATCTCACCCTGTATCTATATATTCTCACTGTGTCTCTGTATTGTTTATAAAGGTTTGTCAAAACTCCTGAAGAGCAAAACGTTGCCACGACATACCTAACGTTATAGTAATGATAATAAGGATGAGCTGAGTCACTTTTGGTTAAGGGTTTTCACCCATCCGTCAATGCAGTATGATAGGGCAATCATTAAATTAGTTGAAGGAGAGTGTTGGCATGTATGATTCCCTCTAGAAGACTCTGAGGTTGAAAAGGCCATGAAAGGTTTGAATGATGCGTCACAACTAACACCAGATGGTTGGCGGTTCAATGATATGCCAATGCTAAGTGCAAATTTGTTGGCAGTCATATACAACCTATGGATGTACACAGGTTATCTTTCATTTAAACAGCACAGGGCACGAACTGTGCTACTTCGGAAAAACGCCCTGTTAATCCTACTATATTTAGACCAATTACAATCTCCAGCATATAATGTGTGTTTCATCGGGTATTGCCTCATTTCACCAGATGGGTTTCGCTCATCCTGCTCGGAGGGCTTTTCTCTCCACTGATGGAGCGGCACAAAAAGTAATATTGCTGAATTCCATTATTAATGAAAGCAAAAAAACACTCAAACAAATATCGACATTATTTCTTTATATTAAAAAGGCATATGACTCGGGCGAGCTGAATCATGGAGGCCCCGAAAAACCATCGTGAAACACGTTATGTCCATTTATGGTGGAGATACAACTGTCGTTCTCGACAAGAGTGACCAGGTAACAGAGGGTAAAGTATTTAATATGGTCTTAAATGAGGCCTTAACGGTTTTTTAAATAATAATTATGGCAAGACGCAATGGTCTTCGTTGACGACATCGTGTTCAGGTAGAGACCAATATAGACAATCCAGATTCACTTGAAACCATTCCTTCGGAATCAAGCTGGAAGAGGTGCTTGGCTTCAGTGGATGATGCAGGAAGTAGAAAAACAGTATATATATATATATATATATATATATATATATATATATATATATATATATATATATATATATATATATATATATATATATATATATAAAGCACCCTTCTGGCAAGACAGTGATAGAGTGAATGATGATGAAAGTTTTTCTTTTTCGGGCCACCCTGCCTTGGTGGGAATCGGCCGATGTGTTAATAAAAAATAAAAATAAAAAATATATATATATATATATATATATATATATATTGTGGGACCCATAGCCTTGGAGAAGTGGACAAAAAGGCTTCAAGGAAGAATATTTTGATTTCTTCCTGAAACCATTTGAATATTCCACTTCCCCTACCACCCATCTTTTATTTTTTTTTTACCAATAGGTATATTTTGTTTCATAATATGGTACAAAAGATTTAAGAGATACATTGTCGATATAAAGAAGGCATATACAGTACACGAGGTGTGAGAGATACATGTCTAGTACATATTGTTACATGTTTGTCACTGGTTATAATGCGAAAATCTCAGCCAGCTCCTCCGAGCTGGGGCGCGTGCCCAGAATACAACATGCATTACCCCTCTGAACAGCAGCGCTGAGTCGTTGGAACAGAAAACTAGATGCCCTGGATATATATATATATTATATATATATATATATATATATATATATATATATATATATATATATATATATATATATATATATATATATATATATATTTTTGTAACCCCGTGTCCTCAGATCATGGTAAAACACCTAGCTCTGCTGGGTGCGTGATTCTTGTAGGATTGGGTGGCTAGCCAAAACGACGTGGGTTCGAGTCCTCATCTAGTCGCAGTGTTGTTTATATACATATATATATATATATATATATAATTTTGGAGTGGTTGGTGCTATTATTTAATAAATGTATGGAAGAGGGTAAGGTACCTAGGGATTGGCAGAGAGCGTGTATTGTTCATTTGTATAAAGGCAAAGGGGACAAAAGAGAGTGCAAAAATTATAGGGGAATAAGTCTGTTGAGTGTACCTGGTAAAGTGTATGGTAGAGTTATTATTGAAAGAATTAAGAGTAAAACAGAAAGCAGGATAGCAGATGAACAAGGGGGCTTTAGGAAAGGTAGGGGGTGTGTAGACCAAGTGTTTACAGTGAAACATATAGGTGAACAGTATTTGGATAAGGGTAAAGATGTTTTTGTGGCATTTATGGATTTGGAAAAGGCGTATGATAGGGTAGATAGGGGGGCAATGTGGCAGATGTTGCAGGTGTATGGAATAGGAGGTAGGTTACTGAAAGCAGTGAAGAGTTTTTATGAGGATAGTGAGGCTCAGGTTAGAGTGTGTAGGAGGGAGGGGGACTATTTCCCAGTAAAAGTGGGCCTTAGACAAGGATGTGTTATGTCACCGTGGTTGTTCAATATATTTATAGATGGGGTTGTAAGATAAGTGAATGCGAGGGTCTTGGCAAGAGGTGTGGGGTTAAAAGCTAAAGAATCAAATACAAAATGGGAGTTGTCACAGTTGCTTTTTGCTGATGACACTGTGCTTTTGGGAGATTCTGAAGAGAAGTTGCAGAGGTTGGTGGAAGAATTTGGTAGGGTGTATAAAAGAGGAAAATTGAAAGTGAATATAGGAAAGAGTAAGGTGATGAGGATACAAAAAGATTAGGTGACGAAAGATTGGATATCAGATTGGAGGGAGAGAGTATGGAGGAGGTGAATGTATTCAGATATTTGGGAGTGGACATGTCAGCAGATGGGTCTATGAAGGATGAGGTGAATCATAGAATTGATGAGGGGAAAAGGGTGAGTAGAGCACTTCGGAGTCTGTGGAGACAAAGAACTTTGTCCATGGAAGTAAAGAGGGGAATGTATGAGAGTATAGTTATACCAACACTCTTATATGGGTGTGAAACATGGGTGATGAATGTTGCAATGAGGAGAAGGCTGGAGGCAGTGGAGATGTCATGTCTGAGGTCAATGTGTGGTGTGAATATAATGCAGAGAATTCGGAGTTTGGAAATTAGGAGGAGGTGCGGATTACCAAAACGATTATCCAGAGAGCTGACGAGGGGTTGTTGAGGTGGTTCCGGACATGTAGAGAATGGAACGAGACAGAATGACTTCGAGAGTGTATAAATCTGTAGTGGAGGGAAGGCGGGGTAGGGGTCGGCCTAGGAAAGGTTGGAGGGAGGGGTAAAGGAGGTTTTGTGTGCGAGGCTTGGACTTCAGCAAGCATGTGTGAGCGTATTTGATAGGAGTGAATGGAGACAAATGGTTTTAATACTTGACGTGCTGTTGGAGTGTGAGCAAAGTAATATTTATGAAGGGATTCAGGGAAACCGGCAGGCCGGACTTGAGTCCTGGAGATGGGAAGTACAGTGTCTGCACTCTGAAGGAGGGGTGATAATGTTGCAGTTTTATAACTGTAGTGTAAAGCACCCCTCTGGCAAGACAGTGATGGAGTGAATGATGATGAAAGTTTTTCTTTTCGGGCCACCCTGCCTTGGTGGGAATCGGCCGATGTGTTAATAAATATATATATATATATATATATATATATATATATATATATATATATATATATATATATATATATATATATATATATTTTTTTTTTTTATTAACACATCGGCCGATTCCCACCAAGGCAGGGTGGCCCGAAAAGAAACTTTCATCATCATTCACTCCATCACTGTCTTGCCAGAAGGGTGCTTTACACTACAGTTATAAAACTGCAACATTTACACCCCTCCTTCAGAGTGCCGGCACTGTACTTCCCATCTCCAGAACTCAAGTCCGGCCTGCCGGTTTCCCTGAATCCCTTCATAAATGTTACTTTGCTCACACTCCAACAGCACGTCAAGTATTAAAACCATATGCCTCCCTTCACTCCTATCAAATACGCTCACACATGCTTGCTGGAAATCAAGCCCTCGCACCAAAACTTCCTTTACCCCTCCTCCAACCTTTCCTAGGCCGACCCCTACCCCGCCTTCCCTCCACTACAGATTTATACCCTCGAAGTCACTCTGTCTCGTTCCATTCTCTCTACATGTCCAAACCACCTCAACAACCCTCCTCAGCTCTCTGGACAATCGTTTTGGAATCCCGCACCTCCTCCTAATTTCCAAACTCCGAATTCTCTGCATTATATTCACACCACACATTGACCTCAGACATGACATCTCCACTGCCTCCAGCCTTCTCCTCGTTGCAACATTCATCACCCATGCTTCACACCCATATAAGAGCGTTGGTATAACTATACTCTCATACATTCCCTCTTTACTTCCATGGACAAGGTTCTTTGTCTCCACAGACTCCGAAGTGCTCCACTCACCCTTTTCCCCTCATCAATTCTATGATTCACCTCATCCTTCATAGACCCATCCGCCGACATGTCCACTCCCAAATATCTGAATACATTCACCTCCTCCATACTCTCTCCCTCCAATCTGATATCCAATCTTTCGTCACCTATTCTTTTGTTATCCTCATCACCTTACTCTTTCCTATATTCACTTTCAATTTTCTTCTTTACACACCCTACCAAATTCATCCACCAACCTCTGCAGCTTCTCTTCAGAATCTCCCAAAGCAAGTGTCATCAGCAAAAACAACTGTGACAACTCCCACTTTGTATTTGCTTCTTTATCTTTAGCCCAACACCTCTTGCCAAGACCCTCGCATTCACTTCTCTTACAACCCCATCTATAAATATATTGAACAACCACGGTGACATCACACATCCTTGTCTAAGGCCCACTTTTACTGGGAAATAGTCCCTTCCCTCCTACACACTCTAACCTGAGCCTCACTATCCTCATAAAAACTCTTCACTGCTTTCAGTAACCTTCCTCCTATTCCATACACCTGCAACATCTGCCACATTGCCCCCTATCTACCCTATCATACGCCTTTTCCAAATCCATAAATGCCACAAAAACATCTTTACCCTTATCCAAATACTGTTCACCTATATGTTTCACTGTAAACACTTGGTCTACACACCCCTACCTTTCCTAAAGCCCCTTGTTCATCTGCTATCCTGCTTTCTGTTTTACTCTTAATTCTTTCAATAATAACTCTACCATACACTTTACCAGGTACACTCAACAGACTTATTCCCCTATAATTTTTGCACTCTCTTTGTCCCCTTTGCCTTTATACAAAGGAACAATACACGCTCTCTGCCAATCCCTAGGTACCTTACCCTCTTCCATACATTTATTAAATAATAGCACCAACCACTCCAAAATTATATCCCCACCTGCTTTTAACATTTCTATCTTTATCCCATCAATCCCAGCTGCCTTACCCCTTTCATTCTACCCACTGCCTCACGAACTTCCCTACACCCACAACTGGCTCTTCCACACTCCTACAAGATGTTATTCCTCCTTGCCCTACACACGAAATCACAGCTTCCCTGTCTTCATCAACATTTAACAAATCCTCAAAATATTCTCTCCATCTTCCCGATACCTCTAACTCTCCATTTAATAACTCTCCTCTCCTATTTTTAACTGTCAAATCCATTTGTTCTCTAGGCTTCCTCAACTTATTAATCTCATTCCAAAACTTTTTCTTCTTTTCAACAAAATTTGCTGATAACATCTCACCCACTCTCTCATCTGCTCTCTTTTTACATTGCTTCACCACTCTTTTAACCTCTCTTTTTCTCTCCATATACTCTTCCCTCCTTGCATCACTTCTACTTTGTAAAAACCTCTCATATGCTAACTTTTTCTCCCTTACTACTCTCTTTACATCATCATTCCACCAATCGCTCCTCTTCCTCCGCACCCACTCGCCTGTAACCACAAACTTCTGCTGAACACTCTAACACTACATTTTTAAATCTACCCCATACATTTTCGACCCCATTGCCTACACTCTCACTAGCCCATCTATCCTCCAATAGTTGTTTATATCTTACCCTAACTGCCTCCTCTTTTAGTTTATAAACCTTCACCTCTCTTTTACTTACTGATTCTATTTTCCTTGTATCCCATCTACCTTTTACTCCCACTGTAGCTATAACTAAAAAGTGATCTGATATATCTGTAGCCCCTCTATAAACATGTACATCCTGAAGTCTACTCAACAGTCTTTTATCTATCAATACATAGTCCAACAAACTACTGTCATTACGCCCTACATCATATCTTGTATACTTATTTATCCTCTTTTTCTTAAAATATGTATTACCTATAACTAAACCCCTTTCTATACAAAGTTCAATCAAAGGGCTCCCATTATCATTTACACCTGGCACCCCAAACTTACCTACTACACCCTCTCTGCATGTTTCTCCCACTTTAGCATTTAGGTCCCTACCACAATTACTCTCTCATTTGGTTCAAAAGTTCCTATACATTCGCTTAACATCTCCCAAAATCTCTCTCTCTCCTCTACACTCCTCTCTTCTCCAGGTGCATACACGCCTACTATGACCCACTTTTCGCATCCGACCCTTATTTTAATCCACATAATCCACATATATATATATATATATATATATATATATATATATATATATATATATATATATATATATATGTGTGTGTGTGTGTGTGTGTGTGTGTGTGTGTGTGTGTGTGTGTGTGTGTGTGTGTGTGTGTGTGTGTGTGTGTGTGTGTGTGTGTATGTGTGTGTGTGTAAATGATTGACCGTGAGTATGCATCAACACTAAACTTATTCATTAGTGGTCACATCTGCCTGGTTGTGTGTGTCAACGGTATGTCTATATATTAGGGATCACAATTGACTTTCTATAAACATGTACCTATGAAATACCTGTACACCAAAGAACACAGTTACCCATGGCAATACATCTGTCTGCAGTGGCACAAAAATTGTAACACAAATATAGGTGGTATAACATTTGTGGGCAGGATATATGTGGGTTATTATATAAGTGGTTAGTTTCATGTGTAGGTGGTGACAGGCATGGGTAGTTACAGGTGTGAGTGTTTGGTGACTTGTGAGGGTGGTGACAGGCATGGGTGGTTACAGGTGTGGGTGTTTGGTGACTTGTGAGGGTGGTGACAGGCATGGGTAGTTACAGGTGTGAGTGTTTGGTGACTTGTGAGGGTGGTGACAGGCATGGGTGGTTACAGGTGTGGGTGTTTGGTGACTTGTGTGGGTGGTGACACTTGTAGGATGTTTAGCCCATGCTGGGATGCTGCGTCTGTTTAGCCCATGCTGGGATGCTGGCTCAGTTTAGTCGATGCTAGGATGCTGGCTCAGTTTATCCGATGCTAGGATGCTGGCTCAAGTTAGGCCATGCTGGGATGCTGGCTCAGTTTATCCGAAGCTAGGATGCTGGCTCAGTTTATCCGATGCTAGGATGCTGGCTCAGTTTATCCGAAGCTAGGATGCTGGCTCAATTTATCCGAAGCTAGGATGCTGGCTCAATTTAGGCCATGCTGGGATGCTGGCTCAGTTTATCCGAAGCTAGGATGCTGGCTCAGTTTATCCGATGCTAGGATGCTGGCTCAGTTTATCCGAAGCTAGGATGCTGGCTCAGTTTATCCGATGCTAGGATGCTGGCTCAGTTTATCCGAAGCTAGGATGCTGGCTCAATTTATCCGATGCTAGGATGCTGGCTCAATTTAGCCCATGCTGGGATGCTGGCTCAGTTTAGCCGATGCTAGGATGCTGGCTCAGTTTATCTGAAGCTTGGATGCTGGCTCAATTTATCCGAAGCTAGGATGCTGGCTCAGTTTATCCGATGCTAGGATGCTGGCTCAGTTTATCCGAAGCTAGGATGCTGGCTCAATTTAGGCCATGCTGGGATGCTGGCTCAGTTTATCCCATCCATTTTCCTGTCTTGAAAATTTTAGCATTTTGCGAACATTCGTCATTTATCTGATGAACTTTCGCAAAATATTTGAACGAAATTTTTAAACTTGTTAAAAGTTTTCTAAACAATATTTACCAATCATTAGTTTCTCTTTCTGTGGGTTTTTTTTTTTTAATTCCGTCCAGTTATTAATGAAGGAACTTCATGAGAGTTCAGTCTGGCGTCAGGTCATTACAACTGGAGGTAAACGCATCATTACCTTAGTGAACAATTAGTGAGCAAGGGAACCAAACTTTAGAAACTACCAGATGGAAAAATGAATGACAAAGTTGTAAACTTTGGCTAACTTTCGGAGCTGTCCAAACTTCAAGCAATTCTAAGTTGCTTTTAACTAAAACTCGGAATAAGGCAGAGATTCAATTTTAACTGTTAAGTTCTCGTTAAACTCACTTTCATAATTAAGGGCAGAACACGCGAGATCACTTACACAATAAGTTAACTCAATCTTCTGGTTGGTTTATTCTGCTTGAAGCCTATGATCTTCACGAGAGTCATTAGGAGGCACCTAAGCTCCCCCGTCATCTAATAACAAGTTCATTTGTTCCACTATAATCTACCTTGTCCATAACTACTATCGCATTTTCTTTGTTTCGTAAGTCCTGTAACACAATTGTGCCACCAGTTAAGGATATTTTAATCCATTGAATAGGAATACAGTTTACTCTAGGAGTATATACACTGAATGAATAATACATACCTCTTAAGTTTATATATCCTTTCCTCACTCTTCATCTGAACTTAAGTACATAGTAAAGTATGTATGGTATTTCATATCATTGCATCACTACTTTATATTACCTACCAAGAAGCTAGTCTAGGTTGTAAGCCTCTAGTCTTCGAGGTTTCGAACGTATTTTTTCTAGGTGCAGACTTCATACCTACACATAACATATGTCAATATATCATGTATAAGATCCTAAATGACTACGATGGTCCATTAAGTCACCTCTGATAATGACTAACTTAGTATATACTGCCAATGTATGGGGTTTATGTTCTCCTCTGGTGATATACAGATGAGATATTCACCCGACTAAATTTTTCCTTGTTTATCATTAAATGATACACCCCGTTGCAGAAGTACACTCTCTCCCTCACTCTACTACACTTACCAGACACAGAAAGCCAACCCTACCATTACTAACGTCTACAACCCTTGAGATACCAGTCTTCTACCAGTTGCCTCTTCCTGTATCAACCACCAATGTACTTACAACTTCCATCACAACCTCTCCTTTCATCCCTCGCATCACTCCGTCAACAGCTATTGTGACCCCTGACACAATTGACTCTATATGGGCATATCTAGAAGAGACAGGTCAATAAATGAACCTTATTAAAACTAACATTAAACGCGGAAAACTCAGAAAATTTACGCAAAGCTAAACGCAGCTATGTATCACACAGCTTTGACTTTCAATAGTTATCTCCCTTCCCATTTCATGTGCACTCCCCCACTTCATGTGCACTCCCCACTTCATGTGCACTCCCCCACTTTATGTGCATTCCCCACTTCATGTGCACTCCCCCACTTCATGTGCACTCCCCCACTTCATGTGCACTCCCCACTTCATGTACACTCCCCACTTCATGTGCACTCCCCTACTTCATGTGCACTCCCCCACTTCATGTGCACTCCCCACTCCATGTGCACTCCCCACTTCATGTGCACTCCCCACTTCATGTGCACTCCCCACTTCATGTGCACTCCCCACTTCATGTGCACTCCCCAGCCCTAAACACTTTTTATTACTTCACGCTCGACACTACACATGCAAATATCTTTACCATTATTCCTTTATCACCTTATATCGACTTCAATGACCACCCTAGTTCATAGTCATATCTTACCACCTAAGACCATTGTATTATATGTAAATAATGTCAATATTACAGTATGAATATAGTGGCAACCGAGGAGAACTTCGAACGTTGATCTCCGTGTCAGTACGTCTCCACTATTTCTTATCTCCTGTACCCACCCTCAGTATCCACAATATTCTACTGCAACACTCTACAACTACATTTTTAAATCTGGCCCTTACCTCTTCATTTCCTACGCTAAATGAGCCTATCTTTCTTCCAACAGTTCCTTATATCATGTCCTAACTTCTTCCTCCTTCAAACTTGGATAACATTCTCCATATACTCTGCCTACCTCTTACTCTCACTGTAGCTACACACAATGGTCTGATGTATTTCTTGCCTCTCTCCATACATATCCAGAAGTATACACATCAACCTTTTATTTACTAATATAGTCTAACAAACTGCTGGCATTACACTTTATATATTTCGTATGCCTATTCATCCACTAATTCATAAAATATTACAAAAACTTTTTTATATGCACCCCCAAACTTTAATCCCACTTTTCCTTCCATAACTGATTATTCATCATCACTCCTCATTTCAGATACATCTGATCTAATCCCATTTATTTCTCCCCACTGAAAAACTTGCCTGTCTTCCTTCAGCTTTGTTTCACTTAGAGCCATGACATTCAGCTTCCTTTCATTCATAATACTGACAGTCACTTCTTTCTTAACATCTGTAATATATCAACGCACATTCAAACATCCCAACTTTAAAACATTCTTCTTTTATAAATTTGGTAATTAATTCATAATTCATAGCTCCTGGTGACGCACGAATGATTTTAAGCTAAAGATTTCTGTCCCCCTGTGGCTTGTCTTGCATTGTTAAGACCGCCTGTCTGCGAATGTATATATATATATATATGGACGAAGTATTTGACATGTAGCTCTGAGTTGTTATCTATGTTGTTTTACTCCCCATTGTATCTTGTCTTGAAATAAAGTTTGTAAAAAAAAAAGATGGGGTGGTAGGGGAAGTGGAATATTCAAATGGCTTCAGAAAGAAATCTAATATTCTTCCTTGAAGTCTTTTTATCCACTTCTCCGAGGCAATGGGTCCCACAATTGACACCAGAGGTGGACCCCATCCTATATATATATATATATATATATATATATATATATATATATATATATATATATATATATATATATATATATATATATATATATATATATATAAACACTGCACTAGCCAAGGATTCGAACCCATGTTGTTTTCGCCCGCATCGTGGTGAACGAAAACCACATGACGCTCTATCCCACAGGCCCACCAAATACTACAAGAATGACGCACCCAGCAGAGCTAGTTGTTTTACCGTCATCCGAGGACATACGGTTGTGTGGGTGCCTTTGAGCTAATTTCATTCTCCTCCCTGTTTGGTGTACTAGCCTCACGAGCAGCATGTATATATATGCAGCATATACGTATACATATAATATATATATGCTGCTCGTGAGGCTAGTACATACATACATAAGAACAAGGACACTCGTCTTATGCGATGGGTATTAGTTACAACAATACAAGGACACTCGTCTTATGCGATGGGTATTACAGTTAAAACAATACAACCTCCCCATATCCCACATAGCCAGCAAAAATAATGTGCTGGCCGACGACCTCTCCAGAATATAATTTGTTAAGATTTGTTAGGGACAACATGGGCAGTAATCTCTTTTTTCTTATGGTGATAAATTAAAATTTGAGTAAATCTGGCCATAAGGTTTGTTTATTGAGGTGACACTTGTTACCGTCCGCAAGTGTCTTGAACCTACGTTAGTCCTATTGTCTGCTGTGTCGCACTAAGGTTGTGTCTGACTTGGAAGTTTCTTTGAGTTGAACACTACCTAATAGGTTGGATGGTTGAAAGGTGGTTCCATTAGTATTTCGTGCCATGGTGGCACACTACCCATGGAGGTATGCCTATTCCTGTCCATTAGAGCTCTTTTGTGGTGGTGGTGGTGTGACATGCTAAGAGGATGTTACATTTTATTCAGTGTATGTCATACATCCATATAGGCTGCCTCCCAACCAGCGAACCAGGTGCTAAGGGTTTAACGAGCAGGGGTCCCATTGTTGTACCAGTACCTTGGTTCAACCAGACAATCACAAGGACGCCTCCCAAAGCTGAGAAGAAGTGTGGTACTCTGGTGAATCATCTTACCTTCACGTCTGGTCACTACAGTGCTCATCATGTCTTGTGCTTGTGTTTGCCTCATTGTACATTGCTGTATATATTATACATTGGCTGTATATATTATACATAGGCTGTATATATTATACATAGGCTGTATATATTATACATAGGCTGTATATATTATACATAGGCTGTATATATTATACATAGGCTGTATATATTATACATTGGCTGTATATATTATACATAGGCTGTATATATTATACATAGGCTGTATATATTATACATTGGCTGTATATATTATACATTGGCTGTATATTTTATACATAGGCTGTATATATTATACATTGGCTGTATATATTATACATAGGCTGTATATATTATACATTGGCTGTATATATTGTACATAACAAATTATCATTTGCTGAAGGAAATACAAATACTCTCTCTGCTGCCTTTTAGCTCGCGTGCCACCATGTGTGGCACCATGTGTGGCACCATGTGTGCCACCATGTGTGCCACCATGTGTGCCACCATGTGTGGCGCCATGTGTGCCACCATGTGTGCCACCATGTGTGCCACCATGTGTGGTGCAATGTGTGCCACCATGTGTGCCACCATGTGTGCCGCCAGGCATCTTATCGAATGCATCAGAATGCATAAAAAAAGTGAAATTTATTGTAAAAAAAGGAGAGAAGAGAAAGCCTGTGCGAAACGTACGAATCGTATTTGATAATAGACGAGAAAGTCCAACGTGCATTTATAACTGAGAGAGATTTTAGAAAACTGGAACACATTCCCACAAGAAATAAATGTAAGCCGTTGAAATGAAGGAAGAGAAGTAATCAAATTTTAGTTTTTTATTGATAAGCCGTTGGCTCAGAGAAGGTATCACCTTGGGTCTCGAAGCAGTGGGAAAAAAAAAATATTAAACTCGCTAAAAAATATCTTTGAGAGTTTGTTAAGGGATTATTAATGGATAATTTGGAAAAGGAAAAAAAAATAATTTGTAGGAGAGTGGATCAGAAGAATCTTCACCAAATAGGAGTTGCGAGTGTTCTTTAGTAGGGTCACGAAGGTTACTCAGTAGGCTCACAAAAGCTCCCCACTAGTTTTACAAAGGTTCCTTACTAGGGTTACAAAGGTTCCTCACTAGGGTAACGAAGGTTCCTCACTAGGGTTACAAAGGTTAATCACTAGGGTTACAAAGGTTCCTCACTAAAGTTACAAAGGTTCCTTACTAGAGTTACAAAGGATCCTCAGTAGGGTCAGAAGGCACGAATTTGAAATAATGGTTATAATTTTACAAATTAACATTTTCTTGGCCATAAAAAAAAATTTCCCCATTAATTTTCTTAGTAGAATCAATAAATATTAAACTTTGGAATATTTAAAAGTATATGTGAGTTAGAAAAACCTGACGTCGTTCCCTTTTCTTATATTCTTACGTTTCTTAAAAAATACTCTGGCTTCACCCTGGTCCAGCTGGTCCGTCAATAGAGTTGTAGACGACTCGATTAATTTGTTAAGTAAAATCATTGAAGGTAAAACCTTAGGAAGCTTTAAAAAATATGTTAAAGGAATGAGTTAGAAGAACCTGATCTACTCTTTTATCAGGGTTAACTTTTCCTTCTAGTATGATTTGACTTCACGTCAAGTTTCATTATGAAGAGGCGAGGTATTTGTCTATTTTGTTACGTTACAGAAGATACTTATATATGGGAGAAATAAAAAAGTATATATTGATGATTTTGTGATCGAGTGAGAAAATTTGGTGCAGACTAATGGTTATTAATCCAATTTTTCCACGGTCTACAGTATTGAAATCATTTACGTATTACACAGAAGAAACCTACGATGTAGGAGAAAATTTCCAGCTATACAGATATTCCGTTGCTGTACTTCAGTGTTAGTCATCAATTTGTCTTCCCTACATACCATCGATACCATGATACTTGCCTGTCACAGCAACATAATGGTGTCTTGGTACAGGTGATGTCTACTTCATCTATATTATTAAACAACTATTTAGTATGGTATGCATCCATTAAAAGGCCCCACCTGCATGTGGCGCCTTCAGCTGCTCATGTCTCCGATTTAGAAACTGACCTTCAATCATGGAAGAAACTGAATGCTTTCCATCAAGGTTGAGGGACCGAATACCTCAAAATTATCTATCCATTCCTTCCTCTCTATCAGGTAGCGAAACCACCTTTGTACTGGGCTGAAGAATCCAGCTGTTGAGGCGAAATGTTTCAACATTAATGGTACCAAAATGGTGAACATGTGTGTTGTTCGTCGACTTGACGGTGTTATTACCATTCACAGTATGATACTTGCCTGGTACAGCAACACCTTGGTATCCTGGGACAAGGATACCTTATGATTAGTTTTTTTCGAAACGCATTGTATAATTAGTGGCTTTCTTCTGTACCTACAGTTGCATCAATTTATGTGTCATATTATGTTTATCTACTATCATTTCTTTGTATGGCTCATGAGAAATAAAAAAAAATTAAAGGATGTCTTCCCCAAACCACTAATAAAATGTGTCACAACTAGACACGGTGATTTTGTAAGCAACAAATACAACTATCACAGGCAATGGATGTTGGAATTATGTTGAAGCCACAGCAGAATTTACATAGGAGTAACTGCCAGGAATTTAACCAAGAACGTGACCCGAAACAATAATATGAACGACACATGAATCCACATTATATAAATAAAAAAACCGAAGTTTGATTTATTGGCACTTATTATAAGTTGTGAAATTTTATTTTATACTATGAATAATTCCAAGTAAACAATTATGAAGCATCCTTTAATAGGTCAGTAATGGGAACCACCATCATCTTCGCCTGCTATATTAACTCTTATAATTTTTTATGTCGTCACAGCATGAGAATCATTGTCACAGAGTCCATCGTTTCGTCCAAACTCACACATATCTGTACAAGAGTCGATATTTGCTAAACACGTACACGGTGGACTGTATTTGTTTTGACAAACACAACTTATCAACTGCAGAATGAAATCTAGAGCCCATGACGTTTCACGGACAACGGAAACTATTTGTACATTCATGTTTAATCCATGTCCAATGTGTTACGTCAGTGTGCCTGCATAACATGACACTCTTCACTGTAGGTACGAAAACACTCCTTGTAGGAGGCAACGTTTCTCTATCTAGTTAGTTATTCTGGTTCCCCAGTTAACCCAATACAGGCTTTTCGATTTTTTTTTTTTTCATATTCCTTCTGTATTAAGTGCAAAAAAGGGTTTTATTAAACGCAATACTGAAAGCTTTCCATTATGAAATTATACATTTTTCTGAGAAGGTATCAGTGCAATCAGATCCAGACACCGGGAGGATTCTAGTGACATGAATATTTTGTCTACTGATATAATGACTGTAGGAATAGGCATTTAACCAGTTAATTAATCGATGGTGCTCATGTGTGAAAGTACATTTTGTTTATAGTAACGTTAGCTAAGTTGATGCTATCTATGATTTTATAGTTGGATGACACAATAACCTGGAGCCTCTTACTTAGTTGTAATTTATACCACTATAGATTAATCATATCGTTATACCTGAAACACATGTGAACGCGAGTGGCTTGATAATGATAATCGACTTGCCTCTACAGGACAGACAACAATAAAAATGATAAAGAAATGATAAAGAAAAAAAAATGCAGCCGTATATAGGTAAGAGGAAGACATTATTCGTCGTTAGCTGGTAAACCAGCCCTTTTCTCTGTCATTATCTGTGAACAAATGATTCAGACGTTTGCTGTACAGTTCGAGAAATGGGATAAGACATGACGGAATTCTGTGTAAGTACCCAGGGAAATCAGTTGCAACGATATTGTGGCATTTTGGAGGCATGATAAAGAGGATGTGACTATGCTGACCGCTATTCACCCGGATGCAACGAAACTTAATAGCAACACTGGTAAAGGCATCGAGAAGCTAGCCGCTCTGATGGATTATACCAGCCACATGCATTTGGTGGACAAATGTGACATGCAGTTTTTGCAGGCTGTGTGCGTAAGAGTTTTAAGTTGTACATCAGACTGGTTTTTCCACCTCGTCGATACTGACATGCTCACGCTTATAAAATGTACCAGTTTATGAACTTCAGTGTGAAAGTCATTAGCCAAATCATCGCAAAATACCAAATTAAACATCCTGCACCATAGCACCTAAGAACAGAGAGCCAAAGTGCCTCTTGTCTGTGGCCTGGTAGGCACTACCTAACAGCATTTCCTGCCACTGACAAAGAGAAACATACCCGGAAGAGGTGTTATGCATGTACTAACACCACACACACACACACACACACACACACACATGGACGCCAGATATATATGTAAAATCTATGAAACACCACTTTGCTGAGAGCTTTGCTTGGAGAAGCTCCACGTGGTCCAACACTTCTCTCATTGTGGACAGTGTTTTTATAGTGTAAATAGAAAATATTCAGTCAAAATATAGACTATATATTGTTAAAGTGAACAGAGCTTGACGTTTAATTTAAGTATAAGTGAAATATAATACGGAAACTTAGATAAAGGTATAATAAATGCGATTCATCAAAATATATAAATATATATAGAAATGAGAAAATCGTGAAAAAACGTAAAAAAAACAGCAATTACCTTCACACGGAAAACGTTTTACCATATGATGATCACGGATGTCATCATCAAACCTTCATATTTCATATTGTTTTATTACATTTCTAAAATAAGGGAGATATTTTTGGTCAGATAATGTTATTTTTCAAAATCACCGGCATTGAGGATAGGGGGTGAGAACATTTATTTTAGACCCTTTGGCAAATTGTGCGTTAAAATGAGGCCTTAACAATTGAAATTCCTTCATAAATAATGAATATATTGAACAAAAACGTTATAGTTGGCCGCCATCTTGATAGTGTTATCAATAAACATAGCAATAACGACAGTGTGATACCATGGAAATTATTCATCTGCTTGGAACACCTGCTGAACCAAACCTGTTCATAACACTTGTGCAAGATTTGGGTATCTTTATCCAGGTCCACAAGTGCCTCATTTATCAGTTTCTCAGTTTTCTAAACTATATATTTAAACCAGTCCAACCTCCTCATCGCTAAACCAGTCCCACCTTCTCATCACTAAACCAGTCGCACCTCCTCATCACTAAACCAGTCTCACCTCCTCATCACTAAACCAGTCCCACATCCTCACTAAACCAGTCCCACCTCATCACTAAACCAGTCCCACATCATCATCACTAAATCAGTCCCACCTCCTCACTAAACCAGTCCTACCTCCTCATCACTAAACCAGTCCCACCTCATCACTAAACCAGTCCCACCTCCTCATCACTAAACCAGTCCCACCTCATCACTAAACCAGTCCCACCTCATCATCACTAAATCAGTCCCACCTCCTCACTAAACCAGTCCTACCTCCTCATCACTAAACCAGTCCCACATCATCACTAAACCAGTCCCACATCATCACTAAACCAGTCCCACCTCATCATCACTAAACCAGTCCCACCTCATCATCACTAAACCAGTCCCACCTCCTCATCACTAAACCAGTCCCACATCATCACTAAACCAGTCCCACCTCATCATCACTAAACCAGTCCCACCTCATCATCACTAAACCAGTCCTACCTCTTCATCACTAAACCAGTCCCACATCATCACTAAACCAGTCCCACCTCATCATCACTAAACCAGTCCCACCTCCTCATCACTAAACCAGTCCCACCTCATCACTAAACCAGTCCCACCTCCTCATCACTAAACCAGTCTCACCTCCTCATCACTAAACCAGTCCCACTTCATCACTAAACCAGTCCCACATACTCACTAAACCAGTCCCACCTCCTCACTAAACCAGTCCCACCTCATCATCACTAAATCAGTCCCACCTCTTCACTAAACCAGTCCTACCTCCTCATCACTAAACCAGTCCCCTCTCATCACTAAACCAGTCCCACCTCCTCATCACTAAACCAGTCCCACCTCATCACTAAACCAGTCCCACCTCCTCATCACTAAACCAGTCTCACATCCTCATCACTAAACCAGTCCCACTTCATCACTAAACCAGTCCCACATACTCACTAAACCAGTCCCACATACTCACTAAACCAGTCCAACCTCCTCACTAAACCAGTCCCACCTCATCATCACTAAATCAGTCCCACCTCCTCACTAAACCAGTCCTACCTCCTCATCACTAAACCAGTCCCACCTCATCACTAAACCAGTCCCACCTCATCACTAAACCAGTCCCACCTCATCACTAAACCAGTCCCACCTCATCACTAAACCAGTCCTACCTCCTCATCACTAAACCAGTCCCACCTCATCACTAAACCAGTCCCACCTCATCACTAAACCAGTCCCACCTCCTCATCACTAAACCAGTCTCACCTCCTCATCACTAAACCAGTCCCACCTCATCACTAAACCAGTCCCAACTCATCATCACTAAACCAGTCCTACATCCTCATCACTAAACCAGTCCCACCTCATCACTAAACCAGTCCCATCTCATCTCTAAACCAGTCCCACCTCATCACTAAACCAGTCCCACCTCCTCATCACTAAACCAGTCCCACCTCATCACTAAACCAGTCCCACCTCATTATCACTAAACCAGTCCCACCTTATCATCACTAAACCAGTCCCACCTCATCATCACTAAACCAGTCCTACCTCCTCATCACTAAACCAGTCCCACCTCATCACTAAACCAGTCCCACCTCATCACTAAACCAGTCCCATCTTATCTCTATACCAGTCCCACCTCATCACTAAACCAGTCCCACCTCCTCATTACTAAACCAGTCCCACCTCATCACTAAACCATTCCCACCTCATTATCACTAAACCAGTCCCACCTCATCATCACTAAACCAGTCCCACCTCATCATCACTAAACACACGAGTCTAAAAGTTTAGATTGATCAAGAAAAGGCATTTTCCAGCTATTGCAAACAATGCAACAAATGTGAACCTCCTCCACGCCTAGATAAAAAAAATCATCAATATCATAAGATGAATCAGCCATTAAAGACAGAAGCTATTTACAAACTGAAGTATTTCAATTAGAGGAAGGCGATAAAATATTAAAATTGATGGTTATTATCCCGGCCTTATGAAACATCAACCGTTAAATACTGAAGTTGTTCAGAATAGGTAAACTGAACTGTATCAGGTTTCCCAGAAGGGGGACGTTTAACGAGCACCAAATTCTTGGAACAATTAGCATGTTGATGTGCCCTCTGACCAAAATGGTTTAATCTATTACCATCCTCCTGGAATGACTCGTATAACTTCCAACTCACGTTTTCAAAAAAGCTTTTAACCCAATTCATGTTTTTCCTCATGTCATTAAGTTTCAAATCATTTTTGTCTGTTACTGAATCATGATACATTTCAAGGACATCCTTATGCTTGACCTTTTCAAGGTTGTTTAATTCTTGAAGGTTTGTTTTAAATCCCATGGTAGCTTCCATTGTCTCAGATTAAATAAGTTACGTGATTGAAGTCTTTCTTCAAATAGTTTAATCTTTAATGATGGTATGAGCTTAAATGATCTTCTGTGAATCCTTTAAAGTTTATCTGTATTATTCACGTAAAGAACCAGAAGTGCATCAGGCGAGAGCAATGTAGTGTTAATAGTGTTTCAGAAGTCTTGTCTGCGAAGTTTCTTGTTGATCTTGTTGCAGTAAGACATCGCTTACTATATTTCACTTTACTGTTCTTGATTATTCCACTTTATTGTTTATGATTATTCCCTTTTGTTTCACATAATTTTTTTGTTATGTTTGACATTTTTTAATGTTTCTGAATTGAAACTCACCTATTACTTTTATTATCACTATGACAGCCGGTCTTTCAAGATACTCTGAGAGTTGATAATGGATACAAGACACTGCAACTAATATCTTTGGACATTAGTTGCGATATTAGATTGTTTATTGTTGTATATGCCTGAAACATATGTATTTATTCGGTGCTCACATGACGAAAAACATTTGTTTTTGTTATGTTTGTCAGCTGCAAGCACAGAAACAAAAGCTATCTAGTAGTAGTAAGGAAGCCTAGATCGTATTTCGACTTAATGAGCGAGAGTTGAGGTGCTGAGGTTGTTTAAGTATTTTGACTTGAGATTGTTCCATCAGATTTCTCTCTCTCAGCCCATCAGCTAATGATTATCCCTTTGTTACTATTTGTTCTTAGTGTTAATTCACGTTAACTGTTATAATTAGATTGGCTTGTGTTGAAATCCTTGTACATATGTAAATATTTTACATAGCTATTTAGTGAGGGAAGAACATGTATATAAATTACTCAAGTTATTTCTGATTCTTTTCTTTTCCATTCCTTATTGCACCAGGTACTGCAGATTGTGAAAACCAGTTGATTTTCGGTAAAACTGTCGTAGTTCTAATGGAAGTTAACAGTTTCCTTGATTAACACATCGGCCGTTTCCACCTAGGCAGATTGGTCCATGAAAGAGAAAGCACTTTCATCATCATTCACTCCATCACTGCCTTGCCAGAGGCGCGCCTACACTGAGGTTAAAAACTGCAACATCACCTCCCCTCCTTCAGAACACAGGCACTGTACTTCCCACCTCCAGGAATCAAGTCCGGCCCTAGTTCCCTGAATTCCTTTATAAATGTTACTTTGTACGCGCTTGTCTCCATTTTCTTCTATCTGACACGACCCCTACCCTGCCTTTCACTCCAGATTTATACGCCCTCCAAGTCGTTCTATTTTGTTACATTCAAAATGTCCGAACCACTTCAACAATCCTACTTCAGCTCTCTACATAATACTTTTAGAAACTCTGCATCTTTTTCTTATCTCTAAGCTACGATTCTCTGCATAATATTGACACTGCACAATCGCCCTCAGACACAACTACTATTATTATTATTATTATTATTATTATTATTATTATTATTATTATTATTATTATTATATAGTTTTAAGACGAGGTATGATAAAGATCAAGGAGCAGGGAGAGAGAACCTAGTAGCGATCAGTGAAGAGGCGGGGACAGGAGCTATGTTTCGACCCCTGCAACCTTCTACTTGTTTCAAAATTCACCATCCATGCTTCACATACATATAAGAACATTGACACCACTCTCATACATTCCCCTCTTTGTTTCAATGGATAACGTTCTTTGTCTCTACAGACTCCTCAAAGCACCACTCACATTTTTCTTCTCATCAGTTTTATTGTTCACCTCATTTGCTGACAAGTCCACTCACATATATCTGAATACATTCACTTCCTTCACACTCCCTAAAGTTTATGCTATCCTCATTATCTTCCTCTTTCCTATATTCACTTTTATTTTCCTTTACATATCCTCCCAAGCCCGCCCACCAACCTCTGCAATTTCTTATAATCTTCCAAAAGCACAGTGTCATCAGCAAAAAGTTACTATGACAACTCCCACATTGTGTTAGATTTTTTTTATCTTTTAATTCCTCTTCTCTTGCCAACACCCGAGCATTCACTTCTCTTACAACCCTTTCTATAAATATATCGAACAGCCATAGTGACATCAGGCATCCTGTCTAAGGCCTACTTTTGCTGGAAATAGTCTCAATCTCTCCTACTTACTCTACCCTGAATCTCTCACTATCCTCGTAAAAAGTATAAGCTACTTTCAATAATCTACCACCTATTCCATACACTTTAAACATCTGCCACATTGCTCCCTTATCCACTCTATTATATGCCTTTTTCTAAATCCATAAACGCAAGGAAAAGCTCTTTACCCTTATGTAAATACTGTTGACGTACATGTTTCACTGTAAAAGCTTGGTCTTCACATCTCCTATCCTTCCTAAAGCCTCTTTGTTCATCTGTGATCCACTTAATTCTTTCAGTGATAATTCTACAATACACCTTATCAGGTATGCTCAACAAGCTTATTCCCCGAAATTTTTTATACTGTGTTTTGTCCCATTTGTCTTTATATAAAGGAACTATACATGCTCTATGCCAATCCCTAGGTACCTTCCCTTCTTTCATTACTTCTATTAAATAAAAACACTAACCATTCCAAAACTATGTTCCCATCTGCTTTTAACATTTCTGTCTTGATCCAATCATTCTCAAGCTCCTTTACCCCTTTAGTTATGCCCACAGCCACACACAAACCTTAACCACACTCCTGGCTCTTCCTCACCTCACTCATATAAGATGTTATACCTCCCTAGCCAATGCACAATATCACAGCTTCTCTATCTTCATCAACATTTATCAATTCTTCAAAATGTTCCCTCCGTCTTCTGATACCTCCAACTCTCTAATAACTCTCTTCTGTTTTTTACTTTAAATCCATTCATTGTCTAGGCCTTCTCACCTCAAAACTTTTTCTTATTCTCAGCAAAATTTGCTCTCTTTTACAATTTTCTTTACCACTCTTAACCTCTCCTTTTCTCTTCATATACTCCTCCCTCCTTATGCCACTTCTACTTTGTTAAATCCTCTCATATGCTAACTTTACCTCTCGTTACCTCATCATTCCACCAATCACTACTTTTCCCTCCTGCACCCTCCCTCCTATATCCACAAACTTCTGCTGAACACTCTAATACTGAATTCTTAAATCTAGCCCATACCTCTTCAACTTCATTGCCTATACTCTCACTTCCCATCTTTCTATTAAAAGTTTCTTATATCTTACTCTAACTGCCTCCTCCATCATTATATAAACCTTCACATCTCTCTTACTTTCTGATAATATTCTCCTTGCAACTCATCTACCTTTTATTCTCTCTCTAGCTGCAACTAAAAAATGATCTGATATATCTGCTTCCTCTCTATAAATATGCACATCCTGAAGTCTTCCCATTAACCTTTTGTCCCCGAATCCATAGTCCAACAAACTAATGTCGTTACGCCCATTATTACATCTCGTATACTTAAACGTTTTTTCCTTAAAATAGGTTTGATCTATTACCAAACCTATTTCTATACAAAGTTCAATCACAGGCCCACAATAACATATACTCCTGGCACCCCAACTTTACTACCACTAACTCTATAATCATTTCTCCCACTTTGCATTCAAGTCCCTTACACTTGGTTAAAAACTCCTTAATCACTCACTTAACATCTCTTTCCTCTAAATTCCTCTCATTTTTAGGTGCATAGGCACGTTTTGTAACCTACTTTTTGCATCCAACATTTATTTTAATCCACATAAGAGTTATTAGAGAGTTGGAGGTATCAGAAGACGGAGGGAACATTTTGAAGAATTGATAACTGTTGATGAAGATAGGGAAGCTGTGATATTGTGCATTGGCTAGGGAGGTATAACATCTTATATGAGTGAGGTGAGGAAGAGAAAGGAGTGTGGTTAAAGTTTGTGTGTGGCTGTGGGCATAACTAAAGGGGTAAAGGAGCTTGAGAATGACTGGATCAAGACAGAAATGTTTAAAGCAGATGGGAACATAGTTTTGGAATGGTTAGTGTTTTTATATTAACATTATTGCTACACCCTCCCCAGCTCTAGCTCTCTCAGGTATTCCTGACCTAATCCCATTTATTTCTTCCCTCTGGAACACCCCTACCCCCCTTCACCTTAGTTTTGTTTAGAGCCAGAACATCCAACTTCTTTTTATTCCAAATATTGACAATCATCTCTTTCATATCGTCTGCGCTACATCCACACGCATTCAAACATCCCAGCTTTCTAAAGTTTGTCTTGTTATTTTAGTAATTTATACAAGAGAAAGGGTTACCAGCCCATTGCTCCCGGGACTTTGGTCGCCTGTTACGACACGCATGTTTTACGGATGAAAAATTCTTTTCCACTTCCCTATATAGATACACCAGCAATCCTACCATTGTGTAAAATAGTTACAGGTTTCCGTTTCACTTGCATTTTGCAGGACGGTAGTACCTCCATGGGTGGTTGCTGCCTACCAGCCTACTACCACAGGACGGTAGTACCTCCCTGGGTGGTTGCTGTCTACCAGCCTACTACCACAAGACGGTAGTACCTCCCTGGGTGGTTGCTGCCTACCAGCCTACTACCACACGACGGTATTACCTCCCTGGGTGGTTGCTGCCTACCAGCCTACTACCACAAAACGGTAGTACCTCCTTGGGTGGTTGCAATCTACCAGCCTACTACCACAGGACGTTAGCACCTCCCTGGGTGGTTGTTCTCTACCAGCCTACTACCACAAGACTGTAGTACCTCCCTGGGTGGTTGCTGTCTACCAGCCTACTACCACAGAATGGTAGTACCTCCCTGGGTGGTTGCTGTCTACCAGCCTACTACCACAGGACGTTAGCACCTCCCTGGGTATTTGTTGTGTACCAGCCTACTACCACAAGACGGTAGTACCTCCCAAGGTGGTTGCTGCCTACCAGGCTACTACCACAAGACGATAGTACCTCCCTGTGTGGTTGCTGTCTACCAAAATACTACCACAGGACGTTAGCACCTCCCTGGGTGGTTGCTGCCTACCAGCCTACTACCACAGGACGGTAGTACCTCCCTGGGTGGTTGCTGTCTACCAGCGTACTACCACAGGACGTTAGCACCTCACTGGGTGGTTGCTGTCTACCAACCTACTACAACAGGGCGGTAGTACCTCCCTGGGTGGTTGCTGTCTACCAGCCTACTACCACAGGACGTTAGCACCTCCCTGGGATGTTGCTGTCTACCTGCCTACTACCACAAGACGGTATTACCTCCCTGGGTGGTTGCTGTCTACCAACCTACTACCACAAGACTAAAGTACGACCCTGGGTGGTTGCTGTCTACCAACCTACTACCACAAGACGATAGTACCTCCCTGTGTGGTTGCTGTCTACCAACCTACTACCACAGGACGTTAGCACCTCCCTGGGTGGTTGCTGCCTACCAGCCTACTACCACAGGACGGTAGTACCTCCCTGGGTGGTTGCTGTCTACCAGCCAACTGCCACAAGACGGTAGTACCTCCCTGGGTGGTTGCTGTCTACCAACCTACTACCACAGGACGGTAGTACCTCCCTGGGTGGTTGGTGTCTTCCAGCCTACTACCACAGGACGGTAGTACCTCCCTGGGTGGTTGCTGTCTACCAACCTACTACCACAGAACGGTAGTACCTCCCTGGGTGGTTGGTGTCTTCCAGCCTACTACCACAGGACGATAGTACCTCCCTGGGTGGTTGCTGTGTACCATCCTACTACCACAGGACGTTAGCACCTCCCTGGGTGTTTGCTGTCTACCAGCCTACTACAACAGGACGGTAGTACTTACCTGGGTGCTTGCTGTCTACCAGCCTACTACCACAAGACGGTAGTACCTCCCTGGGTGGTTGCTGTCTACCAGCCTACTACCACAAAACATTAGTACCTCCCTGGGTGGTTGTTGTCTACCAACCTACTACCACAGGACGTTAGTACCTCCCTGGGTGGTTGCTGTCTACCAGCCAACTACCACAAGACGGTAGTACCTCCCTGGGTGGTTGCTGGCTACCAGCCTACTACCACAGGACGGTAGTACCTCTCTGGGTGGTTGATGTCTACCAGCCTACTACCACAGGACGTTAGCACCTCACTGGGTGGATGCTGTCTACCAGCCTACTACCACAAGACGGTAGTACCCCCCTGGATGTTTGCTGTCTACCAGCCTACTTCCACAAGACGGTAGTACATCCTTGGGTGGTTGCTGTCTACCAGCCTACTACCACAGGACGGTAGTACCTCCCTGGGTGGTTGCTCTCTACCAGCCAACTGCCAGAAGACGGTAGTACCTCCCTGGGTGGTTGCTGTCTACCATCGTACTAACACAGGACGGTAGTACCTCCCTGGGTGGTTGCTGTCTACCAGCCTACTACCACAGGACGTTAGCACCTCCCTGGGTGTTTGCTGTCTTCCAGCCTACTACCACAGGACGGTAGTACCTCCCTGGATGTTTGCTGTCTACCAGCCTACTACCACAAGACGGTAGTACCTCCTTGGGTGGTTGCTCTCTACAAGGCCTGCTACCACAGGACGGTAGTACCTCCCTGGGTGGTTGCTGTCTACCAGCCAACTGCCACAAGACGGTAGTACCTCCCTGGGTGGCTGCTGTCTACCAACCTACTACCAAAGGACGGTAGTACCTCCCTGGGTGGTTTCTGTCTACCAGCCTACTACCACAGGACGTTAGCACCTCCCTGGGTGTTTGCTGTCTACCAGCCTACTACAACAGGACGGTAGTACTTCCCTGTGTGTTTGCTGTCTACCAGCCTACTACCACAAGACGGTAATACCTCCCTGGGTGGTTGCTGTCTACCAGCCTACTACCACAAGACGTTAGCACCTCCCTGGGTGGTTGCTGTCTAACAGCCTACTACCACAAGACGGTATTACCTCCCTGGGTGGTTGCTGTCTACCAGCCTACTACCACAGGAAGGTAGTACCTCCCTGGGAGGTTGCTGTCTACCAGCCTACTACCACAGGACGTTAGCACCTCCCTGGCTGTTTGCTGTCTACCAGCCTACTACCACAGGACGGTAGTACCTCCCTGGGTGGTTGCTGTCTACCAGCCTGCTACCACAGGACGTTAGCACCTCCCTGGGTGGTTGCTGTCTAACAGCCTACTACCACAGGATGGTAGTACCTCCCTGTGTGGTTGCTGTCTACCAACCTACTACCACAGGACGTTAGCACCTCCCTGGGTGGTTGCTGCCTACCAGCCAACTGCCACAAGACGGTAGTACCTCCCTGGGTGGTTGCTGTCTACCAACCTACTACCACAGGACGGTAGTACTTACCTGGGTGCTTGCTGTCTACCAGCCTACTACCACAAGACGGTAGTACCTCCCTGGGTGGTTGCTGTCTACCAGCCTACTACCACAAAACATTAGTACCTCCCTGGGTGGTTGTTGTCTACCAACCTACTACCACAGGACGTTAGTACCTCCATGGGTGGTTGCTGTCTACCAGCCAACTACCACAAGACGGTAGTACCTCCCTGGATGGTTGCTGTCTACCAGCCTACTACCACAAGACGGTAGTACCTCCCTCGATGGTTGCTGTCATCCAGCCTGCTACCACAGGACGGTAGTTCCTCCCTGAGTGGTTGCTTTCTACCAGCATACTTCCACAGGACGGTAGTACCTCCCTGGATGGTTGCTGGCTACCAGCCTACTACCACAGGACGGTAGTACCTCTCTGGGTGGTTGATGTCTACCAGCCTACTACCACAGGACGTTAGCACCTCACTGGGTGGATGCTGTCTACCAGCCAACTGCCAGAAGACGGTAGTACCTCCCTGGGTGGTTGCTGTCTACCAGCCTACTACCACAGGACGTTAGCACCTCCCTGGGTGTTTGCTGTCTTCCAGCCTACTACCACAGGACGGTAGTACCTCCCTGGATGTTTGCTGTCTACCAGCCTATTACCACAAGACGGTAGTACCTCCTTGGGTGGTTGCTCTCTACCAGCCTGCTACCACAGGACGGTAGTACCTCCATGGGTGGTTGCTGTCTACCAGCCAACTGCCACAAGACGGTAGTACCTCCCTGGGTGGTTGCTGTCTACCAGCATACTTCCACATGACGGTAGTACCTCCCTGGGTGGTTGCTGTCTACAAGCCAACTACCACAAGACGGTAGTACCTCCCTGGATAGTTGCTGTCCACCAGCCTACTACCACAAGACGGTAGTACCTCCCTGGATGGTTGCTGTCAACCAGCCTGCTACCACAGGACGGTAGTACCTCCCTGAGTGGTTGCTGTCTACCAGCATACTACCTAAATGTTACCCAGGTTGATTTTTGGTAAACGTTTTGTAGTCCTAAAAGAAGTTAGTATCACAAAATATTCTTTCCATCAGGTTTCAACTGATTTGGAATGTAATTGAGAGGGCATGATCTATCTGTTGTGCGAATAGAGTGACGTTAGCTAGTTTTTAGTAACGAGACACCTTGCCGCCTTTAACTGACTATGATTGGTAATATCGTCTTTTTTCAGGAAATTATTATGATAAGAAAAAAACAATTTAGACGTTACTTTTTTTGAGAGAAATAGCCACTTATTGCCTTCTAATTTCCTGTCAGCACAGCCCCAATCAAGCACCCACCAGAACCATATTCTCACGAGCAGCAGAACATACTAATAAATCAACTGCCGAATCAGCAACGAAACACATGTGGTGCAGGACATTGAGTACCATCCTTCCAGGTACCTAGGCAGCGCTCCTGTTGTCACAAAAGGGACACATCACTGACAACTGTTTGCGAGATATCAGATGCAACTACTGACACATGGGAGGACGTCAATAAGACGGGACAGACAGGATTACCAGCTCTTTAAAGATTTATTCTAGAAACAGTCCTAAAAGATTTCAAAACTGGTTAACATTTACTCGTCACACATCGTATCTCAGTTCAGCAGGTGACTTTGTGCCTTACACAAGATCACAGAGCTACTTCCAATCGTTGCCCAGTATCCTACCTGTCTCAATGGCAAGTATTTTACACATTTAATTAAGCAAAACACTAATTTGAGGAGTCAGTCTATCAGCTTCGTGTCTGCTAACATTTAGGGCTTTGTTACCAATGTTGCAGATCTCATGACCAGTTTCGTAAACCCTCATCGCACTGACATGATTGCCATTTTTTCAGACATATTTGGACGTTATGATTTAAGAAAATTTTCCTAGAATTAATGGCTATGCCTTATGGATGCAACAGGGACAGGCAAAGTCAGAAAGGAGTTGTCCCTGAATGTTTTTCTAAAAGTGTACAAATCTAGCTAATTGATGTTGCCATTCCTTATAACCTGGAAATGATGTTTTTCAAGCTTTGCATAAACCTCTGTACTAGCCTGTGCAGTGTATAGAAGACGACGGCAGCAAGCAGACCTCGTCATAAATGTCAACATATTATAATTGTTGGTGATCTTAACCAACATCTCATACAAAGAAATTTCGATTAATTTCTTGCAGTATTTGACATGAAAAAAATGTTGATTACCCTCCTCATATCTCTCCCTCCTTCCTAGATCCAGTAGTGAGGGATCTGTCTGAAGACAGTCACTTGCAGATTTCTTGGATATGTTTGATCATGTCATCACAGGACTGTCTTTAAGACACTGAATATACCAGTAAAACGAGGTGAAGAATCATCACGCACAACCTGGCTGTAGGAGAATGGAAACTGGTAGGTGCTTTGCTAGGAGCTTGCCACCTGGGACTGGAATGCTCTTTTTCCAAGGTGATGTTGATAATTCAGTGAACTTCTTCACTAAACATATCCCTAATCACCAACACAAGTACATCCCACACTGGCTGTATATAACGAAGAACGAAGCCATTGAAGGATGCACTTTTGTTTGAGATGAAGGATATGTTTAGCGAGGGCGTTTACTGACAACCTTGGTTTGGCTTTCGTTGCCGAGAGGCCGCTGTTGCTAAGTACAAGGCTTGGATATGGATTAAGAGGCATCTCACTCTTTATTACAGGAACCTTCAGAAGTAAACCCGTCGGCGTTTGGAAGAAATACAAAACCAGACCATCTATAGATGGGAGGCTAACGCAAAAAGAAACCAGGAAGAGTTGGCTCCAAAATCTGATGGTGAATCTCTTTGTCGAGAGTCGACAAAGTAGCAGTTGACAATGCTGGAGGTTTCGACAGAGTATGGCACGAGGGACAAAACTGAAAGCACTAAGAGTCTCCAGCTCTGCACTACTACTCCTACTGATTACCTTATAGGTAGAGCTCTAAGAGTAGTTCTCAATGTGACAGAGGGAACAAGACATATTATCTGTGCAAGTGTTAGATAGGAAAGTGTGCTTGGTCCATTGTTTTGCAATGTTTACTTCAGTGACCTTCTTTACTTCATCACAGAATGCCAAACTGTCTATGAAGAAGCACCAGGTAAATCTTGCATGCAAGGGAGCTAGGAAACTAACAGAACACGTATCTCATAGCTGCAGGGTTCTATACGATGCACAAGTGCGCTCACACTTCGAGTACGCTGCACTAACTGTCTAGGAAGCCTGCCTTTGTCTCATCTCTGACTTCTGGACAGAGTAGAGAACATAGAACCTTGACTCAGCCTGGACACATCTGTCATTCCAGCAGGACCTTCAACACCGGAGAGATATAGATGGCCTTACTGTTATGTACAAGGACAATATTGTCAAGGTATCACAAGGTATCAGACAAGGTATCACATCGAGAAAACAGCTTCAGGACAACAAGACGGGCAGCAAACAGCAACTACACCCAAGAACATCACTATCTGATTTCATTCATCATTCCTATAATGACTCTAGACTGAAACATGTCCGTACAGCAGAGCATTAGTGAAATAAGTCAGCTGACCAAGTAAACCGCTGGCCCACAGCTGACTTCAACTTCATGTCGTTTCCTGTTTGAATGTTTCAAAACGAACAAAAGGCTTTCATATGAGCTGAGGTAAGTATTAGGTCTCTTCTTGTTAATAAGCTAGGAACTCTTAACTGTAAAAATCCTTGTGTAAATAGAGAGAGAGAGGGAGAGAGAAAGACTGTGTGTGGGGGTGTATGTGGTGGGGGACTATGTGTGTGTACTCACCCATTTGTTGTTGCAGGGGTCGATTCATAGCTCGTGGCCCCGCCTGATCCCCACCTGATCCCCGCCTTGTGAGGAACTGTGTCAAAGGCCTTCTTGCAGTCCAATAAAATGCAATCTATCCACCCGTCTCATGTCTTACTTCCGTTACCTTGTCATAAAACTATAGTAGGTTTGTGACACAAGATTTTCCTTCCCTGAAAGTGTGATGGTTGTCGCTTATCAGCTTGTTCCGTTCCAGGTGTTCCACCACACTCCTCCCAATAATCTTCTCCATGACTTTGCATACTATACACGTCAGTGACACTGGTCTATAGTTTAGTTCCTCGTGTCTGTCTCCTTTCTTAGAAATTGGGACTGCATTTGCCTTCTTTCATACCTCAGGTAGTTGCCCACTTTCAATGGATGTGTTGAAAATTGTAGTGGCACACACAGCGTCTCTGCTCCCTCTCTAAGGTTCCACGGTCCCACCACCTTCTTCACCTCCTCATCGGTTGTGTGTATTTCATAAAACACCTGTTGGTATATCCCTTGTTGGTGTACCCCTCTGTTCTGACTTCCCGGAGTCATTTCTGTCTCTGTAAATACTTTCTTAAATCTCATGTTGAGCTCCTCACATACTTCTTGGTCGTTTCTTGTGAGTTCCCCACCTCTTCCTCCTAATGTGGCTATACAACAGCTTCGGGTAAGACTTGACTTTTCGTACTGTCGCTGGGCCTCTCTCCTTATCTGTGCATACTCGTTTCTGGTTCTCCGACTAATCTATTTATTTTCCTGGGTCCTTTGTCATCTGTACTTTTTCCATTCTCTAGTGCACTTAGTCTTTGCCTCCCTACACCTTCGGGTAAACCAAGGACTCGTTCTGGTCTTCACATTATTTCTGTTGCCCTTGGGAACAAACCTTTCCTCTGCCTCCTTGCATTTTGTTGTCCAGCATCGCACGCGCGCGTGTGTGTGTGTGTGAGGATATGTGTGTTGGGGTGTGTGGGGGTGGTGTGCGTGCATACATGAGTGAGATACAATCACCAGTTCATTGCTCATCCAGTGACAGAACCTGGGGAAGTAATATTAAAACAAATAATGAACGAATTAGCTAGTGCAAGTTTTATGACCTCGATCAAAGCTCTGATAATCCCTTTGATGCTATCGTGGTGGAGCACTCTCTCCAACACTGTTGAAGTGGTGGAGCACTCTCTCCAACACGGATGAAGTGGTGAATACTCTCTCCAACACTGAAGAAGAGGTGAAACTCTCTCCAACACTGAAGACGAGGTGAAACTCTCTTCAACACTGAAGAAGAGGTGAAACTCTCTCCAACACTAAAGAAGAGGTGAAACCCTCTCCAACACTAAAGAAGAGGTGAAACTCTCTCCAACACTAAAGACGAGGTGAAACTCTCTCCATCACTGAAGAAGAGGTGAAACTCTCTCCAACGCAGAAGAAGTGAAACTCTCTCCAGCACTGAAGAGGTGAAACACTCTCCAACACTGAAAAGGTGAAACTCTTTCCAACACTGATGAAATGGTGAAACTCTCTCCAACACTGATGAAGTGGAGAAACTCTTTACAACATTGATGAAGGGAGAAACTCTCTCCAACACTGATGAAGTGGAGAAACTCTCTCCAACACTGATGAAACTCTCTACAACATTTATGAAGGGAGAAACTCTCTCCAACACTGATGAAGTGGAGAAACTCTCTCCAACACTGATGAGGTGGAGAAATTATCTCCAACACTGATGGAGAAACTCTCTCCAACACTGATGGAGAAACTCTCTCCAACACTGATGAAGTGGAGAAACTCTCTCCAACATTGTTGCATGCAAAGAGTACGTAACCTTTATTCGGAGCATGTTAAACACACCCACATAGGTTCCCCTCCAGCCAGCGAACCATCGTTAAGGGTTTGGCGATGGGGCCCTATCATCAAATCAACGACTCGGTTCAGCCAATTATAATGCGAGTTTGACAATGACAAAGGTGACGTGGATACCACTCACAGTTTGTCATTGGAATTCCTGCATAGAGCTGGTTGTGGAAGGTTGTCTCTGTCTTTTGGCTGCTGTTTTGCCTTGACAACCGTGGCGTGCACTAAATACTACTATTTCTGTATATAGTGTACATATGTGTAAAAAGCCCTTTTCTATTTGGTGAAGGAAAAGACAAAAGTCTGATATAATCATAATTGCTTGGTAAAGGAAATACAAATTCAAAGCATTTTCTACTGTGTTTCTTTGCTCCAAGCTCCCTTTTACACTCAGGTTAACAGGCCATTGAACCTGAGGTTGTAATGGAGTGGAGAAACTTTCTCCAACACTGATGAAGTGGAGAAACTCTCTACAACACTGATGAAGGGAGAAACTCTCTCCAACACTGATGAGTTGGAGAAACTCTCTCCAACAATGATGAGGTGGAGAAACTCTCTCCAACACTGATGAAGTAGAGAAACTCTCTTAGTTTCTTGAAAAACACGACAGTTACTTAACACTCCTATAAATACGCAAATACATTAAGAAATTAGGACACATTTAATACATAAATAACCCGTAAGTAACAGAGAGGACCTTATGATGTTTCGGTTCTACCTGGTCCAAGTAGGACCGAAACGTCGCCAAAAATTCCTCTCTCTTATGAGTGGCTTACCTGTGAATTGTTCCAATCATGGTTTACTTCTGTTTTGTTCTTCTCATTTAATGATAAATATATATATATATATATATATATATATATATATATATATATATATATATATATATATATATATATATATATATATATATATGTCGTGCCGATTAGGTAAAACTTGCGATTTTGGCTTAAATAGCAACGCTCACCTTGCCATATAAGACAAGTGAAAATTTGTGTATGCAATAATTTCGCCAAAATCATTCTGAACATAACGAAAAAATATATTTCATTGTGTTTGTTTATTATTAAATTAATGTTAACGTATCTAAAATATATTTAGTTGGGTTAGGCTAAATTAAATTGCGCTTGTTGTAATAAGGTTAGGTAGGTTTTCAAAGTTTCTCTTGGTACAAAATTATAAATTCTTACATTAACATAAATGAAAAAATATATCTTTAAACGTATAAGAGAAAATTTTAGAAAGGACTTAATTTTAGATAAGTTCTTGCTAATTGACCAGTTTTACCTAATCGGCACGACATATATATATATGTCTTGCATATATTATATATATATATATATATATATATATATATATATATATATATATATATATATATATATATATATATATATATATATATATATTATTTATTTATTTATTTATTTATTAACTAACACATCGGCCGATTCCCACCAAGGCAGGGTGGCCCGAAAAGAAAAACTTTCATAATCATTCACTCCATCACTGTCTTGCCAAAGGGGTGCTTTACACTACAGTTATAAAACTGCAACATTAACACCCCTCCTTCAGAGTGCAGACACTGTACTTCCCATCTCCAGGACTCAAGTCCGGCCTACCGGTTTCTCTGAACCCCTTCATAAATGTTACTTTGCTCACACTCCAACAGCACGTCAAGTATTAAAAACCATTTGTCTCCATTCACTCCTATCAAATACGCTCACGAATGCTTGCTGGAAATCCAAGCCCCTCGCACACAAAACCTCTTTTACCCCCTTTCTCCAACCTTTCCTAGGCCGACCTCTACCCCGCCTTCCCTCCACTACAGATTTATACACTCTCAAAGTCATTCTGTTTCGCTCCATTCTCTCTACATGTCCGAACCACCTCAACAACCCCTCCTCAGCCCTCTTTATAATAGTTTTGGTAATCCCGCACCTCCTCCTAATTTCCAAACTCCGAATTCTCTGCATTATATTCACACCACACATTGACCTCAGACATAACATCTCCAATACCTCCAGCCTTCTCCTCGTTGCAACATTAATCACCCATGCTTCACACCCATATAAGAGTGTTGGTATAACTATACTCACATACATTCCCCTCTTTACTTCCATGGACAAAGTTCTTTGTCTCCACAGATTCCAAAGTGCACAATTCACCCTTTTCCCCTCATCAATTCAATGATTCACCTCATCCTTCATAGACCCATCTGCTGACATATCCACTCCCAAATATCTGAATACATTCACCTCCTCCATACTCTCACCCTCCAATCTGATATCCAATCTTTCGTCACATTATCTTTTTTGTTATCCTCATCACCTTACTCTTTCCTATATTCACTTTCAATTTTCTTCTTTTACATACCCTACCAAATTCATCCACCAACCTCTGCAACTTCTCTTCAGAATCTCCCAAAAACACAGTGTCATCAGCAAAAAGCAACTGTGACAACTCCCACTTTGTATTTGATTCTTTATCTTTTAACCCCACTCCTCTTGCTAAGACCCTCGCATTCACTTCTCTTACAACCCCATCTATAAATATATTGAACAACCACGGTGACATCAGACATCCTTGTCTAAGGCCTACTTTTACTGGGAAATAATCTCCCTCTCTCCTACACACTCTAACCTGAGCCTCACTATCCTCATAAAAGCTCTTCACTGCTTTCAGTAACCTACCTCCTATTCCATACACCTGCAACATCTGCCACATTGCCCCCCTATCTACCCTATCATATGCCTTTCCAAATCCATAAATGCCACAAAAACCTCTTTACCCTTATCTAAATACTGTTCACCAATATATTTCACTGTAAACACTTAGTCTACACACCCCCTACCTTTCTTAAAGCCCCCTTGTTCATCTGCTATCCTGCTCTCCGTCTTACTCTTAATTCTTCCAATAATAACTCTACCATACACTTTACCTGGTATACTCAACAGACTTATTCCTCTATATTATTCAACAATTCCTCAAAATATTCCCTCCATCTTCCCGATACCTCTAACTCTCCATTTAATAACTCCTCTCCATATTATTATATATATATATATATATATATATATATATATATATATATATATATATATATATATATATAACACACACACACACACACACAGAGTAGACCGTCGTTTAACACGGTACTTGCGTTCCTGAAAACGCCGTGTTAGGCAAAATCATGTTAGTTAAACTGAAGAACTTGTAGGAAAAATAGGGTTACGTTCCAGGGAGCCCCAAAAAGCCAAACAACTTTTTTTAGACCTCCAGATCTTACAAAAAATAAAAGTAATATGTAATTGTAGTTCATTGACATGATGTATTATGTTGTTATTACTGCTTAAGACTACAAATACAACAGAAATAATAGTATTTCTTACCTTAAATTGTGGGTGCTGGTGTTTGTGGATGATTGTGAAGAGAGTGGAGAGTTATGCTGTGGCCCTACTGGGCTGAGGTGGATGACAGAGGTTTTGGTACTGAAGTCGATGGTTGTAATGGAGTGTGCATAAATTCTGTAATGGATTTATCTTCTATTTTACCCCACAGTATATTATACAACTGACGATAAGACATCAGCTGCTCTAGACACAGTTTCAAGGTCCTCTTCAGTGAAAAAGTATAACTTTAAGTCATTCAATAAGTTAGTCAAGTCATTCATTCAGTCAGTCAAGTCATTCAGTCAGTCAATTCAGTAAGTCAGTCAAGTCAGTAAGTTATTCAGTCAAGTCAGTAAGTTATTCACTCAAGTCAGTAAGTCATTCAGTCAAGTCAGTCAAGTCAGTAAGCTATTCAGTCAAGTCATTCATTCAGTCAGTCAAGTCATTCATTCAGTCAGTCAAGTCATTCAGTCAGTCAAGTCAGTAAGTCATTCAGTCAAGTCAGTAAGTTATTCACTCAAGTCAGTAAGTCATTCAGTCAAGTCAGTAAGTCATTCAGTCAAGTCAGTAAGTTATTCACTCAAGTCAGTAAGTCATTCAGTCAAGTCAGTCAGTAAGTCAGTCAAGTCAGTAAGCTATTCAGTCAAGTCATTCATTCAGTCAGTCAAGTCATTCATTCAGTCAGTCAAGTCATTCAGTCAGTCAAGTCAGTAAGTCATTCAGTCAAGTCAGTAAGTTATTCACTCTAGTCAGTAAGTCATTCAGTCAAGTCAGTAAGTCATTCAATCAAGTCAGTAAGTTATTCAGTCAAGATAGTAAGTTATTCAGTCAAGTCAGTAAGTCATTCAGTCAAGTCAGTAAGTTATTCAGTCAAGTCAGTCAGTAAGTCAGTCAAGTCAGTAAGCTATTCAGTCAAGTCAGTAAGTCATTCAGTCAAGTCAGTAAGTCATTCAATCAAGTCAGTAAGTTATTCAGTCAAGATAGTAAGTTATTCAGTCAAGTCAGTAAGTCATTCAGTCAAGTCATTAAGTTATTCAGTCAAGTCAGTCAGTAAGTCAGTCAAGTCAGTAAGTTATTCACTCAAGTCAGTAAGTCATTCAGTCAAGTCAATCAGTAAGTCAGTCAAGTCAGTAAGCTATTCAGTCAAGTCAGTAAGTCATTCAGTCAAGTCAGTAAGTCATTCAATCAAGTCAGTAAGTTATTCAGTCAAGATAGTAAGTTATTCAGTCAAGTCAGTAAGTCATTCAGTCAAGTCAGTAAGTTATTCAGTCAAGTCAGTCAGTAAGTCAGTCAAGTCAGTAAGTTATTCAGTCAAGTCAGTAACTCATTCAGTCAAGTCAGTCAGTAAGTCAGTCAAGTCAGTAAGTTATTCAGTCAAGTCAGTAAGTCATTCAGTCAAGTCAGTAAGTTATTCAGTCAAGTCAGTAAGTCATTCAGTCAAGTCAGTAAGTCATTCAGTCAAGTCAGTAAGTTATTCAGTCAAGTCAGTAAGTTATTCAGTCAAGTCAGTAAGTCATTCAGTCAAGTCAGTAAGTAAGTCATTCAGTCAAGTCAGTAAGTTATTCAGTGAAGTCAGTCAATAAGTCAGTCAAGTCAGTAAGTTATTCAGTGAAGTCAGTAAGTCATTCAGCAAAGTCAGTAAGTTATTCACTCAAGTCAGTAAGTCATTCAGTCAAATCAGTCAGTAAGTCAGTCAAGTCAGTAAGCTATTCAGTCAAGTCAGTAAGTTATTCAGTCAAGTCAGTAAGTCATTCAGTCAAGTCAGTAAGTTATTCAGTCAAGTCAGTAAGTCATTCAGTCAAGTCAGTAAGTCAATCAGTCAAGTCAGTAAATCAGTCAGTCAGTCAATCAAGTCAGTAAGTTATTCAGTCAAGTCAGTAAGTCATTCAGTCAAGTCAGTCAGTAAGTCAGTCAAGTCAGTAAGTTATTCAGTCAAGTCAGTAAATCAGTCAGTAAGTCATTCAGTCAAGTCAGTAAGTCATTCAGTCAAGTCAGTAAGTTATTCAGTTAAGTCAGTAAGTCATTCAGTCAAGTCAGTCAGTAAGTCAGTCAAGTCAGTAAGTTATTCAGTCAAGTCAGTAAGTCATTAAGTCAAGTCAGTAAGTCATTCAGTCAAGTCAGTAAGTTATTCAGTCAAGTCAGTAAGTTATTCAGTCAAGTCAGTAAGTCATTCAGTCAAGTCAGTAAGTCAGTAAGTCATTCAGTCAAGTCAGTAAGTTATTCAGTGAAGTCAGTCAATAAGTCAGTCAAGTCAGTAAGTTATTCAGTGAAGTCAGTAAGTCATTCAGCCAAGTCAGTAAGTTATTCACTCAAGTCAGTAAGTCATTCAGTCAAATCAGTCAGTAAGTCAGTCAAGTCAGTAAGCTATTCAGTCAAGTCAGTAAGTTATTCAGTCAAGTCAGTAAGTCATTCAGTCAAATCAGTAAGTTATTCAGTCAAGTCAGTAAGTCATTCAGTCAAGTCAGTAAGTCAATCAGTCAAGTCAGTAAATCAGTCAGTCAGTCAATCAAGTCAGTAAGTTATTCAGTCAAGTCAGTAAGTCATTCAGTCAAGTCAGTCAGTAAGTCAGTCAAGTCAGTAAGTTATTCAGTCAAGTCAGTAAATCAGTCAGTAAGTCATTCAGTCAAGTCAGTAAGTCATTCAGTCAAGTCAATAAGTTATTCAGTTAAGTCAGTAAGTCATTCAGTCAAGTCAGTCAGTAAGTCAGTCAAGTCAGTAAGTTATTCAGTCAAGTCAGTAAGTCATTAAGTCAAGTCAGTAAGTCATTCAGTCAAGTCAGTAAGTTATTCAGTCAAGTCAGTAAGTTATTCAGTCAAGTCAGTAAGTTATTCAGTCAAGTCAGTCAGTCAAGTCAGTAAGTTATTCAGTCAAGTCAGTCAGTCAAGTCGTGTAACCGGGCGACCACGCGCTCAAAATGTTTTCCCTCCCGCAATTGTGTTAAATTAACTTTTCAACGTATTAAACAAAAATATGCCGCAATTCTTCAATCATGCTATAACCAAACGTGCTTAAATTAATATATATATATATATATATATTATATATATATAATATATATATATATATATATATATATATATATATATATTTTTTTTTTTTTTTTCAACAAGTCGGCCGTCTCCCACCGAGGCAGGGTGACCCAAAAGAAAGAAAATCCCCAAAAAGAAAATACTTTCATCATCATTCAACACTTTCACCACACTCATACATAATCACTGTCTTTGCAGAGGAGCTCAGATACGACAGCTGAGAAAAGTCCTCCCAGCTGTCACTATCTCAGACCCCTCCTTTAAAGTGCAGGCATTGTACTTCCCATTTCCAGGACTCAAGTCCAATTAAATCAATTAACTGGTTTCCTGAATCCCTTCACAAAATGTTACCCTGCTCACACTCCAACAGATCGTCATGTCCCAAAAACCATTCGTCTCCATTCACTCCTATCTAACACGCTCACAAATGCTTGCTGGAAGTCCAAGCCCTCGCCCACAAAACCTCCTTTACCCCTTCCTCCAACCTTTTCTAGGACGACCCCTACCCCGCCTTCCTTCCCTACAGATTTATACGCTCTCCAAGTCATTCTACTTTGATCCATTCTCTCTAAATGACCAAACCACCTCAACAACCCCTCTTCAGCCCTCTGACAAATACTTTTAGTAACTCCACACCTTCTCCTAATTTCCACATTCCGAATTTTCTGCATAATATTTACACCACACATTGCCCTTAGACAAGACATCTCCACTGCCTCCAGCCTCCTCCTCGCTGCAGCATTTACAACCCATGCTTCACACCCATATAAGAGTGTTGGTACCACTATACTTTCGTACATTCCCTTCTTTGCCTCCATGGATAACGTTCTTTGTCTCCACAGATACCTCAATGCACCACTCACCTTTTTCCTTCATCAATTCTATGGTTAACTTCATCCTTCATAAACCCATCCGCTGACACGTCAACTCCCAAATATCTGAAAACATTTACTTCTTCCATAATCCCTCTCTCCAATGTGATATCCAATTTTTCTTTATTTAAATCGTTTGATACCCTCATCACCTTACTCTTATCTATGTTCACTTTTAACTTTCTACCTTTACACACTCTCCCAAACTCGTCCACTAACCTTTGCAACTTTTCTTTAGAATCTCCAATAAGCACAGTATCATCAGCAAAAAGTAACTGTGTCAACTCCCATTTTGCATTTAATTCCCCATAATTTAATCCCACCCCTCTCCCCAACACCCTAGCATTTACTTCTTTTACAACCCCATCTATAAATATATTAAACAACCATGGTGACATTACACATCCCTGTCTAAGACCTACTTTTACCGGAAGTAATCTCCCTCTCTCCTACACACCCTAACCTGAGCCTCACTATCCTCATAAAAACTCTTTACAGCCTTCAGTAACTTACTACCTATTCCATACACTTGCAACATTTGCCACATTGCTCCCCTATCCACTCTATCATATGCCTTTTCTAAATCCATAAATGCAATAAAAACTTCTCTACCTTTATCTAAATACTGTTCACATATATGCTTCACTGTAAACACTTGATCTACACATCCCCTACCCACTCTAAAGCCTCCTTGCTCATCTGCAATCCTACTCTCTGTCTTACCTCTATATATATATATATATATATATATATATATATATATATATATATATATATATATATATATATATATATATATTAGGATGGGGTCCACCTCTGGTACAAATTGTGGGACCCATAGCCTCGGAGAAGTGGATAAAAAGGCTTCAAGGAAGAAAATTTGGATTTCTTCCTGATGCCATTTGAATATTCCACTTCTCCTACCACCCCATCTTTTTTTTTTTTCCTTTTACCAATAGGTATATTTTATTACATAATATGGTACAAAAGATTTAAGAGATACATTGTTGATATAAAGATGGCATATACAATACACGAGGTGTGAGATACATGTCTAGTACGTATTGTTACATGTTTGTCACTGATTATAATGCGAAAATCTCATCCAGCTCTTCCGAGCAGGGGCGCGTGCCCAGAATACAGCATGCATTACCCCTCTGAACAGCAACGCTGAGTCGCTGGAACAGAAAACTAGCTGCCCTGGGATCCCTAGTTACCCTGTTGAGTCTTTTGCCCAGCTCCTTGAGGAACTTAGATGCACTCTTTCCCCATGAACCAAGGGTCTCTGAGCCTATGGGAACAAACATATAATGATGGGCAAGTTCTCCATATTTTCTCGACTTCTGGGACATATATATATATATATATATATATGCAAAAAGATCACAGTAAACAGGTGATATCAAAATATGCAAGACAACCACTATAAAAAAATAGAGGAATTCAGGCTTGTGACAACTCACATTATCATAGTTCCTTGATAATGTGAGTTGTCACGAAAGCGCTTGAATTCTCTATTTTTCATAGTGGTTGTCTTGCATATTTTGATATCACCTGTTTACTGTGATTTTTGCATATATATATATATATATATATATATATATATATATATATATATATATATATATATATATATATATATATATTATAATGCACGTTTTGGTTATATCATGATTGAAGAATTGCGGCATATTTTTGTTTAATACGTTGAAATATATATATATATATATATATATATATATATATATATATATATATATATATATATATATATATATATATATATACAATGTGTGTGTGTATAGCGTGGAAACCACGAAACAGGTGGTTGTTGGGGCAGTAGATCTAGTTGCAAAGCTCATTAAATTATCCCAGAGTCTGGCTCAGTCAAAAAACTTTTGGTCACGAACTCGCACATTGTCCTGAAAGTATACAGGAAGAACTGCTTCTACAATAAATACATTCACACAATTTGAACAGTGTTAATTCACATTAAGCTGTGGTAACACTGTAGTGCTAATTTTTTTTTTTATTTTTTACATTTTATTGGTTTTAAACTGAAGTACAAAAACATATCCATAAATAACTGACCGCAATCACTAATGCAAATAATTACAAAAAAAAACACCAATACAAAACATACAGATAATCAATCTCCAGAAAAACAATTAAAGAACAATAAAGTCCCTATCCCCGCCAACCATTATGTGCATACAATTATATGCACCTATTACATTTAACCAGAATCATTATCCAACAAACTACGTGTGACACTAATACATCAGGATGAATGTACAATATATAAAACAGAAAAATTAAATCACCACTGTAGCCTGACCCGTATACCACATATCTGTCCACTCTAATATAATAAGAGCTCCATGCCTTACTACTTCACATCCACTGGTACAGTAATGTCGTAAACCAAACAATGTACATTTCTCACAAATTACTATATTATTCCACACACAGGCACAATATATATTATACGCACGCATACAGATTACATGCACTCCACGTATACCCACTCACACCCAGAACTTGATACCACAAGTACCACCTGTCCTTTTCATTATTAACACAGTTCCACTTCACATGATAAGTCAAAACATTGCCATCTCAGTGTACAACGACGAAATATATACAAAAAGTACACCAAATTCATGTGACAGTAACCAAACATGTTACCGTCCTCTAACATCACCAAGTCTTGATTCTACCTGAAGTCCACAGAACCCACCAACCAGGTTTCAGTGCCTCAGGTCATACACAAACTTAGTTAATAACACACCACATCAACACACTGCACCATAACTTAACACCCAGCACTGAACAGGACAAACCCTTACTCTTCCCCAATTACAACGCCCCCCCTTAATAACCCACACACCCAAATCCACACTCCCACTCGATCACACAACATACACACCAAAATCCACACTCCCACTCGATCACACAACATACACACCCAAAGCCATCAGTCTCCCGTCACCCAGTATAAAGGTCATCCGTCCCCACCCACCAAACCGCCCCCCCCCCCAACCGTACCAATTTCAGTCAATCACAAGCCACAATCCGACCATACCAAAGCCACAACCGTACATTCCCAAGCAAGTCGCAGAACCAAGCCCCCTTAAACTCCTACAAACTCCATTAATAACTCTCCCACCCGTAAATTCCTATAAGCCGAACTAAAATCCTTATCCCAATCCCTCCCATACACCTGCCTGTTTCTACATTTCGTACGGTACATTACCGCAGCCAATGCCCTAATTCTTTCCCTTATTCCCACCTCCCTCAATCTCCACGACCAACACACGAAATCAACCAAACAATACATTAGACCTCTCCTAACCCTGCCATCCAATCCTCCCAAGTCCAGGTATAGTGCCCTCAACAACTGTATCCCCCCTCCCCCAAGTTTGCGTACCCCCTCCATCCACTCACGCACCGGCCCCAAAGCTTCACATAAATACCGCCCTGGACACTACCGCCCCATGTAAAAATCTGTACATCTGTTCCCGATCTCTTGTGCGTAACCTAAGTCCTCGAAAACCCCTCCATATCCGAACCCAATCATATACCGGAAAAACCGCCGCACCCTCTACAACCTTAGCCTCCACACCAAGACCCATCATCCCATTCACCTTCAATTTATGCGGTTCCGTAATTACCAATAAATTCCTCAACAAATCTCTACAGTAATCTAAATCCTTCCCCCCCCACCATTCACTCACCTCCCTCAATATGAACCCCACCCCACCCTCCTCCTTTTCCCCCAAGCCCCCTCTCCTCACCAAGCACCGTCTCACATACATACACACCAGTCTCCGCTCCAACCAAATTAAACCCAAACCACCCATCCCTACCCCGTTCCTAACAATTTCCTTCCGCAACCAATTCCTCCCATACGCCCAGATATACTTGAAAACTCTATGCTCCAACTCTTTCACATCCACCTGCAACAATGGGTACACGCCAGCAACATACCAAATCCTACTGTAGACCAATGTGTTGACAGCAAGTACCCTCTGTCGCAAAGTGAGATCACTCGGCCTCCATGCAGACATACACAACCTAGCCCTTTGCACCACTCGACCTGAATTCACCTCTCTCGTCTGATTCCTATCACTCATGTATACAATTCCACAGATAGGGATTCTATCCACCACGAACCACCCATACCCCTGACCCAAGCCCCCACCAAGGATCCTACCTCCAACATTTTCGACTTCGCACCATTCATGCTCATCCTGGTGGCCTCGCAAAAAGTCCTTAAACACCTCCGAACTGTCTCGAAACCAACCAAATTCCCCAATAGCACCGTGGTGTCTTCTACATAACCCACGACACCCTCTATCCCACCGCCCCCCTTCCTGTACCCCACCGTCCACTAATCTATAGAATGGATCTTGCACGCATGCAAAGAGAATCTGCGACAGGGGAAAACCCTGTCGCAGACCCCTATCCATCTCCACCACACTCCCAAGCCTGCCATTCACCTGTATTCTAATGCAAGCACCTTCATATAATGACCGAACCCAATCCACTACCTCCTCCCCGAAACCCTGTCTCCTCATCACCTCAAACAACACCTCACGTTCCACACTGTCATACGCCCCTTTCCAGTCCAAAGCTAAGATGCCCCCCCAACCACTATCTAAAAACCCCTTAATCCTCTCATGCCCCTTAAGCACCCCTCTACCCGGGATCCCCCCCTGCCCCCCCCCGCAATCACCTCCTCAAGCACCCTTTTCAATCTATTTCCCAATATTTTTGCAAAGATCTTATAGTCTGCATTCATGAGCACCAGTGGCATGTAATTACTTAACATATTACCTACCTTTCCCTTTTTCACCAAAACCATTACACCCATCCCCATCCTCCTATCCCTCTTCATCCGATTCATCACTTCCACCACACAACCTCTCATACTATCCCAGTGTTCCCGATAAAACTCATTTGCCAACCCATCTATTCCAGGAGCTTTGCCTTTACTAAGCCCACTCACCGCCTCCCATACCTCCTCTTCGCTGATTACCCCCCACATAACCTCCCTATCCCCCTCCTCTAACCTCCCCACAATCCCCTCTGTAAGAATATTACAAGCCTCCAACTCCACATCCACACTACTCAGGTACCTCTGAAACCACTTGTCCACGTACACCCCTATCGCCTCTGTACCTCTAATATTCATTCCCCGCTCATAACCATCTGCACTCTCCTCTTCTTCCACATATTCCATTGTCCTTCTCTCCCTACGCACTCTACATTGACCTAACACATATTTTGAGGGTTTATCCCCCCACAAAACATCATCTATACCCGCCTTCATCCTACATGCCCCAAACCTCTCATTCTGTATTTCTATCAACCTATTCTTCAATTCCCTAATCTCCCCCGTAACTGCATAGCCCCCTCTCACATAACAACTCTGTAGCAGGCCTTCTATATATCGTTGCATCCCATATCACCCTTCCGCCTCCTCCTTTCCCAATCTCTGATAAAACATATGTATGTGCGGTTTTTCCCACCGACACCCACCATCCCACCAAATCTTCCTCCCGACGACCTCGTTCCCATAACCTACCCCACCAACCCGCAACTCAACCCTTTTATCCTCACCTGATAACAACCTAACATTCAATTTCCAATATCCCCTATACCACTTAGCTACTCCCGACCAATCTACCTCAGCCAACACCCCCCTGTGGTCAGAAAAACCCACATCCAAATAACTAATCCTACCCACCACAACAGACCCCGAAACATAAATCCTATCTAACCTAGCCCCATAACCCCTCTTAACAAATGTATGCTCCCCCGAACCCCCTACCCCAACAACATCCCCCAACCCCGCACTTCGTAATAAATCCCTCAGTTCAACCAACACACACCTGCCCCCCCTAGACTCAACATCCCTCTCCCGAATTACACAGTTAAAATCCCCCCCAATTATCGACACCCCAGGTAAGCCCCTGAAAGCATAGATCATTACATCCCTTACAAATTCCACCTTCACCTTCCTGGAATGTTCTGCCGGCATGTATACACCCAAGAAACAGACCCGCACTCCACCCCACTCCCCCTCTACCCTTACTATCCGACTCCCCATCCCCCCGTCAATTGCAACTCACTTCCGCACCGAAAATTATGTTCTTGTAAAAAAGCTACATTCACACCATACCTCCTCAATGTGCATTCTACCCATGCCCTTTTAATCTCCTCCCGCAGACCATTTACATTTAATGTTAGGCACTTGAAAACAATTGTAAGGGTTTGCCCTTAGGCCGCGGTGAAGGCTGCGAGACCGCCTTCCCCTTACCTCCTGTTTTACTCATCTGCCTTCCACCCTTGACCTTTTCTCTATCATGCAAAACTCTCAGGTCCTTTCTCGCCACCTCCACCATCGACTTTTTACCTGTCCTCTGTGCCGGTGCACCTCAACCGTGACGTGCTCTCGGACTAAAGACTGCTGCTCAACACTGCTACTCACCAACTCATCCACCACACTCACTGCCTCATCCAAACCTTCACATGCCTCCACACTAAGTACTGGCAACGGGTCGTCCAATATCTCCCGTAATACCTCCTCCAAAGGGGAATCCTCGCCGTTGCCAGGGTGCATCTCACCACAAGCAGCAGCCTCCTGTACAGACGCCTTTGGCAACGTATGACACACCTCCTGCGATCCTTCAACAATCTCGCTCCATAATCTAGTTCCGGCCTTCTTAGCGTCCACCGGATCCTGCACAACCTCGTGCGTCCTTACTTCCATGTCTCGTCGTCCATCATCCACCCGTTGTCCCGTCCTCCGCATGCAGTCAGCAGCCACATGCTCGTACGACCCACACAACCTGCAGGTCCTTCGCTGTCCCATGTACGTCATGTATAGCTGGGTCCTAAATTCCAGAAGGACGACGTAAGATGGAATTGGTTTGCGTAATGTCATTTTCAGGGAGTATGTCCCCTCAAAAAGGCCCACCATCGGACCCTCGCTCCACTTCCCGGCCATGGCAGCATGCACAATGCCGTAAGCTCCAAATACTTCGCTGATGTCCACTGAGTTTAACCCTAATCCACGTATAAGTACGCGACACGTCTTTCAGTCGTACTTGTAGGCCAGAATGTATCATATAGACTCTGTCTTGATGGCGGTCGACGGTCCTTTCGTACACCTCAGCCGTTAAGAGTTTTACAAAGTCTCTATTAACGCCGTTGAGCGCCACGCCATACAAATCTGCAGTCTCCAATCCATAGACGTCTCGTAATATGTCTGGCAGAACTGTAGCCGCAGTAGCCGGTTGCAATGCCCCAGTCACCATATCTATACAGACTGTGTTGAGCCTGCGTCTGCTCGCCGTCGCCATGTTTACAGAAAATGAAGTTATCGTTGATCACCGCTAGGTGGCAGCCCAGGGAACAGCACACCCGCACCCGACAAGAGCTGGGTGGCCAATGAATGCTAATTAGTAGGGGCAATTTCGTGGATGCCAATAAGGATATTGTCAAGTACTCTAGAATATATAAAGAATTTACAGTTCTAAATACCATTTTCTACTAGCACTAAAGACAATGACAGTGTGCCTCCTCTTCTTGATATAGATTGAATGTGCAAATGTTAGAGTTGGGAAGCTCACCTCCGGTAAATGCATTCATTTCCAATATGTTATGGTATCCCAACCTGATTCCAGCAGTTACCTTAACATACAGTCTGGTTTAAATTATATGCTGTCCATACACATGCCTTTCTGATTAGAAAATGTTTTTGTGCCATAATGTATCGCTCTCTGGTCTCCGACCATCTGCGTCTTCTCGTCTACCAGAGCTCATATCCTGCGAAAGCCTTTGGGGCAGTGATAAAATAAAGTTGACTCACAGATGGTATCGCTCACAATTAAAATGAACAGAAGCTCTCTTTCCCAAATCTTCTTATGAAAGACTTGAAGCAGTGATCTGCTGCCACCAGAGCCATGGTTCGATCCCCAGTCCATGCTTCTATTGATTGATAGTCGTTTATTACGACTTATACTGAGCTTACAATGATTACATCTTCATTATATTCTTCCTCCGTAAGCCATGCGTGTCGTAAGAGGCGAATAAAATGCCGGGAGCAAAGGGCTAGTAACTCCTCCTCATGTATAAATTACTAAATTTGAAAAACATTAGTTTTTCTTATAAAGGTCACCCTGCCTCGGGGGGATACGGCCAATATGTTGAAAATATTTATTCTAAGGTAACTCAGAGTTTAAACTATCAGTGGCAAAAATTTCCACCATTTTAGCTTGGCCCAAGTTTAATCACCTCTCACTTTCGGTAAACACTGATTGAGTGGCTCATATGTGAGCTTTCATGGAGTCATATTATCAGCATAAGCAACACGAGGTAAGAGTGTCACTACTGGCATCACTGGTTGGTAACTCACACACACACGCATGTACAGTCACTACTGGCATCACTGGTTGGTAACTCACACACACGCATGTACAGTCACTACTGGCATCACTGGTTGGTAACTCACACAAACACGCATGTACAGTCACTACTGGCATCACTGGTTGGTAACTCACACACACACACATGTACAGTCACTACTGGCATCACTGGTTGGTAACTCACACACACACACACATGTACAGTCACTACTGGCATCACTGGTTGGTAACTCACACACACACGCATGTACAGTCACTACTGGCATCACTGGTTGGTAACTCACACACACACGCATGTACAGTCACTACTGGCATCACTGGTTGGTAACTCACACACACACGCATGTACAGTCACTACTGGCATCACTGGTTGGTAACTCACACACACACGCATGTACAGTCACTACTGACATCACTGGTTGGTAACTCATACACACACGCATGTACAGTCACTACTGGCATCACTGGTTGGTAACTCACACACACACACATGTACAGTCACTACTGGCATCACTGGTTGGTAACTCACACACACACACGCATGTACAGTCACTACTGGCATCACTGGTTGGTAACTCACACACACACACATGTACAGTCACTACTGGCATCACTGGTTGGTAACTCATACACACACGCATGTACAGTCACTACTGGCATCACTGGTTGGTAACTCACACACACACGCATGTACAGTCACTACTGGCATCACTGGTTGGTAACTCACACACACACGCATGTACAGTCACTACTGGCATCACTGGTTGGTAACTCATACACACACGCATGTACAGTCACTACTGGCATCACTGGTTGGTAACTCACACACACACACATGTACAGTCACTACTGTCATCACTGGTTGGTAACTCTCACACACACGCATGTACAGTCACTACTGTCATCACTGGTTGGTAACTCACACACACACGCATGTACAGTCACTACTGGCATCACTGGTTGGTAACTCACACACACACACACATGTACAGTCACTACTGTCATCACTGGTTGGTAACTCACACACACACGCATGTACAGTCACTACTGGCATCACTGGTTGGTAACTCACACACACACGCATGTACAGTCACTACTGGCATCACTGGTTGGTAACTCACACACACACGCATGTACAGTCACTACTGGCATCACTGGTTGGTAACTCACACACACACGCATGTACAGTCACTACTGACATCACTGGTTGGTAACTCATACACACACGCATGTACAGTCACTACTGGCATCACTGGTTGGTAACTCACACACACACGCATGTACAGTCACTACTGTCATCACTGGTTGGTAACTCTCACACACACGCATGTACAGTCACTACTGGCATCACTGGTTGGTAACTCACACACACACACGCATGTACAGTCACTACTCTCATCACTGGTTGGTAACTCTCACACCACGCATGTACAGTCACTACTGGCATCACTGGTTGGTAACTCACACACACACACATGTACAGTCACTACTGTCATCACTGGTTGGTAACTCTCACACACACGCATGTACAGTCACTACTGGCATCACTGGTTGATAACTCACACACACACGCATGTACAGTCACTACTGTCATCACTGGTTGGTAACTCACACACACACACACGCATGTACAGTCACTACTGGCATCACTGGTTGGTAACTCATACACACACACGCATGTACAGTCACTACTGGCATCACTGGTTGGTAACTCATACACACACACGCATGTACAGTCACTACTGGCATCACTGGTTGGTAACTCATACACACACACGCATGTACAGTCACTACTGGCATCACTGGTTGGTAACTCATACACACACACACACGCATGTACAGTCACTACTGGCATCACTGGTTGGTAACTCACACACACACGCATGTACAGTCACTACTGGCATCACTGGTTGGTAACTCACACACACACGCATGTACAGTCACTACTGGCATCACTGGTTGGTAACTCATACACACACACACACGCATGTACAGTCACTACTGGCATCACTGGTTGGTAACTCTCACACACACACATACACACACACACAAACACACACACACACACACACACACATACACACACACACACAAACACACACACATGTATGGGCGGTAATGAAGTGAATTAGAAAATAAAATTAATGAACCACAGGTAAACCAAAGATTTACTGCACACTGATAACACGACGAAATAACAAGGGGCGAATTATTGTGAAAATTTATGAATCAGAATTAAATTCTTAACAATTTTTCATAACATTTGCAAAAATGTAATACTCAGTGGGAAGCATAATGGAATTGAGCTATAATTAATATAATAAAAATAAATTACAAAAATTAATCAAGGAAGAGAACGGTTAGTATTATTGATTATTTTAGTAGGCGTAAATGAACTTAATGACTCCAACACAAGAATGCTGTTTAATAATTATTTAAAAAACATTTTAAAAACATTAAAGAGTTGTAGAAATTGAGGTCTGACTCTTAGGAACCTTACCTGATAAAGCTTATAAATTAATGGATAAAACAGAGGATCTGAATTTGACACAAAACACTAGTTGAAAGAAAGTGTAAAATTTATTCAACACAAACGAACAAATTGTAAATTAAAATTGTATAAACACAAGTGTATAAGAATTAGGAGATATAATAAACATTATTGAGTCATGTAACTTTAATACTGAAGGTAAAATAAAGCTGGCTTCAGTATTTTACCACAACTCACTTGAATTCCCAGTCTTGTAATTCCCAGTCTTGTAATTCCCAGTCTTGTAATTCCCAGTCTTGTAATTCCCAGTCTTGTAATTCCCAGTCTTGTAATTCCCAGTCTTGTAATTCCCAGTCTTGTAATTCCCAGTCTTGTGATTCCCAGTCTTGTAATTCCTAGTTTTGTAATTCCCAGTCTTGATGACAACAGACACAGTTTTACAGAGGAATACTCAGCCATCTTGAAGTCAGAGGCTGACTTCGCACAGTAACAAAGAACATCACACACTCATTATATCACTTACTAAGGACACATTTGCTTCCTTGGCGTCCTAAAGTGACAAGCTGCGTCCCAAGCAACACTGAGCAGTGAGTGTGAGTAGCTGTGTTAAAGACGCTTCATACACTTGCGACAACACACTTCATACACTTGCGACAACAGCGCACTCTAATAACTCGACTCTGCGACACGCATGTATGCCTGACGTGGTGAAATTAACTGGCTTGGAGTGTAGCAAGTGAAATTAACTGGCTTGGAGTGTAGCAAGTGAAATTAACTGGCTTGGAGTGTAGCAAGTGAAATTAACTGGCTTGGAGTGTAGCAAGTGAAATTAACTGGCTTGGAGTGTAGCAAGTGAAATTAACTGGCTTGGAGTGTAGCAAGTGAAATTAACTGGCTTGGAGTGTAGCAAGTTAAATTAACTGGCTTGGAGTGTAGCAAGTGAAATTAACTGGCTTGGGTAGCAAGTGAAATTAACTGGCTTGGAGTGTAGCAAGTGAAATTAACTGGCTTGGAGTGTAGCAAGTGAAATTAACTGGCTTGGAGTGTAGCAAGTGAAAATTAACTGGCTTGGAGTGTAGCAAGTGGAACTGCAACTGGCTTGGAGTGTAGCAAGTGAAACTAACTGGCTTGGAGTGTAGCAAGTGAAACTAACTGGCTTGGAGTGTAGCAAGTGAAACTGCAACTGGCTACAAAGAAAAAAACCACTCGAGTTCCACTTTCAGTCACTAAATTTACAGCAGTGTGAAGTTACATGCGATACCGTGATGAAGCACTCTCTCCAACACTGATGTTTTGATGAAGCACTCTCTCCAACATTGATGTTTTGATGAAGCACTCTCGCCAACTCTGATGTTTTGATGAAGCACTTTCTCCAACACTGATGTTTTGATGAAGCACTCTCTCCAACACTGATGTTTTGATGAAGCACTCTCTCCAACACTGATGTTTTGATGAAGCACTCTGCAACACTGATGCTTTGCTGAAGCGCACACTGCAACACCGATGCTCCGATGAAGTACTCTCTGCAACACCGTTGCTTTGGTGAAACACTCTCTCCAACACTGATGATGCTTTGGTGAAACACCCTCTGCAACGCTGATGCTTTGGTGAGGCACTCTCTCCAACACTGATGCTTTGGTGAGGCACTCTCTCCAACACTGATGCTTCGGTGAAGCACTCTCTCCAACACTGATGCTTCGGTGAGGCACTCTCTCCAACACTGATGCTTCGGTGAGGCACTCTCTCCAACACTGATGCTTCGGTGAGGCACTCTCTCCAATATTCATGGCATGGTGAAGCACAAAATCCACCACTGATTCATGACGATAAATGACATATTCTCAACAAAAAGAATTAAATACACATATGCTGAGCAAAGTTTAAATGGTACAAGAGACCGATTAAACAGAGTGTGTAAGAGACTATGCAACAGCCAGTCTACCTGGAGGGTATTCCATGGATCAACGCTGCCCCCCGGCCCGGTCCGTGACCAGGCTTGAACATTTTATTATGAAATGATACAAAGTGAATATGTTTACATCAGCAGAAGGTCAAGTGCAAGCATATGAGGTGTAGAGGTGAGTTGCGAGGTCACTGTGTTGAGAGAGGTCGAATACTGCACTTGGACTACTGGTTAGGCTGGAGAGCACTGCAGAAGGCCTACTGGTTAGGCCGGAGAGCACTGCAGAAGGCTTACTGATTGGTCTAGGGAGTTGATGATTAAGACACATGTGCGACATAGTCCAGGGAGGTCACCTACACATGTGCAACATGTTGCAGGGAGGTCATCTACATGCTACATCTTGTGAGTGCGTGGGACCATTAGTAGTTTTTTTTCAGTTTTTATTGTAAAAGAGATAAGGGTTTAGTGTAACAAGTCAAACTCTGTTTGAAAAAATTGTCTAGAACCATGATAAGATAAATGAGACACTTGTGCATCATTTGGAAATCTTTATTCTGAAAATGCTTCGCCAGAAAGTGACTTCTGTCCAATGCGAAGAACGGTTGAAGATGTGGAATTTGAGTTAATCAGTCCCTCAGCCTGGAGTCGATGCGTTCAGTTCATCACTCTTGATAAAAGTGCAGAATATTCGTGGAGGTGGAGCTTATATACTACAGACAGATGAGGTGGAGCAGTGGTAGGCAGAGTCACCAGTGGAAAAATCCACTAGTGAAAGTAGGTCGAGTCTATAGATAAGCTTTGAAGAATTCCCTTTGTCACGATCTCACGATGTTGATGTGTCTGACAGGATAATCAACTAGTCGGTTTAGAAAACTAACTAGTTGATTATTCTGGCATCTTGATGCAGAGAAATCTTCAAAACATGTCTAAACTATAGGCACGACCTACATCCACTTGTGTCTCTTCCCTCGCACTGCTCCACCTCATCTGTCTGCAGGAACTAGATCTAGTTCCTGCACTGATATACTTCCTACTAGTTGTAGGAAGTAGATCAGCTGTAGGAGCGAGATCAGGTGTAGAAACTAGGTAGCAGAACTAGGTCAAGTGCAGTAACTAGGTGGTATGATAGAACTACATTAGGTGCAGGAGTGCAAGTCAAGTATATTAAGTTGTAGTTACGTCATAGGGTTACCACCGGCCATCTGAGATAGTGGTCTAAGAATTTGAAGCAATCATAATCGACTTAGTAATTTTGCACAGTGACATGTTACTTGCACTAAATTAAGGAAAACACCATTGGAAGTTGTTAATGAAACCTTATCACCATTTCTCTAGGCCTGTCTTCACATAAATCTGCTATTATAATAATAATAATATCTTTATTTCTACATGTACAAGGTATACAGACCATAGCTGACATCAATGACATACTACTATATAGATGGCCCCTTGTTATGCAGAGCATTTCGGGCAAATTAGGTCAGTTTTGTCCCAGGATGCGACCCACACCAGTCGACTAACACCCAGGTACTTATTTTATAATGATTGGTGAACAAGGACAGCAGGTGTGTATTGGAAACACGTCTTAATGTATTCCAGCCATACCGGAGATTCGAACTCCGGACCTCAGGTAGTCAACATCAGTGAGCCAAAATTGACTGTTGACAAAATATATTCATGTGAACCACTCGCAGTATTGGATTATTAAATAAAACCACATAAAGTCATGATTATGGGTAAATCCGGGTATTCAGTACAATACCTCTTAACAAACTGGTTTATATATCACTTGAATAAGATGCACTTATAAATGTAAAAAAAATATACAGTGACCCTTTGAAAAACAAAAAATACTGAGGTTGTATTGTATATCTTTTTCAATTGTTTAAAATTATTTATTCATCGTAAAATTTAATAATATCTTATTAAGGGATTTGTAGAAAATTTTTGTCACATTCATATCAATTAGCAGGCGTATTCTGCATACCTAAGTAAGGCACATGTGCAACAGTTAGGTAACTTTATTGGAAACGTCTCGCCTACACAGCAGGCTTCTTCAGTCAAGTACAGAGGAGACAGCAAAAGCAGTAGAGATATAAAGACGATGTAATCAGTCCATCACCCTTGAAGACGTAGTTTTGAGACGATCAGTCCCTCAGCCTGGAGAAGAGTATTGTTCAATAGAAGATTGAGACACTTATGCTTGAAAAAGCTGCTGGAGAGCGAAACGTTGCCACAATAAAATGTCACATTAGTTGCATTTGTGTCCTTTTACTTAACATATGGGAATCTTTATTAAGGAAACGTTTCGCCACACAGTGCTTTATCAGTCCAATACATAGCAGAAAGGTGTAAGGAGAAGAGGAGTTTGAGGTAATCAGTCCCTCGGTCTGGAGTCGATGTGTTCAGTCCATCAATCTTGTAGTAAGTACAGCATAGGGCAAAGGAAGTTGCTTATATACTGTAGTCAGGTGAGGCGAAGCAGGAGGAGGTGGGGTCATAGTGGTACCATCCACTAGTCGAAGTAGGTCTTCGTCCAAAGGTTGGACAAGTATTGAAGAATTTCTTGTATCAAGATCTCATGATGTTGCAGTGTCTGACAGAGTGATAAATGGTTTTGAAAACCTTTGGACGAAGACCTACTTCGACAGTATATAAGCCACTTCTATGGCTCTATTCTGTACTTTCTACAATATTGATGGACTGAGCTCATCGACTCCAGGCCGAGGGACTGATTACCTCAAACTCCTCCTCTCCTTACACGTTTCTGCTTTGTATTGGACTGATGAAGCCACTGTGTGGCGAAATGTTTCCTTAATAAAGATTCCCATATGTTGCATAAGTGTCTCAATCTTCACCTCGTCGGTTTTCAGAACCATTTATCACTCACATTGTTCAATAGTTTGGAGCACTGATCCAGGCTTAGGGACTGACCACCTTAAAACTACGTCTTCACGGGTGATGGACTGATTACATCCTATTTACATCTCTACTGCTTCTGCTGCCTCCTCTGTACTCGACTGAAGAAGCCTACTGTGTAGGCGAGACATCTCGAATAACATTACCTATCTTTTGCAAGTGTCTTACTTATAAACTTGTCAGAATTGTGTACCAATATCATATTGACTTCATGCCTAAACAAATCAGAAGCAATAATAAACATGAGACTCGAATGAACAATTAAACATTACATATTACTTTAGAGGTATCTAAAGCTAGTTTATTATGCATTTTTTTTTTACGAAAATACTTATTAAATTGGGGCCAGCCAGTCCAAGCACCGAAAACATATTCACTCACCTTGAAATGCAAGCAGCGACAGTGGCGTGGAACAGCACACAGTCTTTAACACACCAGCCAGACTTCTTCCTGTGGGCAAATCAAAGCATCACAGATGTTTTGAACCAGCAGGAGGCAATCAATATTCAGCATATCCCCCTCATATATATTTCATGAGGACTGAACACGTAATCTCTTGTTACCAGTGTGGCCTTGCAAGACTCACCATGCACCATTATACTCTCCCACACAAAAGAAAGCCTAATATTACAATTTCATGATCTATGTTGCAACATAAAAGATACAGTGTGAATGGAATCGATATACTTTATGCTTGGCTATTTACATACCACCTTTCGTATGTAAAATAGCTATGAGGATAAAATATACATACAAAACAGGCTTGCGTGAGCGTGTTGCATGGGAGTAAGAAGAGGTGAATGTTTTTTTATGATTTGACGTGCTGTGGGAGTACGACCACAATATTATAAACACAGGTACACGAAGAAAGCCTGATGCAATACACAAATAACCCGCACACAGCTTACGACGACGTTTCGGTCTGACTTTGACCATTAACAAGCCACATTGATACAAGAAAGTGAGGGGAACCAGTATATCTAAATTCCCTCAGATTTTTGTGTTTGGCTAGTAAATAGTCGAAGTCTGACCGAAACGTCGTCGTCGTTTCCCTCCCTTGAAGGCAGCCAGGTATCCTGAAGGCAGCCAGGTATCCTGAAGGCAGCCAGGTATCCTGAAGGCAGCCAGGTATCCTGAAGGCAGCCAGGTATCCTGAAGGCAGCCAGGTATCCTGAAGGTAACCAGGGGTCTTGAAGGAAACCAGGGGTCTTGAAGGTAGCCAGGGGTCTTGAAGGTAACCAGGGGTCTTGAAGGTAACCAGGGGTCTTGAAGGAAACCAGGTATCCTGAAGGTAGCCAGGGGTCTTGAAGGAAACCAGGTTTCATGAAGGTAGCCAGGGGTCTTGAAGGTAACCAGGGGTCTTGAAGGTAACCAGGGGTCTTGAAGGTAACCAGGGGTCTTGAAGGTAACCAGGGGTCTTGAAGGAAACCAGGGGTCTTGATGGAAACCAGGTTTCATGAAGGTAACCAGGGGTCTTGAAGGTAACCAGGGGTCTTGAAGGTAACCAGGGGTCTTGAAGGTAACCAGGGGTCTTGATGGAAACCAGGTTTCATGAAAGTAGCCAGGTATCCTGAAGGTAGCCAGGTATCCTGAAGGTAGCCAGGTATCCTGAAGGTAGCCAGGGGTCTTGAAGGAAACCAGGTTTCATGAAGGTAGCCAGGGGTCTTGAAGGTAACCAGGGGTCTTGAAGGTAACCAGGGGTCTTGAAGGTAACCAGGGGTCTTGAAGGTAACCAGGGGTCTTGAAGGAAACCAGGGGTCTTGATGGAAACCAGGTTTCATGAAGGTAACCAGGGGTCTTGAAGGTAACCAGGGGTCTTGAAGGTAACCAGGGGTCTTGAAGGTAACCAGGGGTCTTGATGGAAACCAGGTTTCATGAAGGTAGCCAGGGGTCTTGAAGGCAACCAGGGGTCTTGAAGGTAGCCAGGGGTCTTGAAGGAAACCAGGTTTCATGAAGGTAGCCAGGGGTCTTGAAGGTAACCAGGGGTCTTGAAGGAAACCAGGTTTCATGAAGGTAGCCAGGGGTCTTGAAGGCAACCAGGGGTCTTGAAGGTAGCCAGGGGTCTTATAGACAGCCAGGGGTCTATTAGTAAATCCCCTTATGAAGGCTGAAAAAGAGTACTGTAAATAACCTGCTGAATATATTAGTTCACGGTTACCAGATAAACCTTTTGATGGGCTCTCCACTGATAACATGCATATCCAGGATGGCTGATCTGCAGTATTTTTCCACGCTGCTTGAAATTTAATCCTAGGCACCGGATCATTTAAACTTTCTAAGAAAGCATCAAACGGTCTCCATTCCTCTTTCTCGGTAAAGAGTGAAAGCCAATTTCAGATTCTTAAAAATATATTCATTTTCGACAAAAACTCTGAGACTCCGTAAAACTAAATCTTTCTTACGCAAAGACTTTGCACGTTTTTCCTCTCGTGTTTAAAGTGAGAAAGTCAATTTGACACTAAAGTCACACTAATATATGTCAGATATATTCGTTAACGAAGAATATGTGATATCAAGAGGAGGATTATGATATCAACAGGATATGTCTGATGAATACTGTGTGTGATATCAACTAGGAAGAGTATGATATCTACTGGAGGTGTCTGATATAACAGGATATCAACAGCACTGTTGCAATAGTAAGAGGGATTATTACATCAACATGAAGAGTGTGATATCAACAGGATATGCCTGATGAAAACTGTGTGTGATATCAACAAGAAGTGCATAATAAAACTAGGAAGAGTATGATATATACTGGAGGTGTCTGATATAACAGGACACGTGTGATATTAACAGGGAATGTCTGATTAAAACGGGAAGTGTGTAACATCAACATAAAGTATCTGATATCAAGATAAATTGTGTGATATCAACAGCACTGTTGCAATAGTAAGAGGGAGTATTATATCAACATGAAGAGTGTGATATCAACAGGAACTAATTATTATTACAGTGATGACTGGGGAGTGTTAAAGCCGTAGGGTTAAATAGAGCCTGGGGAAATGAGAGGCAATCAGGTTTGATCCAAGGAAGAAAAATTCATGTCCAATTATTTGAATCAAAAGACCTTCAGCAGCACGAAGGAACCTTTGTTAAGGAGATGGAAGCATGTTATCAACAGTGCGTGATATCAACATGATGTGTCTGACATCAACAGGAAGACACTGACATCAACAGGAAGACACTGACATCAACAGGAAGACACTGACATCAACAGGAAGACCCTGACATCAACAGGAAGTGTCTGACATTAACTGGAAGTGTTTGATATCAACAGGAAACGGCTGACATCAACATAAAATGTCTGACATCAACATAAAATGTCTAACATGAAGAAGGAAGTTTCTGCATCAACAGGAAGTGTCTCAAGAGGAAGTGCATGACAGCAGTATATGATATTAAGAAGAGACTGATGTCAAAAACCTCAGTTGCCTTATCCAACCCTACAGAATGTGTTGTTAGTAAGTTAGAACTAACACTGTGGTGTAGTGGTCTCGGGTCGTTAGCAACAATAACTGGCTAGAAAACCAACATCAACATTACATCTGAACTCAAAATTGCAGTCATAAATATTCAAACATTGTACCTAACTTTGTTCCATTGCAACTAGCTTTGTTACATTGTACCTAGCTTTGTTCCGTTGTACCTAGCTTTGTTCCATTGTACCTAGCTTTGTTCCGTTGTACCTAGCTTTATTCCGTTGTACCTAGCTTTGTTCCGTTGTACCTAGCTTTGTTCCATTGTACCTAGCTTTGTTCCATTGGAAAATTCTATGTTGTTGATAGCATAACACAAAACGAAATTATTTATGCTTACTGATTATTAATTACTCACTGTCCATCTGGCTATCGTATGCCCAGCTGGCTGTTGTTTGTTCTTGTGACTACTATGTGTCCATCTGGCTAATGTATGTTTATCTGGTCAATGTTTGTTTATCTCTACACTGTAAGTAAATATGCCTACTATACATTCATTTCGTTACAGTTTAAGAAAAATGTTCGTTTATCTGGCCACTATATCTACCAGGCCACTGAATGTTTATCTGGCCCCTTCATGTCTATCTGCACATTGCATGTCCATCTGGCCCCCAGCTGCCCCTCAGACATTTACAGAGGCTATGAATTTCTCAAGAACTTCAGGGAGAGAAAACTTGTGGTGATACGTTAGGGAAAGAGGACGTGCGTGTACAGCTCAGCGGTGGAGGTGTCTTCCAAGACAAGATACGACCTGGGGTAAAAACTGCCACGCTCAAAACTTTCTAATACTAACTCGTCTTTTTTTAAACACACTATTCTTGAATCTCTTGTGACGACGGAATACATGAAATAAGCAAATTAACAGTGTTTCTGAAGTTCAGCGTTCATTCTGGAATTTGGGGATTAAACATTCACGGTAATGTCTTTACTGAAGCTAACAACAGCAGCAACAACAGCAGCAGCAACAGCAGCAGCAGCAGCAGCAGCAACAGCAGCAGCAGCAGCAGCAGCAGCAGCAACAGCACATCTTTGTCAGGCTGAGTTTATCGGTCAAAGTTCGTGCCACAATATTGGTAGGTTCGGCGTGTTTTACATAATGAGTTTGAGGTGATATTTTGATCTGAACTTAAATCGCGCCCGCGTGCATGCACACACACTCCCTAAGTCATCATACACACACTCTCTTTCCCCTGCATATATATATATATATATATATATATATATATATATATATATATATATATATATATATATATATATATATATATATATATATATAGAACATAAGAACATAAGAAAGAAGGAACACTGCAGCAGGCCTACTGGCCCATGCGAGGCAGGTCCAAGTCTCCAACGGCTTAAGCCAATGCCCGGACCCAGCCAGGTCCGGTTACATTCACTTAAGGAAGGAGCACTGCATCTGACCTAGTAGCACAAGCTAGTCAAGACCAATTCACACCCAACCGCACCCACTCATATAATTGTCCAGCCGACCACCTGGTCAGGTCACTTCCACTTAAGGAATTAGTACAGGTCAGGTTACATTCACTTAAGGAAGGAGCACTGCATCTGACCTAGTACAAGCTAGTCAGGTCAAAACTCACACCCATCCACACCCACCCATGTATTTATCTAACCTATTTTTAAAACTACACAACGTCTTAGCATCTATGACGGTACTCGGGAGTTTGTTCCACTCATCCACAACTCTATTACCAAACCAGTGCTTTCCTATATCCTTCCTGAATCTGAACTTTTCCAACTTGAAACCATTGCTGCGAGTCCTGTCTTGGTTGGATATTTTCAGCACGCTATTTACATCCCCTTTGTTTATTCCTGTTTTCCATTTGTACACCTCAATCATATCCCCCCTAATTCTACGCCTTTCTAGAGAGTGCAGATTCAGGGCCCTCAGTCTATCCTCATAGGGAAGATTTCTGATACAAGGGATCAACTTTGTCATCCTCCTTTGTACGTTTTCCAGTGCATTTATATCCATTCTGTAATACGGTGACCAGAACTGTGCAGCATAATCTAAATGAGGCCTAACCAAAGATATATAGAGTTGAAGAACAACCTGAGGACTTCTGTTATTTATACTTCTTGATATGAAGCCAAGGATTCTTTAGCTTTATTGCGAACACTTATGCACTGTTGTCTAGGCTTCAGATTACTACTAACCAGAACTCCTAAATCCTTCTCGCAATTACAAGTAATAAGATCTATATTATTCAGCTTATATGTGGCATGGTTATTGTCCTGCCCAACATTTAGAACTTTGCATTTGTTTACATTAAACTGCATCTGCCACTTCTCCGACCACTGCATCAGTCTATTCAAATCATCCTGGAGTGCTCTAATGTCCTCATTTGAATGAATTGGACGGCCTATTTTGGTGTCATCAGCAAATTTACTTATGCTACTATTTATTCCCTCATCTATGTCGTTTATGTAAATTGTAAACAACAGGGGGCCCAAAACTGACCCCTGTGGAACACCGCTAAAGACGCGCCCCCATTCTGATTTCTCTCCATTTATGCAAATTCTCTGCCGCCTATTAGTCAACCATGCCTCTACCCAGGAAAAAATTTCTCCTCCTATTCCGTGTGCCTTAAGTTTCCTCAGTAGCCTCTGATGTGGAACTTTATCGAAAGCCTTACTGAAGTCCATATACACAATATCATATTCATTACCATGATCTACCTCCTCAAACACCTTAGTGAAAAAAGTTAGTAAATTCGTAAGACATGAACGCCCCTTTGTAAAACCGTGTTGAGATTCATTAATCAATTTATGCTTTTCAAGATGGCTACGAATTGCCTCGGCAATTATTGATTCCATAAATTTACCAACTATGGAGGTAAGGCTTATTGGTCTATAGTTCGAAGCTAAGGACCTGTCACCTGCTTTGTAAATAGGTATTACATTTGCCCTTTTCCACTTGTCTGGCACTATGCCAGTTTGTAGTGATATATTGAAAAGATTTGCCAAAGGTTTGCTAAGTTCCTCTTTACATTCCTTTAAAACTCTTGCAAACAGTTCATCAGGACCTGGGGATTTGTTAGGTTTTAATTTCTCTATTTGTCTGAGGACCATGTCACTAGTTACCCCAATCGAGCATAGTCTGTTATCTTCCAGTTCTACATAATTTATTATTTCTGGAATTCTGCTAGTATCTTCCTGAGTAAAAACTGAGAGGAAGTAAGTATTGAAAATTTCACACATATCCTTATCACTGTCCGTGATCTGTCCTGAGTTACTCTTAAGTGGGCCTATCTTGTCCCTAATCTTACTTCTGTATACCTGAAAGAACCCTTTTGGGTTAGTCTTCGAATCCCTTGCGACCTTAGCCTCATAATCCCTTTTTGCTTTTCTTATTCCTTTTTTATTTCTCTCTTTAATTGATAATATTGATTTCTTATCTGTCCATCCCCTCTTTTGATACGCCTATATATGCCTCTCTTTTGACCAATGAGATGTTTTAATCTATTGTTCATCCATTTAGGATCATTTTTGTTAGATCTAATTTCCCTACTTGGAACAAAAGTTGTCTGGGCAGCTAGAACTATGCTCTGAAAAACGTCATATTGGCAACCAAAACCACCTACCTGACCCATAGTCAGGTCATCCCAATTAGCCCACCTAGGTAATTTCTCAGCCCCATGAAGTCGGCTACACGAAAGTCTGGAACTGAGACTTGATTGCAGTTACCTGGGTAATTCCATGATATATTAAAACTAAGTGATTTGTGATCGCTTTCCCCAAGCTCTTCATTAACCTCAAGATTATTAATTAGTGATTCTTTGTTAGCAAGAACCAAATCAAGCAAGTTGCTACCTCTAGTTGGTTCTGTCACAAACTGTTTTAAAAACAATCCTGAACCGTATCAAGAAAGTCACTAGACTCAAGATTACCTGTCACATTGTTCCAATCAATGTGTCTAAAGTTAAAATCTCCCATTAACACAACATTTTCATATCTAGACGCCTTATGAATTTCGTCCCATAGCAGCTTCCTGCGCTCCCTATCCAGGCTTGGGGGCCTGTAAATCACACCCAAAATTAATTTTTCACGACCCTCGAGAAACTGTAGCCAAACAGATTCTGTATCCGCTGTTTCTAATCTTATATCTTGTCTAACACAACAATTTAAATTATCTCTGACATACATCGCCACTCCTCCACCCTTCCTGTTGACCCTATCAGTGTGGAATAGTTTGTAACCCTGATAGTTGCACTCGGAAGGCATTTCTCTAACTTTCAGGTTGAACCAGGTCTCTGTTATAGCAATAATATCTATATTACCTGCACTTGCAAGTAATCTTAGCTCATCTATATATAAAAAAACAGCGAAATTCCAAGCGATTTCGTGACTTCTGAGGATGAGGGTCCCCAGTAAAGTTCTAGAGGTGGTACCTCCCTATATATATATAAAATATATATATATATATATATATATATATATATATATATATATATATATATATATATGCTTTCCTGTCTTCATGCATTGCATCCAGAGGGCTTGTAGCAGCAATTATCCCTGAACATCTTAGGTACACGATTGGAATCCATGAACAAAAGTTCGTTGATGGAGCCAGGATCTGGGATAATCTAACAGGCTCTGAAACCAGGCCTGCTACCCCCAACAATTAAGCCTGCCTCCTTGCAGTGAGAGCTCATCATGCAGGGGACTTTCTTTTGGCTGTTCCCAACTCCAGCCTTGGCACACGCCTCGACCCACAGACCATCCGCATTGGTGTTACCCTTCGACTTGCCGCCCCTATTCTCGCCGAACACAGGTGTATTTGTGGCAGTGAAGCAGCAGACCGATTCGGGTAACATGGTCTTGTGTGTCATATATCCGAGGGAAAGATTGCAAGACATGAAGAGGTTAATAACATTATCAAGAGGAGCCTCACAACAGCCGGATGCCCAGCAGTAAGGGAGCCACCCTGTTGCATGCAAAGAGTAAGTAAACATTATTCGCAGCATGTTAAACACACTCACATAGGCTCCCCTCCAACCAGCGAACCATCGTTAAGGGTTTGGCGATGGGGCCCCATCATCAAATCAACTAAATCACTAAAGCAATCATTAAAGCTTTAACTAAGTTTATCTCTTGCTTTGGAATTCCTAAATCTATTCAAAGTGATCAAGGTACTGACTTCACTGCCAAAGCATTTAGCGAAGCATTAACTAGGCTAGGAATAGTTCATAACCTATTCACTGCCTATCATCCTCAGTCCCAAGGCGCCTTGGAAAGATTCCATCAGACGTTAAAAACGATGATGAGAACATTATGCATGCATTTTCCTACAGATTGGGATGAATCCCTTCCTCTGTTGCTATTCGCAATGAGAGAAACTGTCCAAGAGTCTACAGGGTACAGTCCTTTTGAGCTGATATTTGGGCACAATGTACGAGGTCCTCTACGTGTGCTCAAAGAAGGATGGATGGGAGAAGACGCCTCCACAACCCTCTACAACCCTTCTTCAAGGTTGCAGGTGGCACGTCAGTTGGCTAAGGCTAACTTGAAGGCAGCTCAGAATACGATGAAACAGATGTATGACAGAAACTCAAAGTTTCGCTCCTTCCATCCAGGAGATAAGGTGTTGGTACAGGAGCCTATACCTGGCCACACCTTGAAAGCTAGATTTACAGGACCAATGCATATTGTAAATAAATTATCTGATGTAAATTATGTGGTATCTCCTCTTGACAAGACCTCAAAAAGCAAAACTTACCACATTAATCAAATTAAAGCCTTTAATACACCAAATAAAGTCCCAGTAATGACTCTGTCCTCTGCCTCTAATGACCCTGACTCTTTGCACTCTGAGATTAATGTAAAGCTTCCAAATTCGGTCCTCCTCAAGGACCCTAACCCTTTAATGTCGGGTTTGACCAAGTCTCAAGTAACTAATTTAACTGCGCTCCTACAGTCTTATCCTGATATTTTTTTCGGATGTGCCGAAAAAATGTACACTAGGATATCATGATGTAGATGTTGGAAACTCTAAACCTATTAAACTCTCCCCTACAGAGCTAATCCTGAAAAACAGAGGCTACTTCAACAGGAGGTAGAATTTCTGTTAGAGCATGGGTTAGTGGAGGAGTCATCTAGTCCATGGGCTTCACCGTGCATCCTTGTTAACAAAGCTGATGGAGGGTTCCGAATGTGTACAGATTACCGTAAGGTGAATGAGGTCACAATTGCAGATGCCTATCCTCTGCCACGTCTGGATGATGTAATCGACTTTGGGGGTAAGGCTACATTTGTATCCAAATTGGACCTCCTTAAAGGTTACTATCAAGTACCTTTAACAGATAAGGCGAAGGAAATCTCTGCCTTCGTAATTCCAGGAGGTCATTATCAGTATACAGTGACCCCCTTCGGAATGAAAAACTCTCCTGCATCATTCCAGAGACTTATCCATTAGGCTATTAAAGGACTTGAAGGCACGCCGCTTACCTAGATGATATAGTTGCTGTGTCGGACACTTGGGACCAACATGTGTTTAGGCTTAAGGCTCTCTTTGAGACCTTCCAGAATTTTCATTTAACTGTTAATTTATCATCCTTCATCCAATTTATCATCCTTCATCCAATTTATCATCCTTCGGCCAATCTACTATTATTTTTTGGGCCATGCAGTAGGTAGTGGCAAAGTGGCTCCAAAATTTGCAAAAATTCTTGCCATTAAAAATTATCTAGTACCCCCTGACAGGAAATCCCTTCAACATTTTCTAGGGATGGTAGGGTTTTATAGAAGATTCTGTAAAAATTTTGCAGATATTGTTGCACCTCTAACCTCATTTACCAGCCACAAAGTTCCCTTTAATTGGACCCCAGAATGTCAAGATGCTTTTACGAAAGCAAAGAGATTACTTTGTACTGCACCCATTCTTTTGTCTCCAGACTTTTCAAAACCATTTTATTTGCAGAGTGATGCTTGTGAGTCTAGGGTGGAGGCAGTGCTTCTGCAATCTGGGTATGATGGGTTGCAGCCTGTGGCCTACCATTCAGCCAAATATTTACCACACCAGAGGGCCTACTCCACTATAGAGAAGGAGGCCCTGGCTCTACTTCTGGCATTAGATCATTTTGATGTCTTCGTGGGCCAGTCCTCACAGGTGGTCACCATCTACAGCGACCACACCCCTCTGGTGTATCTCCAGCACATGAAGAATCATAATACAAGACTCAAGCATTGGAGTATTAGGTTGCAACCCTACAATTTAAAAATAAAACACATCCCTGGCAAAAATAACACACTAGCGGATGTGTTGTCCATAAGCTATACTTAGGTTGTTAGGGACTTTGGGTGGAACCAGCCGTTTTTTTTCCCCTAGTGGGGTTTTTTTTTAGTGGGGAGGTGCCCTGCTACCGACCGCAGGCACCTTGGACCTACGCTAGCCCTACCATCTGCTGTCTCACTCTTAAGTTTAAAGCCGGACTTTATGTCTCGAGAAAAGATTTGCTTTATCTAATGATTGGGATGGTTGAGGGGAAAGGCGATCCCATTATTATATGTGCCATGGCGGCACTCTACCCATTTGAGGTGAAAGCCTAGTCCTGAGCCCTCTTGGGGTGGGGGTGTTGCATGCAAAGAGTAAGTAAACTTTATTCAGAGCATATTAAACACACTCACATAGGCTCCCCTCCAACCAGCGAACCATCGTTAAGGGTTTGGCGATGGGGCCCCATCATCAAATCAACGACTCGGTTCAGCCAATTATAATGCAAGTTTGACAATGACAAAGGTGACGTGGATACCACTCACAGTTTGTTGTTGGAATTTCTGCATTGAGCTGGTTGTGGAAGGTTGTCTCTGTCTTTTGGCTGCTGTTTTGCCTTGACAACCGTGGCATGCACTAAATACTACTCTTTCTGTATATAGTGTACATATGTGTAAAAAGCCCTTTTTTATTTACTTGGTGAAGGGAAGGACAAAGGTCTTATATAATCATTGCTTAGTAAAGGAAATACAAATTCAAAGCATTTTCTACTGTGTTTCTTTGCTCCAAGCTCCCTTTTACACTCAGGTTAACAGGCCATGAACTTGAGGTTGTAATACACCCCAACTATGCAGATCTGATGGCAGCCAAAAGCATCCAGACGGCAAACAGGTGGTGTGGGACTACACATGTGCATCTACCTTGGCTGATACCTATCTACAATACACCAGGGAGGAAGGAGGGGCAGCTACCACGTTCAGGGAGTCCCAGAAGTCGAGAAAATATGGAGAACTTGCCCATCATTATATGTTTGTTCCCATAGGCTCAGAGACCCTTGGCTCATGGGGAAAGAGTGCATCTAAGTTCCTCAAGGAGCTGGGCAAAAGACTCAACAGGGTAACTAGGGATTCCAGGGCAGCTAGTTTTCTGTTCCAGCGACTCAGCGCTGCTGTTCAGAGGGGGTAATGTATGCTGTATTCTGGGCACGCGCCCCAGCTCAGAGGAGCTGGGTGAGATTTTCGTATTATAATCAGTGACAAACATGTAACAATACGTACTAGACATGTATCTCTCACACCTCGTGTACTGTATATGCCATCTTTATATCAACAATGTATCTCTTAAATATTTTGTACCATATTATGTAATAAAATATACCTATTGGTATATATATATATATATATATATATATATATATATATATATATATATATATATATATATATATATATATATATATATATATACATATATATATATATATATAAATTATTCTGCATGTCATCTCACCAACCACAATATATTCAATGCCCCTCGCAGACACATACAATCCAGCTGACCACCTAACATCTTCTGGCACTTGTATGTGAGTGCTTTAAGAAGTTAGGTTGGCAGTTAGTTACATTCAGAGAGAACTGACATCCTGGGTTTGAATTTATCAGGCAATATCCAACGTGGGTTCGAATCCTGCTGGCCACTTTTACTTGTGTCTGCGAAGTGCATTGAGAATAGCATCGCTCGTCAGGCCAGAGCATACAGGTGGAGATTAAAACAGCTGGTAACTATGCTTGACACTAAAAGGTTAAACGCAGATGGAGTTAAAATTTTGGATTGGTTGGTGCATTAATTCGATGGATGTATGAGAAAAGGGAAGGTACCTTGGGATTGTTAGGTAAAACGACTCAGATTCAACTAAAGGCAGGGATATAGTTCTGGAGTGGTTGGTACTTTTGTTCAATGAATGTATGGAAAAGATGAAGGTACCTAGGGACTGGCAGAGAGCGTGCATAATTTCTTTATATATAGGGAAGGGGGACAAAAGGGAATGTAAAAAATAGAGGGGAATCAGCATACTTGAGTATACCAGGTAAAGTGCACAGAAGGGTTATTATTGAAAGAATTAAGGGTAAGAAAGAGAGCAGAATCACAGATAAACAATGAGGATTTAGAATGGGAAGGGGATGTGTGGACCAGGTGTTTACATTGAAGCATATAAGTGAACAATGTTTAGTTAACGGTAGGTAAGTTTTCGTGCTTTTATAGATTTAGAAAAGGCATATGATATGATTGATAAGGGCGCAATGTGGCAGATGTTGCAAATATATGGAATAGGTAATAAGTTATTAAATGCTGCAAACAGTTTTATTAGCTTTATGAGGTTAGGGTGTGTATGAGAGAGGGAGATTACTTCCCAGTAAAAGTAGGCCTTAGACAGGGATGTGTAATGTCACCAGATCCTAGGATCTGCATGAGGCTGTCATCTACTGAGGACACAGTTGTTACAAAATGACACGATATCTATTAGTAATAGACATCTCCAGTGAACACTAGAAAGGATAGCCCTTCTAGCATCCAGCCTGTTACTGGGCTTTTGCAACAAAGTCAGTATCCTGGTCCAGTTATCCGACATATTATATAGCTTAAGAGGATTCCAACTGATAGGGTACTAACCAACGAAATATATTTAAACGGTTTATTATCAAAGTGAGAAAATCTAGGGTAGCAAAGTAAATCAAATATATGATATTAATTAAGATATCAATTAGGAGGTTAATTAGGAGGGTAGCTCCTACACTGCTCTCATATACAATAAGTCTGTGCTGAGGGCACATATATATAAATGACTCAGAAGTACCATCAGGTACAATGTCAGTAATTACAATAATATATATACAAATAAGAATAAATGTGTGTATGAATGTGCTCCCGGTAACTCTAAGACTCGACTCAACCAGTGTACGACTGAACTTCTCTTAAGCTAACTGCTCTAACAAACAGACAACCAGAACAGCTTGATTGTCCAGTAAAATGACCAATTCGCAGAACAGCAATATAACAGGCAACAGCAACACAGCGTCAGGAACAAGGAGATAGAAAATCGACCCTAACTGGGGACCATCAGTAGATCCTCCAAAAGTCACAAAACTCCCTTTCTACTGAAGCTAGGTTCAGCATAAACAATCCCAAACTGTGGCGGTGCACAGATGCCTTATCGAATTAGGTCCAGAGCTATAGCTTGAGACCTGAGTTTTATCAGAGTGTCAATGTGACACACAACCCAGAACAACGTCGAAAATCACTGTCTAGTCTATTCTCTGTGAACATAGTTACACAGAGTTCTGAGAAGTATGATTCGCCTCACCAACGAATGCATACTCTACCCAACATAGTCTAAATGTCGAGAAAACAAGTAGAAATAAGAGTGAGGTGTTGACTCGACGAGGGTCAACAGGCCAGAGAGAGAGAGGGAAGAGGAACAACCACACAGCTCAGGTGTGTTCAGAGACTGACTCCTCCCAGCAACTAGACGCCGGCAGCATAACAGTAGTTTGCCAACTCCAAGGCAGTTACAACACACTCCAACACTATACAATATTACATCCTACCTAATAAATATAGCTAAGTCAAATAATAGTCTAATAATAATATAAAGCAAGATATTAACGATTTAGCTATTATCGAGAATATCAGCAATATAAAATTATAGAAAATGGAAATATACATTATATACATTGAGGCCCAATTCTGGGGGCGCAATAACAGTTAACTCCAAGAAGATATAAACCAAGTTTTCCAATTGGCAACGGAAAACAATATGATGCTTAATGAAGACAAATTCCAACTACTCCGTTATGGAACACTGGAGGAGATAATTAGAACTGAGTATACGACAAACTCTGATCATACAATAGAGAGAAAAAAATAATGTAAGGGACCTGGGAGTGGTAATTTCTGAGGATCTCACTTTCAAGGATCACAACAGTGCCACGCCACGATCACAACTGCAAAGAAAATTAAAAGATGGATAATGAGAACGTTGAAAACAAGAGATGCCAAGCCACTTGTTCTCTCTAGGCTGGAATATTGCTGTACATTAACATCTCCGTTCAAAGCAGGTGAAATTGTTAAACTAGAGAGTGTACAGAGAACCTTTACTGCACATATAAGTTCCACCAAACATCTCAACTAACGCTTGGAAGCACTTGACTTGTACTCGCTGGAACGCAGGCGAGAGAGATATATCATAATCTACACTTGGAAAATCCTAGAAGGAATGGTCCCGAATCTGCACACAGAAATCACTCCCTACGAAAGTAAAATACTGGGCAGGCGGTGCAAAATATCCTCAATGAAAAAAGGGTAGCCATTGGTAAACTAAGAAAAAACACCCAAAGTGTCCGGGGCCCAAGACTGTTCAACAGCCTCCCATCATGCATAAGAGGAATTACCAATAGGCCCATGGCTGTCTTCAAGAGGGAGCTGGACAGATACTTAAAGTCGGTGTCAGATAATCCGGGCTGTGGTTCGTACGTTGGACTACGTGAGGCCAGCAGTAACAGCCTGGGTGATCATGCCCTGATCCACCGGGAGGCCTGGTCGTGGAGATCGGACCGCAGGGACGTTGATCCCCGGAATACCCTCCAGGTAGACTGCAGGTAAGGTGTTGGGGAGAGGGGGTGGGATTAAATTATGCGAAATCGAATGCAAAAGGGAGGTTGACACAGTTACTTTTTTGCTGATGATACTGTGCTTTTGTGAGATTTGGAAGAGAAGTTGCGAAGGTTAGTGGATGAGTTTGGGAGGGTGTGTAAAGGAAGTTGAAAGTGAGCATAGATAAGAGTAAGGTGATGAGGGTATCAAAAGAGCTAGGTAACGAAAATTTAGATATCAGATTACAGGGAGAGAATGTGGAAGAGGTAAAGGTGATCAGATATTTGGGAGTGGACGTGTCGGTGGATGGGTTAACCATAGAATTCATGAAGGGAAAAGTGTGAGTGTTACATTGAGGTATCTGTGGAAAAAGAAAACGTTATCCATGCAGGCAAAGAAGGGAATGTATGAGAGTACAGTAGTACGAACACTCTCATATGGGTGTGAAGCATGGGTTGTGAATGTTGCAGCGAGAAGGAGGCTAGAGACAGTGGAGATACCTAAGGGCAATGCAGTGCGTAAATATTATGCAGACAGTTCTTAGTGTGGGAATTAGGAGGAGGTACGGAGTTACTAAAATTATTATTCACAGGGCTGAGGAGAGGGTGAAGGTGGTTTGTTCATTTAGAGAGGATGGAGCAAAATAGGATAACTTGGCGGGGTAGGGTTCGTCCTAGGAAAGGATGGAGGAAGGGGGTAAAAGAGGTTCTGTGTGCATAGGACTTGGGCATACAGCAGGCATATGTGAGCATGTTCGTTTGGAGTTAAGACGAATGATTTTTCGGATCTGACGAGCTGTTGGAGTGAGAATATGGTAATATTTAGCGAAGGGATTCAGGGAAACTAGTTAGGCGGACATGAGTCCTGAAGGTGGGAAGTACAGTGTCTGCACTCTAAAGGAGGAGTTTGGAATATTTGCTGTTAAAAGTTACATCTAAACTGTCGTATCTGCACGCCTCTGGGAAGACAGTGATAGTGTAAATGATGGTGAAAGTATTTTTTTTATCGGGTTACCCTAACGTGGTCCTGAGATTAATGAGTCTAACGCTGTAACTCCTGAGCATGTAATAGGGAAGATTTGGAAACAGTATTCTGTGCATGTATTCCGTCAGTGACACAAACTGTAACCCAACTGAGTCTTTCCTTCAGACCAGGAGCTTTAGCAGTAAATCTATTCTTATCTCATAAAACCATATAATCAACAAACTCAGATTAAGTCTAATAAACGACTGTAAATGAACAAACAGAAAGATGGACGGGACCATTGAACTGTGGTCCAGTGATTAATAGGTCCAGGATTCTACCATCTGAGCTACCAGGCTTCTAATAGGGAGACTCTAATACAAACCTTCTATACATGTATTCCATCAATGGCACCAGCTGTAACCAACCTCACTCTTCCCTTCATAGGCTACATCGCTTTTAGTGAGTTCATGGACTACATGGCTTTGAGGGAGGTAAGAATAGATTCACTGCTAGAGCTCCTGGGCTGAAGAGAACAGTCAGCTGGGTTACAGATGGTGCCCCGGACGGAATACATGTGCACAAGTGCTGTTTACAAGCACTTGGTAGCTGAAGCGTTGGAGCTGCTAATTTTGAACCACAGACTAAATTGTTGACCTGTGGATCAGCAGCCCTTCGGCCTGGTCCCAGGCAAAGCTTCCTAGCTGCCGGCCTGATCAATTAAGCTGTTAGTGCCCGCCGCTGATAGTCCAGCGAGTGCACCACAACACGGTGGATCAGGAACTGTTTCAAGAATTCTGTCGAAGTCCCTCTTGATGACAACCAAGGGATTGTTGGTAGAGAGGAGAGAGAGAGAGAGAGAGAGAGAGAGAGAGAGAGAGAGAGAGTACTGAACGTAATGCCAGATAAAGTAAGATTAATTATATCAATAAATTTATTTAAAGCAGATGTAGATGAAGAGAATGAATAATGTTTGGGAGAGTGAAGTGAAGAAAGGGGAGGGACTGAGTTGAGATCGAGGGTGAAGGAGTATAGGGATGGAGGCAAGGAGGAAGGGGATGGAGGAAGGGGCATTGGAAAGGGTGGGGAGTCGCTCATTAGGGAACGAGGGGATGCGCCATAAAGATGAAGAATTATTACAGGTGACGGAGAGACGAGGGAAAAATGAGGGTAGGTGAGGAAATGTGAGAAAAGTGAGGGAGAGTGACAGAGATGTTTAGGAAGTAAGAGAGGATAAATAATATAACAGATTAGCATAACACGATGGAGCTCATCAAGGTAAAAATTAATTAGAAAATTTGTACTCACAAAATCTCTCATATATTTTCAGAATTCTCTTAATAAACAGATTGTATTCCAGAGTAAAGTTGGATAAAGTTTAAATTACTTCCATAACATTCTGGCCAAGGCACGAAGGTCACAAAGTGTTAAGGTCACACAGTGTTAAGGTCACAGTGTTAAGGTCACACAGTGCTAAGGTCATTGTGAGCCCAGGAACAAGTACTGAGATGTTGTATACACATGTGTACTACACACAAACACATACACACATGAAGGGCAAAGAAGACTGCAGGCAGAGTATAGGCTAGGTGGCCAAAGACTGCGAACCTCGCTCAAGGAGAAAGATCTTGGGATGAGTATAACACCGAGCACATCTCCTGAGGCACACATCAATCAGATAACTGCTGCAGCATACGAGCGGCTGGCAAACCTAAGAATAGCGTTCCAATACCTCATTAAGGAATCGTTCAAATCTCTGTACACCATATACGTCAGGCCCATACTGGAGTATGCAGCACCAGTTTGGAACCCACACCTGGTCAAGCACGTCAAGAAATTAGAGAAAGTGCAAAAGTTTGCAACAAGACTAGTCCCAGAGCTAAAGGGATTGTCCTACGAAGAAAGGTTAAGGGAAATCGGCTTGACGACACTAGAGGACAGGAGGGCTAGGGGAGACATGATAACGACATAAAATACTGCGAGGAATAGATAATGTGGACAGAGACAAGATGTTCCAGAGATGGGACACAGAAACAAGGGGTCACAATTGGAAGTTGAAGACTCCTATGAGTCAAAGGGATGTTAGGAAGTATTTCTTCAGTCATAGAGTTGTCAGGAAGTGGAATAGCCTAGAAAGTGACGTAGCGGAGGCAGGAACCATACATAGTTTTAAGACGAGGTATGATAAAGCTCATGGAGCTGGGAGAGAGAGGACCTAGTAGCAGTCGGTGAAGAGGCAAGGCCAGGAGCAATGACTCGACCCCTGCAACCACAAATAGGTGAATACATACACACACACACACACACACACACACACACACACACACACACACACACACACACACACACACACACACACACACACACACACACACACACTCACACAAACACACACACACAGGTAACATCACAATATGCAAAACAACTACTCTGAAAAAATAGTGAAATTCCGATTGCTTTCGTGATTTCTCACATTATGTTTGATAATGTGAGAAATCACGAAAGCGCTTGGAATTATACTATTTTTTTTACTGTGGTTGCTTTGCACCGTGGGTGTCAAGATTGCCTATTCGTTGTTCCATTCTCCTCAACTTTTCCAGTTTCTTCCTGAGAATTGTGTCAATGGCATCACTTCACAGAGGTGCTCCAAACAAGACGCTATTTGTGGGGACAATGACTGATGCTCCTGGTAGTTTTGATCTCACTGCATTTATCACTTGTTGATTGACTGAGAGGATTTCGCATTTGGATGGATTCAGGATGAGACCCATTTCCTGTCCCCGTGTCATCACCTGTGTAAGATCATCTAGAAGGGACTCCTTTGTACCTGCTAGTGTGCCATCATCCAGAAATCAGATGTTTAGCTCATTGGACAGTCTGATTGTGATTTCCCTAACCGCTATATAGAAGAAAAATGGTGCGAGAGGAGACCCTAGTTGGACACCTTCTGATTATGTGATTTCATGCTCTCCAAACAGGAGCATTAATTGCTTGATATATCCAGCTTAAATAAAAGAGAAGGGACCTGGGAAATATTCTGGTATAGCTATTAATACCACGTCTCTTTTCAGGAGATTAAATGCATTCTTGAAATCTAATAATTTTACCACTGTGTTGTCCTCAGGCAGGTTGTTGATATACGCCCTTGTTGCATGAACCGCTGCTTCACTTTCTTGAGAGACCCCAAAGCCAAGATGGTTTGGTTGAAGCATGATGGCTGCCTCTGCGCGAATACTTCGGACAGCAGCTTTGAAAAAGAGGCGGCGAAAAGTGTTGCCTAATTCCTCCATCCTTCTTCTTAAGGGCACAAAGTGATGCACCAAAAATGAAAGGTTTAATTTCGTCAGGAATCAGACCAGCCAAGGAATTGTTGACGAACCTTGTGATCTCTGAAAGCAGTGTCTCTGGAACCTCCCCGATAACTGGATTAACCATTTCCTTTAAATGCTGTGGCCTTATTCCAGTATAGCCCCCAGAAGAGCCAGATGGGAACGACATTATGGCTTTGTAAATGTCTGAGTTTTGCACAATCAGTGGTTCCACAGTGGGGACAGAGGTGTTGGAACTGTTGATGTCCCTGGTTTTCCTGACAGAGTGCTTTCCTCTAAGAGATTCAGCAGTGTTGGTATCCCTGGGACCAACTGTATCTTCACTGGTGATAATTCTGATTGTCCCCACTGTGTTGACCTCTTACATTTATTTGCTCACCTGGACTCTGAGTGGAGTGAGTGGGGGTTCTGCCTCTCCCATTTTAATATTGATGGGGAAGGTGAATGAGGTTATCAGCTCTAGGAAAGTCTCTTAAAGATTCAATAATCATTGAGGCTAGAATCTTTCCCTTTCTTTCCGGCACAGCTAAGCAGACATTGCCAAAAAGTAGCAAGTTGTACCATGCCTTGATGGTTGGTAGAGCATTTAGGATAATGGAACCATCGTTTACCTTTTTTAAGAGGTCTGAAAGTTTCCCAGCTGCGTGTGGACGGCCTGCTTTGGGAATATGTGTGAATGTCTTGGTACCTGTTGCTTTAATTGCTTCCAAGATATTATCTGATGAGATGAGATCTGTTGGAGTGGGTTCAGGTGCCTGAAGTGGCTCTGGGTCATCACGTTCCACAGGAGGACATCCTGAACCAGGGCAGATACCATGTTTGCGGAGGAAGCCATTAGAGTTGAGACAATGAAGCTGTAAACACGACCGACACTTGCCTCTCCTAGTATTGCCAGTCGTGCCATTTCCCTGGCTGCTCGCTTCCTCCTGATTGATATCCACCTAGACTGTCGGAGTGGAGTACGACATGCTGGGTGAAGCAAGGATGTATAGGGGGTATGGTGCGTGGGAGGTAGTGAACTTGACCTTGGTGGCCTGATGGGGCTTGAGGGGCTGGGGGGTGAAACCTGCCTTCTTCAGTAGAGGTGTCGCTCGGAGTTGGGTGTGGGAGGAGCAAGTAATTGGGGGGGGGGTAGCCCCGGGAGAGGGGTGAGGGGAGTACACTACACATGGACTTGCACTATATATTGCTCACACTATCTTACAATAAACACAACATTATTTGTTTTCCATGTACATCATGAAGGTTGTGGGTACGTGCACTGCTGAACTCAGTGTGTTCCTCATATTACACACCGCGCCTCTTTCCCCTTCCCCGTGGCTTGGGGGAGGCGGCACTGACTGGTCACTCCCTCGTTAACAATAACACCACATTGTTTTTCCACAACATATGACTCTATTCCAAGCATCGTAATAATTTCTAAGTTAACTGGAAGCATGGTGCCTGGTGCTGGAGGCAGATGTGTTTGTGAAGGCTTTTCGACGTTTGCATATACAATAATCTTGACCGGCACCCACGCACAGTGTAGGCGTTATCCTCCCCCACCCCCATTGGCCAACTTCCACACTACCATCACTCATCAACCTTCACAAAATGCGCAACACTTCCACTATTTACCTTGAAACGATGCACTGGAATGTTTTACCGCTACACTGGAATCTTCCCAAAGTATTCACAGTGAGTCCTGGATATACATACAAATATACATACATACATACATACAGTAGACCGTCGATTAAGACAGCTACGATCTTGAAAATGATGTCTAAAACAAATATTATCTAAAACGATCTGAAGAACTTATGGGGAAAATAGGTTTACGTTCCTTTAACCACCCAAAGGCCTCCAAATTCTAAGCAAATAAGAATGATAATGTAGTTGTAGTAGCTGGTTGTCGAGATATATTATTAACATATGTTAAGGGTAAAAATGTTACAGAAATAATATTTCTTAACTTAAATTTTGGTTGCTGGTATTTGTCAGTGATTCTGAGAGGAATGAAGAGGGATGCCGTGGCCGTACTGGGCTGAGGTGGAAGGTTTTGGATTGTCACCTGAGGTGGATGGATGAGGCTCTGGCACTAAAGACGATGGTTTTAAATAACCAAAAAAAGGCACAATACCGTGACTGGAACAATACATAAATAACCCGCACATAGAAGAGAGGAGCTTACGACGACGTTTCGGTCCGAATTGGACCATTTACAAAGTCTTTCCTTTTTGTTAGTGTGACTTTGTAAATGGCCCAAGTCAGACCGAAACGTCTTCGTAAGCTCCTCTCTTCTATGTGCGGGTATTTGTGTCATTGGTTTTAATGGGGAAGTGAGAAATTCTGTAACAAATCTTAGATCTATTTTACCCTTTAGCACTTTATACAGCTGACGGTAAGGCATCATGAGCTGCTTCAGACCGTGTTTCAGAGCAGTGTTTCTAGGTTTGTTATTACCACAAAGCAGGAAGCTGAAGAGACCCTTTGGTACCCTGAATCCTGGTGCACTTTTATCTTCATGACTGATGAATGTTCTTGTTGGCATTGTCTTCATATTCACAACTGTTTCATCAGTATTAAACACTTGCTGTGGCTCGTAGCCACCCTCAGAAGTAATTTCCTGCAATTCAGCAGGGAAATTTCTTGTTGCTGTATGATCCGCTGAAGCACTTTCACCAGAAAACTGAATATTATGTAGCCTATTACGTAACTTGAACTCGTGGAACCTGCCTGTGTTGAACACACATTTGTTCAGACCTTCCTCGTCACACACTTTAAAGTACTTTAAGGCATTTTCGCTTAAGGCGAAATTAAGTCGTGAAACTTTTTGTTTTTCATTCATTCAATAAATTTCCTGTTTTATTTATCTGTAGTGACAACCTGGGTTATTCATTTCACAAGCCTATATATTTGCCCCACTTCTTCGTTAAGTCAATAAGCTCTCGCTGGCTCCATCACACATGCACCACTTATAAGTTTTTCTCGATTTTTTCATAACACCAAGACTTGAACTCTTAAACTTTTTCTTATCACTTCCAGGATCATTCACATGCCTCTTGGGTGCCATTATTACTATGCAGATACAAGATACAGTAATGAAAAGATAAAAAAATTATTCACGAACACACATCTGAGAATCGTACTGGACCGCTGAGACGTGAGAGATGGGACGGGGAAGGAAGGGGAGGAAGCTAGGTGATGGGACGGGGAAGGAAGGGGAGGAAGCTAGGTCTTCCTTGTAAAGACAATGGCCTGACCCACAGGCTGGCTTCCAGCCAGGAATGAAGTCCTGACAGGGGTCTTTGCCAGATGGTGACCCATCACTGGCTCCCAGAGCAGTGTAGGAGTTTTTACAAGTGATGTACCATTTACAGCACACTGGCGGTGGCAGCCCTATGACAAGGGCACGGTGAGTCTTCTTCAGGTCAGGTGGAGTACCGTTTACATCTCTTTGACAAGGGCACGGTGAGTCTTCAGCACAAGTGGTGTAGCAGTAGCCACAATCGTTGCAGATGTCCTGTAGCTGGGACACAACACGTCATCGGTTCAAATGATGTCTTGGGTCTTGTGTGTACGATGGTGCGAGTCATTGCAACTCTACAAACTCGTTTACTATCTTCCCCATCCCAACGAAGCTCATAGGGAGTAGCAGAGGTGCTGGAGCAGCACGAGTCAGGGTTAAATGTCTGGTATCTGGGGGCCGGTGTTCTCGCTAGTATGAGGCTCTCAACTCTCAAAAGCTCTGCTCAACTTAAACCATTCATGGCACTCAGGCCACAGCCCGAGTGCCACAGTGACTCAGAGGGTTGGAATAATGATGTCTGGAGCCCACTAGACGGAGGGTAAAGCTCCCGCAGTTTAGCCTTGAAGCGTTCCAATATTTTTTCTTGAAAGTCACATCATAGACGAATTTTATGTGGCCTTCAAGAGGGTAAGAATAGATGTACTGTTAAAGCTCCTGGGCCGAGGGAAGGAGTTCAGTTGGGTTACAGTTGGTGCCCTGACGGAATGTAATACAATAAGTATTACCTCCGAATCCTTCCTATTAGAGGCCATGGTTGGTCTAGACGGTAGACTGTCGAACTGTCAATTGTGAGTGTGTAAGTACTGTGTGCATGCATGAGTGTATGTATGTACTCACCTAGTTACGGTGAGTACAACTGGTCGCTGGTCGCTACTAGGTCCACTCTCTCCCTTCTCCATGAGCTTTACGGAACCTCTATGTGGGGATCCTGCCTCAACTACATCACTTTCCAGACTTCTTAGTACTAAAGAAATACTTCCTAACATCCCTGTAACTCATCTGAGTTGTCAACTTACAGGTGTGACCCATTGTTGCTTTGTCCCATCTCTGAAACACTGTCGCTATCCACCTTGTCAAATCCTTTCAGTATTTTATATATCGTTATCATGTCTTCCATATCCCTCCTATCCTCCAGTGTCGTCGGATTGATTTCCTATAATTTCCTTCGCTCCAGGACTAGTCTTGTTGCAAACTTTTGTACTTTCTCTAATTTCTTGACGTGCTTGACCAGGTATGGGTTCCATACTGGTGCTGCATACTCCAATATGGGCCTAACGTACATAGTGTACATTGTCTTGAATGACTCTTTACTTAGATGTCAAAACGCTGTTCTTAGGTTTGCCAGGCGCCCATATGCTGCAGCAGTTATTTGTTAAGTAAAAGGACGCAAGTTTAACTAATGCGACTTTTTATTGTGGCAACGTTTCGCTCTCCAGGACCTTTGTCAAGCCGTTACTCCTGGAGAGCGAAACTTTACCACAATAAAATGTCGCATTAGTTGCACTTGTGTCCTTTCACCTAACATATTGTCGGTAAATCTGTCAACATTATTACAGTCATTATTTTGTTGATGTTCGCCTCAGGTGATATGCTCGGTATGATGCTCATCCTAAGAGTTTTGCAACCTTTGACCTCCTAGATTGTACTCCGTCTGTGGTCTTCCTTGTCCTTCCCTAAACTTCCTGACTTTGCACTTGCTGGGATTAAACTCCAAGAGCCATTTGTCGGGCCAGGCTTGCAGCCTGTCCAGATCCCCTTGTAGGCTTACCTGATCCTCGTCTACTTGAATTCTTCTCATTAGCTTCACATCGTCTGCGAACAGGGACACTTCTGAATCTATCCCTTCTGTTATGTCATTCACCTACACTAGAAACAGCACTTGACCTAGAACTGACCCTTGTGGAACCCCACTCGATACATTCACCCACTCTGGCACCTCGTTAAGTATCATCACCCTTTGTTTCCTTCCTGTCAGGTATTCCCAGATCCATCTCAATACTTTTCCTGCCTGCTCCTCTAGCTTTTCAACCAGTCTCTTGTGTGGTACTGTATCGAAAGCCTTCTTACAGACCAAGAAGATGCAGTCTACCCATCCTTCTCTCTCCTGTTGCCTTATTGTAGAACTCCAGGAGGTATGTGATGACGGATTTTCGTTCCCTGAAGCCGTGCTGGTTGTCTTTTATGAGCCCATTCCATTCTAGGTGCTCCACCACTATTCTACTGATAATCTTGTCCATAACCTTACATACTATACATGTTTGCGACACAGCTCTGCAGTTTCGTGCAGTCTCCTTTCTTAGAAGTTGAGACTACGTTTGCTGTTTTCCCACACCTCTATCAGTTGCCCTGTTTCAATTTGTATGTATGTGTATATATATGTATGAATGTATGTATGTTTGTATGGATGAAGACAAAATTTTCGCATGTTTACATGTACAGATACATACTTGCATATGTGTATTACTATGTATATACACAGTTGTACGTGTATGCAACAGAAATACTTCAACCTGTACCTCAATACAGGCGAAGATTATTAGTGTGTGACGCAAGTTTATAATGCAGTTAAGAATTAGTGTTGAAAATTTTCGATTTGACTCAGATTTGCATTCACAAGTTATCACACGGTCACGAATATCCCGCGGTTGGCGGTTCACCAATTCCCCCCTCCCCCCCGCCTACCAGCTCCTTCGGTGTTGTGTCTACCCTCTGAAACCCCCACCTCCTTACCTATTCCTATCTCTACTTCTTTTCACCAAGTAGATTCTCAGTCTGCGAGGCCTCGCACGCCTGCATCTTCTTCGCGCCTATCACCTGCGAAGTTGAACCTGTCTCATAAGCTCAAGTATCTTCGCATTCCTCCGGTGCTTACAACTCCCCAACAGTTTTCTTTTTCGGCCTCGATGCGTAGTTCTCACCCCCTTTCTAACTCTCACACGAAATTGGAGGTTCACCCCTCTTCGCATGGTCCCCTCTTCTCCTGTCACCCCCCCCCATCCCCCCGAGACTTCTTCCCCAGTTACCTTCCAGCCTCCTTCCTCTCCTGTTTCACCGTAGGACTCTTCTGTCCCCGCCGGCGCATCTCTCCAGGTTCATACTTCCCTCCCCTCTCAGAGCTCCTTGGTTCCCTCCATTGTCTCCCCGATCTCTACTTGCTCTACCTCACCTGTCTCTGAAGTCATGATATCAACATCTTCCTTGTCCACTGAGACACTTGACGCTATCTCCGACAATATTGCGGAGACGAAACCCTCGATGGACACCTGCAAACCTCCTACTACTTCTTCTTATTTTTCACAACCCTCGCAGCAATCTTTACCCTCACAGCATTCTTATTCCTTCTTGCTTACACGCTTTCCGTTAGCTCCACACATTGACTACACTGACCCTACTAGCCCATAGATTTTATCGCTTCTTATTGTTGCCATAACTGTCTTTGTGAATAATGACTTATTTACAATGGAATATTCGTGGCCTCAGGGGTAATCGGGGAGAGCTCCAGGTGTTCCTCTCCCAGTTTTCCCCAGTATGTGTCGGGTCACAAGAGCCCAAAATTCGTTCAGCCGTTATTCCTCCCATTTCGGGCTAGGTGCTGTTGTATTCTTCTGATCCCTTTCCTGATGAATCATTTAATGAGAGTGCACTACCTGTGCACGTTGGTATACCGTATCAACAGATCTTTGTTCGTTCTCTGCTGCATTATACTGCAGCCCGTATTTATTTTCACAGATGGTATACAGTTTGCTCTCTATATCTCTCCACTTCCCGTGCATTCTGTATCTCGGATGTTGCGTTCTTGATATCTTCTCTACCGCCGCCCATCTTGTTGTTAGGTGATTTTAACTCTCACCATCATCTTTGGGGAGGGTCCCACTGTGACTCTCGTGGTGATCAGCTGGAGAAGCATTTTGACTCTCGCACTCAGTCTCTCTATTGCATTGATCTTTCTATCGGCTCCTCGTCAGTCGCACTTGATTACACTTGGTCTGTTCTCCCGGATTTGCACGACAGTGATCACTTTTCTATTCTTCTTACTTCTACTACGTATTCCTGACCGCCTCGTAGCCCTCGTTGGCAATTTGGACGAGCTTTTTGTGAGGACCCTTCTTCGTCCTCTATTGATGAACTGGTGCACCAGTTTTCGACCTTAGTTTTGACTGCAGCATCACGTTCTATTTCTCAAATCTCAGGCAGGCATTCTCAGACATGCGTTCTTTGGTGGTCTCCTGCGTGTGCCAGTGTAGTGCGTTTGAAACGTGCTGCGTGGGGCCATTATCGATATTATCGGACCGTAGATCGTCTTTTGGATTTTAAGTGGCAAGGGCAGTCGCTCGCCACGTCAAACGTGATGCTCAACGCACTTGTTGGTAAGACAACGTTTCTACCATTACCTCGACTTCCTCTACGTGTGAGGTTTGGAAGAAGGTACAGAAGTTGTGTGGCAAATACGCTCCGGACCCAGCTCCCGTTTTAAGGGTTGCTGGTGTTAGTGTTGCCGAACCTCTTGAAGTTGCCATGGAAATCGGGAACTATCTTGTCCGTGTCTCCCAAGGGCTTCACCTCCGTCCCTCGTTTTTCACGTCTAAGTCTACCAGGGAGAAATTGCCCTTGGATTTCTCTTCTAATGGAATAGAGCCGTATAACGTACCTTTCACTCTTCTAGAGCTAGAGTCCACGCTGCTTTCTGCTTGCCAGTCATCGGCAGCTGGGCCTGATGATATTCATATCCGTATACTACAGCATCTGCATTGTACAGTCCTTTAGCGTCTTTTCAATCTAATTTGGACGTGAGGGGTTCTCCCTAAACAATGGAAATCTGCCATTATACTACCATTGTACAACCATTGTACTACCATTGTACAAACCAGGCACTTCGGTGCTTGATACTTCTCACTGTTGTCCCAGTGCTCTGACCACTGTAATCTACAAGGTTATGGAACGATTGGTGAATAGACACTTGATATGGTATTTGAAGATTCACAATAGTCTTTCTCCTCGCCAATATGGCTTTCGCAAAGGCCACTCTACTTTGAACCCCTTGCTCCACTTAGATACGTATGTGCGAAATGCCTTTGCTAATAACCACTCCGTCCTAGCAGTCTTTTTTTTTATTTCAAGAAGTCATATGACACCACTTGTAGGTATAACATCTTAGCCCAGGACCACTCCTTAGGCCTCCGCAGCAATCTACCGACCTTCCTTGCTGCTTTCTTATCTGACAGACATTTTCGTGTCCGTGTTGGCGCTTCGCTTTCCTCAGACTTTCTTCAGACGGAAAGAGTCCCACAAGGTTGTGTCCTTAGCACTATCCTTTGACTTACAATCATTTTTTTACTTTTTGTCAGCAACTGCTTTACTGTACGAACTTTGACACATAGCCCTTAGCGTCCCTTCCAGTCCTTTTCTCCCCTCACCTCTGATCCCCTCTCCACCTAGGTGTTTGCTGCTCCGGCTCTATTTTCTGCCTCGAAGCACTACATGACCCTTGTCGGTTTGGCCCTTTCTTTGATTATAATAATCCAGCAGAAGGCCGCGCAGACCACTTAATTGACTGAACAAATCCCAAAGACTTCGAAAAAGAATTGGATAACATGCCCACTCATTCAACTCCTGAACCAGATTCATGGAATGCCCAATTTATAAAGAAATGCAAAGTACCACTAGCACGAGCCCTCAGTATTCTTTAGAGAAAGAGCTTAGATCTAGGTGAAATGCCGGAGACCTTAAAGAGTGCAGACATAGCTCCTTTGCATAAGCGAGGTAGTAGAGCACTAGCTAAAAATTACAGACCAGTAGTCCTAACTTCTCACATCATAAAAATCTTCGAAAGAGTAATGAGACGGCAGATTACAAAGTTCATGGACCAGCACAACCAACATAACCCGAACCAGCATGGCTTTAGAGCGGGACGATCATGCCTGTCACAGCTGCTGAACCATTATGACGGAATTACGGAGGCGTTGGATGACGACCAAAACGCACACGTGAGTTACAAAGATTTTGCAAAGGCTTTTCACAAATACGATCATGGAGTGATAGCGCACAAAATGAGGGCCATGGGCATTACGAGGAAGGTAGGAAGATGGATTTTCGGGTTCCTAACACACAGAATACAGAAAGTAGTAATAAACAGAGCAAGATCCAGCATCATCGAGGTATAAAGTTCAGTTCCCTAAGGTACTGTCTCGCACCTCTGCTGTTTCTCATCCTCATAGCAGACAGATAAAAACACCCGTCACACTTTTGTTTCATCATTTGCAGATGACACTAAAATAAGCATGAAAGTCACTACGGTAGAGGACACTGAAAAATTACAGGAAGACATAAGCAGGGTCTTCCAGTGGGCAGTGGAGAACAACATGACGTTCAATGGTGATAAGTTTCAACTGCTTAGGCATGGAAAGAATGAAGAACTCAAAAGGAACACTATATACAAAACTCGAGAGGATCATCAAATAGAACGAACGGAACACGTAAAAGACTTGGGAATAATTATTTCAGCTGACCTTTCTTTTAAAGAACATAATAAGACAAAGATCACAACCGCCAGGAAGATGACGGGGTGGGTATTGAGAACATTCAAAACAAGGGAAATAATGCCGATGGTGACACTCTTCAAATCGCTAGTGCTCCCTCACTTAGAATATTGTTCAGTGTTGACGGCCCCGTTCAAAAAAGAAATATCAGAGCTGGAACAAATACAGATATCATTTACGGCTCAAATTGAGCCAGTAAATCTCCTAAATTACTGGGAACGCCTTCAAGTCTTGAACATGTACTCATTGGAGCAGAAGAGAAAGAGATATATGATAATATACACCTAGAAAGTACTCGAGGGCCTGGTCCCAAATCTGCACACTGTCATAACAACATACTGGAGTGAGAGATATGGGAGGAAGTGTAAAATAAACCCAGTGAGAAGCATGGGTGCGGTGGGGACAATAAGGGAACACTGTATCAACATCCGGGGGTTCAGACTTTTCAACATCTTACCATAAGATATCAGAAACACAGCTGGAACAAGTGTAGAAACCTTCAAGAGGAAATTGGACAAGTATCTTCACCAGGTGCCAGATCAACCAGGCTGTGATGGATATGTGAGGCAGTGGGCCTCCAGCAGCAACAGCTAGGTTGACAAGGCACGCACCAGACGAGCCTGGCCCATGGCCGGGCACCGAGAATAGTGAAACTCTCGAAACTCTTCAAAGCATATGTTAACCAGCTGAAAGCAGGCGAAGAATTGGCCTCTAATTGAATTTTAATTATAAAGTCATCTAGCTTGGACCCCTTTACTCTAATTGGCTGACATTTACAAATAGTAATTGTTCTTTAATGTGCTCAGGAGCACCTTCACTCTTATTGACAATAAGTTAATTGGCTTTTAGCTCATTGTTGATGGAATGCTTGATGAGAATGTATTTTAGTAAAACGTTATTTATTTACTACGAGTTCAGTTTTTGGAATTTGAAACAATGAATGGATCGCGTTTCTACCACATTAAGGCTGAAGAAGTACGTCAAAACTTTCCTGTGATTCGTTTGTTTTGTATAGATCCGGATCTGCCCTCGTGTACTGGAACTAAATTCATGTTTTAAAGACCTCTAGGAGCTGCATTGTTTCCATTGAATTACTGAAGATTCCTGCTGGTGGTTCACACAGTTCCATGGCTCCCTTTTCCAGAACCTATGGAGAAATGTTGTCTATGCACATTACTTTCGAGGTATCTACCTCGCTCAGTAGTTCCTACACCTGTCCACCGTTGTGGTGTAAACTGTGTCCAGCACACGTTTGTGTACTCTCCCTCATTGACTCACTGGCAATGTTCATAATTGGGATTACAATACATCTCTAAATTTTTTATTCAGCTTCTTACAGGTTTTACGGTCATTCCTAGTGAGTTCCCATCTTTCCTTATAACTTCTCCTTCCCAGGTATCTTCTTTCTGATGTGGGTATACATCAACTTTGCTCAAATTTAACTGTCAATGCTATGTGACATACACACCCCCAGCACACACAAACACACACACACACAATAGACTTGAAAACCTGGAGTCATATACAATCCCAGAAACGTGGAGATCTAAGATGTTGGAGGTGGTACTGGAAAACATCATGCATCAACACGTTAGGGACACTACCAGCGAGAGGGGAGAGGATGAACTAGCAAGACTGGACCTAATTTTCACTTAGAGTAGTGCAGATATTGAGAACATCACATATGAAAGGTCCCTCGGAGCTAGTGATCATGTTGCTCTAAGCTTCGAATACATAGTAGAGTTACAAGCGGAGAGAGAGGCAGGAAGGGCAGGATGAATGAAGCCAAACTACAAGAGAGGGGACTACACAGGCATATGAACTTCCTGCACAAGGTTCAGTGGGACAGAGAACTGGCAGGGAAATCAGTAAATGAGATGATGGAATATGTGACAACAATATTCAAGGAAGCGGAGGAGAGGTTTGTACCCAAGGATAATAGATATAATGAGATGGCCAGGACGAGCCCTTGGTTCACCCAAAGGAGTAGAGAGGATAAACCGAAGTGCGCTAAAGAATTGAAGAAGTATAGAAGGCAAAGGACCCAGGAGAAAAAGGAGAGTAGTTGAAGAGCAAGAAATGAATATGCACAGGTAAAGAGGGAGTCCTAACGACAATACGAAAATGACAGCAGCGAAAGCCAAGTCTGACCCGAAGGTGTTGTACAGTCACATCAGGAAGAAACAACAGTCAAGGACCAGGTAATCAGGCTGAGGAAGGAACGAGAGGAGTTTACAAGAAACAACCTTGAAGTTTGTGTGGAGCCCAACATGACATCCAAGGAAGTATTCGCAGTGGAAACAGAAGGGACTCTAGAAAGACGGAGAGGTGTTATACACCAAGTCCTGGACACGATACATACAACTGAGGAAGAGGTGAAGAGGCTGCTAAACGAACTAGATATCTCAAAGGCGATAGGGCCGGATAACATCTCTCCATGGGTCCTGAGAGAAGGAGCAGTGGCGCTCTGTGTATCACTAGCAATCTTTAACACATCTATCGACACAGGGCGACTATCTGAGGTGTGGAAGACTGCAAATGTAGTCCCAATTTTTTAAAAAAGGAGACAGACACGCAGCATTAAACTACAGATCAGTGTCACTGACATGTATGCAAAGTCATGGAGAAGATTATCTGGTGAAGAGTGGTGGACCACCTAGAAATCAATGAGCTTATAAACGACAACCAACACTGAATCAGGGACGGGAAAACCTGTGTCATAAGCCTACTAGAGTTCTACGACAAGGTGACAGCAGTAAGACAAGAAAGAGAGAGGGGTGGGTAGATTGAGTTATCTTGGACTCTAAGAAAGATTTTGACACAGTTCCACACAAGAGACTAGTGCAAAAGCGGGAGGACCAGGCAGGTATAACAGGGAAGGCTCTGCAATGGATCAGAGAATACCTGATGGGAAGGCATCAGCGAGTCATGGTAAGTGATTAGATGTCAAAGTGGGCGCCTGTGACGAGCGGAGTTCCACAGGGGTCAGTCCTAGGACCGGTGCTGTTTCTGGTATATGTGAATGACATGACGGAAAGAATAGACTTAGAAGTGTCCCTGTTTGCAGACGATTTGAAGTTGAGAATTCAGTCGGAGGAGGATAAGGCAGGATTACAGAGGGATCTGGACAGGCTATAGGCTGCAGGCCTAGTCCAGCAACTGGCTTCTGGAGTTCAATCCCAACAAGTGCAAAGTCATGAAGATCGAGGAAGGGCAAAGAAGACCGCAGATAGAGTACAGTCTAGGGGGCCAAAGGCTACAAACCTCACTCAAGGAAAAGGATATCAACCAAATAACTGCTGCAGCATATGGGGGACTGGCGAACCTAAAAATAGCATTCCGACATCTCAGTAAGAAGTCGTTCCTGACTCTGTACACCGTGTACGTCAGGCTCATATTGGAGTATGCAGCACCAGTTTGGAACCCACACCTGGCCAAGCACGTCCGGAAACTAGAGAAAGTGCAAAGGTTTGCAACGAGACTAGTCCCGGAGCTAAGGAGCATGTTCAACGAGGAGAGGTTAAGAGAATTTGACCTATAGACACTGTAGGACAGGAGGGACAAGGAGAACATGATAACGACTTATAAAATACTGATAGGAATCGACAAAGTGGACATAGACAGGATGATCCAGAGATAGGACACAGAAACAATGGGTAACATTTGGAAGTTGAAGACTCAGATGAGTCACAGGGATGTTAGGAAGTATTTTTTGAGCCATAGAGTTGTCAGGAAGTCTAATAGACTGGAAAGGGATGTAGTGGAGGCAGGATCTATACATAGCTTCAAGGAGAGGTATAATAATGCTCATGGAGCGGGTAGAGTGACCGAGTAGCGGACAGTAAAGAGGCGGGGCCAGGAGCTGTGAATCGACCCCTGTAACCACAACTAGGTGAGTACACACACACACACATGCAACGAAGATAACGCCTTTCATCTCTTGTAGTTATCGTCCTTGTATTATCCCTATCCACTTCTTTAGCTTGGAGTTTAGTTTTAGTATATTCATTTGAGAGTTTCCTCTCACACGTATTATGCTAAGTTCCATTCCCATTTCTTCTTGCCTGGGCTTTCAATAATTGTCTCTGACTTTTTAAATTGAGTGGTCAGTTTGTTTTTGAAAAATACTATTGTCTCCTACAGTATTACTCATAATATAGCAGCTAAATAAGGGAAATTTAATGTCCTCTGTATGGACAATGCGTCATATTCAATTATGATTAATGAAGTCCTTTTCCCAGTACCGATCAATAAAAGCTAATTGTCAGAGCCGATCAATACTAGCCACTTCCGAATCTACATCAGTTCAATGTACGCAATGGTTTTCTACTTATGTATACATTAGCTTTGGGGTATTTCTCTCCTGAATATAAACTTGTTAAAATCTCTGAACACCAATGGCATTCAACTCACAAAGAAATACATTACAAAGGCAATCTCTCAGCCGTTAGTTCATAGCCCTCAAATAAAAGGTTTAAACACTCCATCAGTGCTGAGTGTCAACGCTGATTAGCGGCATAAGTGCATCAGGTACTTAGGGAAAGTTCCTGACTAATGTATCTAAAATATATATTAATTCTGGTTATAACTAATTCCTCAAATAAGTTACTGCCAGTAGTAGCCTTAATTATTAAAAAGAAGGACTGGTAACCCAGTGGAAGGCCTCGGTCAGATGACTAAAAGCTCCAGTGCCGGGTTATCACATGACTAAGACCCTCATCAAGAAATAATTGTCCAGTAGGATGGCCAGTAACTGCATTTGTGGTCACAGTGGTGCCTATGCTAACAATTGCCCTCAAAGATTTGTTAAGTTATACCATGAATTAAGGAAAGATCCTGGACTTCACCTTACGAAAGCAGACAAAGCAAATGCGATACTAATTATGGACAAAGTAGATTATAGGGTAAAAATAATATATTACTAGAAAACAGGGGAACTAACGTGCCCTTTAAGTAGGTTGAGGAAGACTGGCAGTGGAGATGGCTGAGAAAGATGGTGCACCGCAGGAGGCTGGGAGAAAGATGGTGCACCGCAGGAGGCTGGGAGAAAGATGGTGCACCGCAGGAGGCTGGGAGAAAGATGGTGCACTGCAGGAGGCTGGGAGAAAGAGTGAAGAGGGTCTTTGGGGAAGACTAGAGTGTCGGAGAGATTGGAAAGGCATTTATTTTACTAAACAAAAACTAGATTCTTCAGCAGTGTGTTTCTATATTATTCAGTATGCCAGGACAACAAGGACATCGTCATGTACCCCAGCAAGGGTTCGTCAGCTACGAAAGGTACACAGGTGTCGTTCAAGCATACCTGGAGTTATTCAAGAATGGTATACAACACCGACTAGATGAAAATTAGACACATGTGCAACATCTGGGTATCTTTATTGTAGACGTTTCGCCATCCAGTGGCTTTATCAATACAGATTCTAGGACAAAACTTGAAGACAGTAGAACTGTATACAAAAGATGAGGTAATCAGTCCCTCGGTGGAGTGGGATTCTCACTCTACTGTAACGTAGATATTTTAATGTATTTTTTTTTTTGTAGAAAAAAAATCAATAAATCAATATACTAATATGAGTGCTCGCTGGCCACAAAAATCAACCCGCGGGCCTCTTGTGACCCGCGGGCCTGTGGCTGGACCACCCTCACCTAAAGGCTTGTCAGTCCCCGTCAAGCCGTTTATTCGATCGAGTGAGCTGTTAAAACAACACCTCTTATGAAAAGAAATACTCTTCTTGCCTCTTCTGTCGCTTACATATTGCCGCATAATTTCCGTAATAGGTTTTGCCTACCTTGTCCCAACTTCTGATAACTCCAGCCCTCTAACATTCCTTGAACTGCAGCTCAACATCCTCAGGAGTTTAAGAAGTTTGATCTCAAGTTTGAGATCAATGTATAAGGCTATGAGGCTTGAGGTCAATGTGTAAGACCTTGAAATTGAAAGCTGAAACTCGTTAACACCTCTATTCGCACCAGTAATAGGGGTTGGAGAACTAGATTTAAACCAATACTGACAGGTGTTTGACTAAACAAGAGTCAGAGCATATAACAATTGTCACGTATGTAGATATGGTGTGGTATATTAACTAACAGTCAATTCTAATAAGTGAAATGATAGTGAGATGGACAATACCTCAAGTGTTTACTTTCTTTTCACTGAGTGGATAAGTTTCCTGGGTTCGAGCCCCGGCCAGATGTGGTATATTTGCTTTATAGCCACATGTTGCTGTGGTTGCATTGATCTTTTTCCAATATATACTTTTTTGTTGTCTCACTTTGTGAATGGTGATGAACAATTGTACCTGGGAGTGTTCATTTAAATTAGCCAATCCATAAGCGATCACCTAGATGTTGTCTAGATGTTATCTAGATGTTGTCTAGGAAGAAATTCTGGGAGAATCTCACTGTAGCAGTCTTGGGGTTATTATGTTGCTGCAGACATATATCATGGAATTACCCAGGTAACTGCAATCAAGTCTCTGTTCCAGACTTTCGTGTTGCCGACTTCATGGGGCTGAGAAATTACCTAGGTGGGCTAAATTGGGATGACCTGACTATGGGTCAGGTAGGTGGTTTTGTATGCCAATATGACGTTTTTCAGAGCGTAGTTCTAGCTGCCCAGACAACCTTTGTTCCAAGTAGGGAAATTAGATCTAACAAAAATGATCCTAAATGGATGAACAATAGATTAATACATCTCATTGGTCAAAAGAGAGGCATATATAGGCGTATCAAAAGAGGGGATGGACAGATAAGAAATCAATATTTTCAATTAAAGAGAGAAATAAAAAAAGGAATAAGAAAAGCAAAAAGGGATTATGAGGCTAAGGTCGCAAGGGATTCGAAGACTAACCCAAAAGGGTTCTTTCAGGTATACAGAAGTAAGATTAGGGACAAGATAGGCCCACTTAAGAGTAACTCAGGACAAATCACGGACAGTGATAAGGATATGTGTGAAATTTTCAATACTTACTTCCTCTCAGTTTTTACTCAGGAAGATACTAGCGGAATTCCAGAAATAATAAATTATGTAGAACTGGAAGATAATAGACTATGCTCGATTGGGGTAACTAGTGACATGGTCCTCAGACAAATAGAGAAATTAAAACCTAACAAATCCCCAGGCCCTGATGAACTGTTTGCAAGAGTTTTAAAGGAATGTAAAGAGGAACTTAGCAAACCTTTGGCAAATCTTTTCAATATATCACTACAAACTGGCATAGTGCCAGACAAGTGGAAAAGGGCAAATGTAATACCTATTTACAAGGCAGGTGACAGGTCCTTAGCTTCGAACTATAGACCAATAAGCCTTACCTCCATAGTTTGTAAATTTATGGAGTCAATAATTGCCGAGGCAATTCGTAGCCATCTTGAAAAGCATAAATTGATTAATGAATCTCAACACGGTTTTACTAAGGGGCGTTCCTGTCTTACGAATTTACTAACTTTTTCACTAAGGTGTTTGAGGAGGTAGATCATGGTAATGAATATGATATTGTGTATATGGACTTCAGTAAGGCTTTCGATAAAGTTCCACATCAGAGGCTACTGGGGAAACTTAAGGCACACGGAATAGCAGGATAATTTTTTTCCTGGGTAGAGGCATGGTTGACAAATAGGCGGCAGAGAGTTTGCATAAATGGAGAGAAATCAGAATGGGGGCGCGTCTCAGCGGTGTTCCACAGGGGTCAGTTTTGGGCCCCTGTTGTTTACAATTTACATAAACGACATAGATGAGGGATTAAATAGTAACATAAGTAAATTTGCTGATGACACCAAAATAGGCCGTCCAATTCATTCAAATGAGGACATTAGAGCACTCCAGGATGATTTGAATAGACTGATGCAGTGGTCGGAGAAGTGGCAGATGCAGTTTAATGTAAACAAATGCAAAGTTCTAAATGTTGGGCAGGACAATAACCATGCCACATATAAGCTGAATAATGTAGATCTTATTACTTGTGATTGCGAGAAGGATTTAGGAGTTCTGGTTAGTAGTAACCTGAAGCCAAGACAACAGTGCATAAGTGTTCGCAATAAAGCTAACAGAATCCTTGGCTTCATATCAAGAAGTATAAATAATAGAAGTCCTCAGGTTGTTCTACAACTCTATATATCTTTGGTTAGGCCTCATTTAGATTATGCTGCACAGTTCTGGTCACCGTATTACAGAATGGATATAAATGCACTGGAAAACGTACAAAGGAGGATGACAAAGTTGATCCCATGTATCAGAAATCTTCCCCATGAGGATAGACTGAGGGCCCTGAATCTGCACTTCTAGAAAGGCGTAGAATTAGGGGGATATGATTGAGGTGTATAAATGGAAAACAGGAATAAATAAAGGGGATGTAAATAGCGTGCTGAAAATATCCAGCCAAGACAGGACTCGCAGCAATGGTTTCAAGTTGGAAAAGTTCAGATTCAGGAAGGATATAGGAAAGCACTGGTTTGGTAATAGAGTTGTGGATGAGTGGAACAAACTCCCGAGTACCGTCATAGATGCTAAGACGTTGTGTAGTTTTAAAATAGGTTAGATAAATACATGGGTGGGTGTGGATGGGTGTGAGTTTGGACCTGACTAGCTTGTATTACCAGGTCAGTAGCTGTACTAATTCCTTAAGTGGAAGTGACCTGACCAGGTGGTCGGCTGACCAGGTGGTCAACTAGACAATTATATGAGTGGGTGCGGTTGGGTGTGAGTTGGTCCTGACTAGCTTGTGCTAGATCAGATGCAGTGTTCCTTCCTTAAGTGAATGTAACCTGACCTGGCTGGGTCGGGGCATTGGCTTAAGCCGTTGGAGATTTGGACCTGCCTCGCATGGGCCAGTAGGCCTGCTGCAGTGTTCCTTCTTTCTTATATTCTTATGTTCAAGCCCACTAACCTCAACCAAGTGGACTAAGTTATACTGCGAGAAGTCCGCTTGAGAAAACTCAGCTCAATGGATGCCAACATGTCGTAAATCAATCTAGTCTGGCAGCTTACCACCCCATAGCAATTTACTGCCCTAATCATAGGAAAACTTATTTTTGTGGAGCTCCACGTGCATTACTGGTAACACTGATACGTAAGAGATGTATGTGTCAGCTACCAAGCGACAATTAAAAAGGATTCACCCATTACATTTTGCTTCATAAGTTACGAAACAGGTTCCTTCAAAACACTAACCTAATAAAATGCTACTATGCGCTTATCCTAGATTTAGACCTTTTTTACCTAGAAGCTCTTCTCCCTCACGATAATCCATATTACTAGGAATTATCGTGAAGGAGGTTTAATACAAGGTGGTGAGGGTTGCCGATATATCATTTACAAAAGCACTTATAAAAACCTGCCCTTGCAGCATATATTCCAAATACACACACCTGGTCAAACTTAAATCACCTTAATTTCATAAGAAAACATTAAAACATGCTAGTGATCTTGTTGACTATATTAGTCAGCTTAATGAAAATATTAAATTATGGTAAATTAGCGACAGATAAATCAATATGATTTCTTTCAGGTATATTGAAATATACAGGTTAATGTAGATGTAACTCAGGTGTAACACTAATTTCTTCTCTGTTTTTACAGAAGATAATACAGAAGAAATCATAGAAATCAATAATTATACCTCGTGACGAAAATTAATTATGAAAGATCAGTATGACTAGTGACTCGGTCAGACCATACCACGGACGGGCCTTGAACTCGCGGTTAGAGAGTCGTAAAACTCCAAACCGAGGCCAGCTGGCTATGGTTTGTTTGGAATCGTGTCATCACGATATCGTGAGTCATGATGACGGCTTTGAGGGGACTTGAGCTAGAGTTCGTCACAGCCACGCTGGCGGGAGATTCGTCTGTGAAAACTTGCATTTGCGGTCACAGTGGTGCCTATGCTAAATATACCAAGTTGGATTAATCTTATTGTAGCCAGCAGGGCCAGTGGCTACAGCGTCGATCTGGAGCTTTACGACTCTCTAACCGCGGGTTTAACTCCCGCCGGTGGTATAGTTTGCAATCCTGTCATTACGATTTCGTAAGTCGTGACATGGTCCTCAGACAATATATCTATTGTAAGGCATCGATTAGACTGTGCATCTCGTTTGTAGTGTCCATATTAAAAAATGGACATAAATGCGCTGGAAATTATAATATATATATATATATATATATATATTTAGGGGTCAACCTCCGGTGCAAATTGTGGGACCCATAGCATCGGAGAAGTGGATAAAAGGATTCAAGGAAGAATATTTGGATTTCTTCCTGAAGCCATTTGAATATTCCACTTCCTCTACCACCCCATAATATATATATATATATATATATATATATATATATATATATATATATATATATATATATATATATATATATATATATATAACATATATATATGTAACGCATGCTGCATACTTGGCTCGTCCGGCTTGAGGAGCTGGAGGAGACTCATAATCTTTGACATATTGTACCATTGTATTCATGTTCATGTTTTGTGTTTTCTATAAATGTATTCTGTCTATTAATAAAGCATTTATATGTATGTATATGTGTATATAGGATGGGGTGGTAGGAGAAGTGGAATATTCAAATGGCTTCAGGAAGAAATCCAAATATTCTTCCTTGAAGCCACTTCTCCGAGGCTATGGGTCCCACAATTTGCACTAGAGGTGGACCCCATTATATATATATATATATATATATATATATATATATATATATATATATATATATATATATATATATATATATATATATATATGTTTATAGGAGGTACCACCTCTAGAACTTAATTGGGGACCCTCATCCTCAGAGAAGACGATAAGCGTACCTCAGGGAAAACTCGAGGTTCTCCCAGGAGCTGTTTGAATATTTTCTTCTCCTACCACCCCCTATATATGATATATGAATGCTTTATTAATAGACAGAATACATTGATAGAAAACACAAACATGAACATGAATACAATGGTACAATATATCAAAGATTATGAATCTCCTCCAGCTCCTCCGAAGCCGGACGCGAGCCAAGTATGCAGCATGCGTTTCCCCTCTGGATGGCCACGCTGAGACGCTGGAACATGAACGTGGCTGCCCTTGGGTCCCTGGTGGTGTCGATGAGTCTGGAACCCAGTTCTTTAAGGAAACGTGTTGCATTTTTTCCCCACGCTCCCAAGGTCTCTGATCCCACTGGGACAAATTGATACTTTTGGCTTATGTCCTGTACTTGCCGATCTTGTACTCCTCTCTGTGGTCAGAAGCTCCTCCCTGTCGCCCGACACTGTGATGGATGTAGGTGTCAGCCAGTGTCGACACACAGGTATAATCCCATGCTAAGAGCTTGCCATTCTTCCAAGGATAGATGGTGATCCAGTCGGGGCGGTTTGCTGGGTTGTGGGCATTGTTGGCTGCTAGTGATCGAGGCTCTCTCTCGGCTGGGCATCCAGCTGTAGCGAGGGTTCTCTTTATGATGTCGTTGACCTCATTGTGTCTTGCATGCCAACCCTTGGTTTTAGAACAGTTAAGATCATGTAGACCATATTGGTCGGCTTGTGCATCGCTGCAAATACACGTATATTCCGTGTGAATAGCGGCAGCAAGGCACAGAGCCACTGCAATACGAAGGGTCTTAGGGTCGAGGCGTGTTCTCATGGCCGTATATATATATATATATATATATATATATATATATATATATATATATATATATATATATATATATATATATATATATATATATATATATATATGTATATATATATATATATATATATATATATATATATATATGCAAGACAACCACTATGAAAAATAGAGGAATTCCAATGCTTTCGTGACTACCCACATTATCAAGGAACTATAAAACAAAGCGCTTGGAATTCCTCTATTTTCATAGTGGTTGTCTTGCATATTGTGATATCACCTGTTTGCAGTGATCTTTTTGCATATATATATATATATATATATATATATATATATATATATATATATATATATATATATATATATATATATATATATATATATATATATATATATATATATATAATATATATATATTATTGTGACCACGAACGAGTGGTATTGAATCAATAACAACACTGCGACTAGCCGAGAATTCGAACACATGTAGTTTTGGCCCAGCCTCGTGGTGAGTGAAAATCACATGACTGCTTAACCCACTGGACTACACAATCCTACGAGAACCAAGCACCCAGCCAAGCTAGGTGTGTTACTCTTGGTCCGAGGACATACGGTGGTGCAGGTGCCTCTAAGCCAATTTCATTCTTATCCCCGTCATGTGATTTTCGCTCACCACGAGGCAGGGCCAAAACTACATGAGTTCAAATCCTCGGCTAGTCGCAGTGTTGTTATTGATTCAATACCACTCGTTCGTGGTCACAATAATATATATATATATGCTGCTCGTGAAGCTAGTACACCAAACAGGGAGGAAAATGAAAATTAGTTTAGAAGCTCCCACACCACCATATGTCCTCGGATGGCGGTAAAACAGCTAGCTCTGCTGGCTGCGCCATCTTTGTAGGATTTGGTGGCCCTGTGGGTTAAAGCGTCATGTGGTTCTTGCTCACCATAGGCGGGCCAGTACAACATGGGTTCGAGTCTTTGGCTAGTGCAGTGTTGTTATTGATATATATATATATATATATATATATATATATATATATATATATATATATATATATATATATATATATGTGTGTGTGTGCGTGTTTTTTTTTTTTTTGTGTGTGTGTGTGTGTGTGTGTAATTCTAACTTCATAAATTCTTTTTCACAAGTGGGGAAAAGGAAGGGATATAAATATAAGTTGGGTAGAAAGCGTAACTTTTAAAGCTGCCCTGGCTGAACGCTTAACGATATCGACCTACTTAATCTTCTCAACTCAGAGTGACAGCTTTCATTACCCTGTGTAAGCAACTCATTATTATGTGTGATAGAATATTTCATTGAAGCATAACTAGCTTTTGTTTTCACTTGGAAACACTTCTGTTTCTCTCCTCTTCTGAAGCATCCGTATCACTCTCCCCACCATCCTCTCTCCTCTCCCCCACCATCCTCTCTCCTCTCCCCCACCATCCTCTCTCCTCTCCCTCTATACTATTCCCTCCTTTTTTTCAGCATACATCCAGTCTTATACTCTCCCCTCTCATTCTCTCTCTATGTATCCCTCCCATCCTATTTTCCTGCGCTTTCCTCTTCTCTCCAGCAGCATTCTTCCCATCCTCTCTTCCCATTCTCTATTCTGTGGCATCCTTCCCATCCTTCCACTCTCCTCTTTTCCTTTTTCTGTCCTTTTTGCAGCATCTTTAACGTCCTCCCACACTTGTCTTCTCCCTTCTCTCCCGCGCAGGAGCAGTCATTGCATCCTCCCACTCGCCTCTTCTCCCTTCCCTCTCCCTCCCTCCTCCCCCTCTCTCTGTCTCTCTCTCTCTTAGCATCCCTCTCCTCGTTTCCTCTCCCCTCTTCCTACTTGTCCTGTCGCCTGGCCCAGCGGGTAAATCAGGTGTGTCAACACACTGCCTCGCTACAGCAGTGTGCTCACATCACTGGGGTCGCCCCCTATGTTCCTTGTGTTGATCTAAGTTGCACTTGTGTTGTCCCAGAGGGCTTTCTGTTGGTTATAGCAAGCAGAGGGTGTCTCAGAGGAGAGAGAAAGATAGAGTGAGAGAGAGATGGGAGAGAAAGAGAGAGAGATATCACACCATCATTAAATATTATATAAAATCATAAAAATCGTGTGACGCAAATATTCAACATTTGCATTTTATTGGAGATTTCTCCCAAACATCAAAGTCTTGAAATCCCCTTATCCACTGACCCCCCCTCTCTCCCCTTTTCACAATTTCCCCTTTACCCCATGCCCCTCCACGTTTACTCAGTCCCTTTAACTTTGCCCCTTACTCTCCCTTATGCACTTTCCATTACCCCAGTCCTCTTATACCATCGTTTTTCCCACCTTCCGTCTCTTCCCTCACCCCCATTACCTCACGTATTTGTTATTATTCCTGATGCGACTCTGGGGGGAGGTGTAGATTCGCCGGAGCACCCCTGGCCCGGGTCTTTTCCAGATGGTGACCCGGTCTTGGCTCCCTGTCGTGGGAGTGTCTGAGACCTATGTCTCCCATGGGAGGAGGTACAAGTACCCCCTCATCGTCTGGGACTAATTGTCCCCAGGCCTAGCCACATTCCCCACACGGGGCACGTAGGGAGAAGCTAGGCCTCTCTGGTCTGCCATCTTCGCCGCCCCAAGGAGGCTGACGGGAAGGGCAGTCTTTCGAACTACAGATGCCCTAGAAGGGCTGGGCATGGTGGAACCCTCTGCGACTCTGGATAACTATGATTCTTTCATATATTTTCTTCTCTGAAAATTATTAGTATAATAAGAGTTATATAATAATAGTAAATATAAACAATAATAATAAAATATTATTATTTTTTTAGTTATTACTGGAAATAAAAGGTGAGAGCTACGAAAAAATAACTAAATTTATAATGTAAATTCATGAAGGTAAATGCTGAATCTGGAAGTCATCATTACTTAGTTCTGATTAAGGTAATGTATGAAGAGATGCTTTAAAAATATCTATGATGAAAAAGATTGACAAATTAATTTTTATCTTGAAATAAATATTATCTATTTTTATTTTTACTTTTGATGTAGTAACGTTTCCGAAATTTTTATGAATGGATTTTTTTTATGGTAAAAAAACAATGGTTTGGGTTTAAATCCTTCATTTGTACCAGCATAATTTTTTTAAAGGCGTAGACCGGTAAGCCAGCGGAAGGCGTTAGTCAGATGACTGAAACTTCCAGTGGCGGGTAAGGAAACGTTTTCCGGTTCATCATCTTTATTTCTACAAGTACATGTACAAGGTATACAGACCATAGCTGACATCAGTAACATACTACTACATAGAAAGCCCCTTGTTATGTAGAGCATTTCCCGCAAATTAGGTCAGTTTTATCCCAGGATGCGACCCACACCAGTCAACTAACACTCAGATTCCCATTTTACTGATGGGTGAACATAGACAACCGGTGTAAGGAAACACGTCCGATGTTTCCACCCTTTCGCCGGGAATCGAACCCGGATCCTCACTGTGTGAAGCGAGAGTTTTTCCCACCAGGAATGTTACCTAACATTGAACCCTGTAAAGAGGGGGAAGGCTGGGTGCTTAATTACCTAATTACCTCTCATTCTTTAGCTCTGTAACCTCTATGAGTTCAATTAACATTTCACTCTTGACAATAACAAACAAGTAATCTAATAATATTTTGTGAAACTGAGGTGAATGATTGCCAACATTTTTGACCTTTTTGACCTTACAGACAGAAGAAGAAAATGATGCACCAGCGATGAAATATATAGTCAGTTTTTGTTTTTGGGGTAAAACGGAAGTTGGATATTAGTGACAATTCTCATAAGTAAGATTATCACATATGCAACACAATAGCTTAAAGACATTTTTGTTAAAATTCTAACTAGTCACAGAAAATAAAAACCAATTGACCCATAAAAATACGAAAATATCAGCTTTTGTCGACAAGTTAAGTTCAGAGACGTGCCGGCACGGAAGGTGGCACACGGAGTAGTGCATGACCATTATGAACACGTAGTATACATGTCACAACTGTCTGTTGAAGAGTGAGTGGGATACAACCTTGTTGCTACAGGCTAATGTTCAGGGTTAACTGTTAAGGTCAGGTGAACTGACTGAAGCTCTTCACTCTGAATTATCTCAGCAATCATAGAGCAGCACCAACAGCTTCTCCACTTGCTACGTCTTTCTCTCTCTACTCTTCTTCGCTTTTAATCTTATTTTTCTTCTCCGTATTCTACGTCTTCCTCTCCGTATTTTTCTTCTACATATTCGTCTTGTTGTTGTTGTGATTGTTGTTGTTGTTATTCTTCTTTGTATTCTTATTCTTTGCTTTTTTCTCTGTATTCTTCTTCTCTGCATTCTTCTCTGTATTCTCCTCCTTCTTCTTCTCTGTATTCTCCTTCTTCTTCTCTGTATTCTCCTTCTTCTTCTCTGTATTCTCCTTCTTCTTCTCTGTATTCTCCTTCTTCTCTGTATTCTCCTTCTTCTCTGTATTCTCCTTCTTCTTCTCTGTATTCTCCTTCTCTGTATTCTCCTTCTTCTCAGTATTCTCCTTCTTCTTCTTCTCTGTATTCTCCTTTTCTTCTTCTTCTCTGTATTCTCCTTCTTCTTCCTCTTCTTCTTCTTCTTCTCTGTATTCTCCTTCTTCTTCTTCTTCTTCTCTGTATTCTCCTTCTTCTTCCTCTTCTTCTTCTTCTTCTTCTCTGTATTCTCCTTCTTCTTCCTCTTCATCTCCTTCTTCTCTGTATTCTTCTTCTTCTTCAAGAAACATGCAGTTGTGTCCGCCTGAGTGCACTAGTTGTAGTGTTGGGTCAGTGATCACAGTCGTCGCTCCAGCGCTCATACTCACCAGGAGCCAGAGTGCACTAGTTGTATTGTTGGATCAGTGATCACAGTCGTCGCTCCAGCGCTGATACTCACCAGAAGCCAGAGTGCACTAGTTGTATTGTTGGGTCATTGATCAGAGTCGTCGCTCCATCGCTGACACTCACCAGGAGCCAGAGTGCACTAGTTGTAGTGTTGGGTCAGTGATCACAGTCGTCGCTCCAGCGTTGATACTCACCAGGAGCCAGAGTGCACTAGTTGTAGCGTTGGGTCAGTGATCACAGTCGTCGCTCCAGCGCTGATACTCACCAGGAGCCAGAGTGCACTAGTTGTATTGTTGGGTCAGTGATCACAGTCGTCGCTCCAGCGCTGATACTCACCAGGAGCCAGAGTGCACTAGTTGTATTGTTGGGTCAGTGATCACAGTCGTCGCTCCAGCGCTCATACTCACCAGGAGCCAGAGTGCACTAGTTGTAGTGTTGGGTCAGTGATCACAGTCGTCGCTCCAGCGCTGATACTCACCAGGAGCCAGAGTGCACTAGTTGTAGCGTTGGGTCAGTGATCACAGACGTCGCTACAGCGCTGATACTCACCAGGAGCCAGAGTGCACTAGTTGTAGTGTTGGGTCAGTGATCACAGTCGTCGCTCCAGCGCTCATACTCACCAGGAGCCAGAGTGCACTAGTTGTAGTGTTGGGTCAGTGATCACAGTCGTCGCTCCAGCGCTGATACTCACCAGAAGCCAGAGTGCACTAGTTGTAGCGTTGGGTCAGTGATCACAGTCGTCGCTACAGCGCTGATACTCACCAGGAGCCAGAGTGCACTAGTTGTAGCGTTGGGTCAGTGATCACAGTCGTCGCTCCAGCGCTCATACTCACCAGGAGCCAGAGTGCACTAGTTGTATTGTTGGGTCAGTGATCACAGTCGTCGCTACAGCGCTGATACTCACCAGGAGCCAGAGTGCACTAGTTGTAGCGTTGGGTCAGTGATCACAGTCGTCGCTCCAGCGCTGATACTCACCAGGAGCCAGAGTGCACTAGTTGTAGTGTTGGGTCAGTGATCACAGTCGTCGCTCCAGCGCTGATACTCACCAGGAGCCAGAGTGCACTAGTTGTTGTGTTGGGTCAGTGGTCACAGTCGTCGCTCCAGCTCTGAAACTCACCAGGAGCCAGAGTGCACTAGTTGTAGTGTTGGGTCAGTGATCACAGTCGTCGCTCCAGCTCTGAAACTCACCAGGAGCCAGAGTGCACTAGTTGTTGTGTTGGGTCAGTGGTCACAGTCGTCGCTCCAGCTCTGAAACTCACCAGGAGCCAGAGTGCACTAGTTGTAGTGTTGGGTCAGTGATCACAGTCGTCGCTCCAGGTCTGAAACTCATCAGGAGCCTGAGTGCACTAATTGTAGTGTTGGGTCAGTGATCACAGTCGTCCTCATACTCACCAGGATAATTAACACCTTCGTCAAGCTGAAGTCATTCGGACGTGAAAGATCTGGCCTTTTAACAGATTTACCTTTTATTTTTTGGAAGAAATTTTTATTCTTGCTGAAGTATTCGGACTTTGAGGCACATTAGAAGTAACTGTTACCTTATTGGAACAGAGATGAAAATTCTGTACTTGGCAGGCGTTCTCATAATATTAATATTAATAATAATAACTAATGTTGGTATGCCTCTGGCAAGACAGTGATGAACTGAATGATGATGAAAGTGTTTCTTCTTTCTCGGGTCACCTTGCCTTGGTGGGAAACGGCCGATGTGTTAAAATAATAATAATTGTCATCTCTACCCGTCTTTGCAACCGTTGGCAACAACGGTGGTCAGATATGCACCATAACAAATTACATTCTATTAAACCACATTTGGGATTGTTGCCGTACTGCGCTCTCCCGTCTACCGTAGTGCGCTTCCCGTCTCCCGTAGTGCGCTCTCCCGTCTCCCGTACTGAGCTCTCCCGTCTCCCGTACTGAGCTCTCCCGTCTACCGTAGTGCGTTCTCCCGTCTCCCGTACTGCGCTCTCCCGTCTACCGTAGTGCGTTCTCCCGTCTCCCGTACTGCGCTCTCCCGTCTCCCGTAGTGCGCTCTCCCCTCTCCCGTACTGCGCTCTCCCGTCTCCCGTAGTGCGCTCTCCCCTCTCTCGTACTGCGCTCTCCCGTCTCCGCATCGGCCATACTCGTCTTACCCATGGGTATCTCATGGAGCGACATCCTATTCCTCTCTGTGTGGTTTGTCAGGTCCTTGTTTCAGTTCGTCACTTTCTTGTGGATTGTCTGGTTTAGCAGCGAGCTCCCAGAAGTTACCTCCACGGTCGCCCTCGCCCTACCGCTCTTACTTTATCTTCCCTCCCTGCTGATGGCCTTGATTATGACTTAGGCTCACTTTTTGACTTGTCAGCAAGTACACGAACTTTGACGTATAGCCTTTAGCGTCCTTTCCAGCCCTTTTCTTCCCTCACCTCTGATCCCCTTTCCAACTAGTTGTTTATAGACCCGGCACTATTTTCTGCCCCGCAGTGCTATGACCCTTGTCAGTTATAATAATAATAACAACGATGTTTTTCGGTCGTTGCGCGATACGAGAAGTGTATTCCCGCACTATTGTGCAGAGTGCGGCATAAGTTGAAAATTATATTAAATATTAATGCTGAAAAATTGAAGGGAATCAGAAGAGGCATTCTGAAGTCATCATTTGGAAATTAATATCCAAATCGAATACAAATCTTTGAAGGAGACTCATGTCTTAAACTACACAACAAGCACTTTAAGCTTAAAGCTGTTCAGAAGTTGCGTTATCACTTCATGAGCATGGAAGCTTAGAAGGTAATCAGATGCGGCACTCAGACATCATCGCATGAAAAGCGGTAATTAGATTTTTCACGTTGCCATCAGTCTGAACTTAATTACGACTGACCAGGTTTTAAGAAAGAAAGTGCTAATTAAGGTTTATGTAAGTCTCGTATAAATAACATTCAAATGTTTATGAATAGTTTTGATTGCACAGATTTGCTATAGACACATAAAAAAACTTAAGCTGATATAAAATATGATATCGAAATAATATCAAACACTGTGACTTCTGATCAGAAGAGTTCTTCAGTTATTTCACATAAACCAATTTGCTTAATACAATTGGCATACGATAAAAAACACAACCTAACATCAAGGGATTGTCTTCCTTGAGGAAAACATATCAGCCTTAAAATATTAAATCTAACGAGACATTTTCCACTTATTGCATAGAATCCAACAAAATTTGTGACTACACAGCCATAAAACTTTTCATCTACTTCATACAACCTATTGAGGACTGATGATGCTTAGAATGTTTATATTTTAGTCAGAAGAAAGCGCTAAATACGTTGAATGGAAGACATATAGATGAGGTTCTAGCAAGGAAAAGATAAGTCCAGTAACTTATATCAAAGTCTCTCTCCAGTATTATGGGGAAAATAATGTAATAAGGTAAAATAATACTATACCATTTCGAGATTAAAAGCGACAAAATGACGGAGACAAGAATCTGTGTATTGCCTATGTGACAGTGTCATAGGTCACCACGCATGCAAGTACTCCCATGGATCTGTCATAGGTCACCACGCATGCAAGTACTCACATGGACCTGTCATAGGTCACCACGCATGCAAGTACTCCCATGGATCTGTCATAGGTCACCACGCATGCAAGTACTCCCATGGATCTGTCATAGGTCACCACGCATGCAAGTACTCCCATGGATCTGTCATAGGTCACCACGCATGCATGTACTCCCATGGATCTGTCATAGGTCACCACGCATGCAAGTACTCCCATGGACCTGTCATAGGTCACCACGCATGCAAGTACTCCCATGGATCTGTCATAGGTCACCACGCATGCAAGTACTCCCATGGACCTGTCATAGGTCACCACGCATGCAAGTACTCCCATGGATCTGTCATAGGTCACCACGCATGCAAGCACTCCCATGGACCTGTCATAGGTCACCACGCATGCAAGTACTCCCATGGACCTGTCATAGGTCACCACGCATGCAAGTACTCCCATGGATCTGTCATAGGTCACCACGCATGCAAGTACTCCCATGGATCTGTCATAGGTCACCACGCATGCAAGTACTCCCATGGATCTGTCATAGGTCACCACACATGCAAGTACTCCCATGGATCTGTCATAGGTCACCACGCATGCAAGTACTCCAATGGATCTGTCATAGGTCACCACGCATGCAAGTACTCCCATGGACCTGTCATAGGTCACCACGCATGCAAGTACTCCCATGGACCTGTCATAGGTCACCACGCATGCAAGTACTCCCATGGATCTGTCATAGGTCACCACGCATGCAAGTACTCCCATGGATCTGTCATAGGTCACCACGCATGCAAGTACTCCCATGGATCTGTCATAGGTCACCACACATGCAAGTACTCCCATGGATCTGTCATAGGTCACCACGCATGCAAGTACTCCCATGGATCTGTCATAGGTCACCACGCATGCAAGTACTCCCATGGACCTGTCATAGGTCACCACGCATGCAAGTACTCCCATGGATCTGTCATAGGTCACCACGCATGCAAGTACTTCCATGGACCTGTCATAGGTCACCACGCATGCAAGTACTCCCATGGATCTGTCATAGGTCACCACGCATGCAAGCACTCCCATGGACCTGTCATAGGTCACCACGCATGCAAGTACTCCCATGGACCTGTCATAGGTCACCACGCATGCAAGTACTGTATGGATCTGTCATAGGTCACCACGCATGCAAGTACTCCCATGGACTTGTCATAGGTCACCACGCATGCAAGTACTCCCATGGATCTGTCATAGGTCACCACGCATGCAAGTACTCCCATGGACCTGTCATAGGTCATCACGCATGCAAGTACTCCCATGGATCTGTCATAGGTCACCACGCATGCAAGTACTCCCATGGACCTGTCATAGGTCACCACGCATGCAAGTACTCCCATGGGTCTGTCATAGGTCACCACGCATGCAAGTACTCCCATGGATCTGTCATAGGTCACCACGCATGCAAGTACTCCCATGGACCTGTCATAGGTCACCACGCATGCAAGTACTCCCATGGACCTGTCATAGATCACCACGCATGCAAGTACTCCCATGGATCTGTCATAGGTCACCACGCATGCAAGTACTCCCATGGACCTGTCATAGGTCACCACGCATGCAAGTACTCCCATGGACCTGTCATAGGTCACCACGCATGCAAGTACTCCCATGGATCTGTCATAGGTCACCACGCATGCAAGTACTCCCATGGACCTGTCATAGGTCACCACGCATGCAAGCACTCCCATGGACCTGTCATAGGTCACCACGCATGCAAGTACTCCCATGGATCTGTCATAGGTCACCACGCATGCAAGTACTCCCATGGATCTGTCATAGGTCACCACGCATGCAAGTACTCCCATGGATCTGTCATAGGTCACCACGCATGCAAGTACTCCCATGGATCTGTCATAGGTCACCACGCATGCAAGTACTCCCATGGACCTGTCATAGGTCACCACGCATGCAAGTACTCCCATGGATCTGTCATAGGTCACCACGCATGCAAGTACTCCCATGGATCTGTCATAGGTCATCACGCATGCAAGTACTCCCATGGATCTGTCATAGGTCACCACGCATGCAAGTACTCCAATGGATCTGTCATAGGTCACCACGCATGCAAGTACTCCCATGGATCTGTCATAGGTCACCACGCATGCAAGTACTTCCATGGACCTGTCATAGGTCACCACGCATGCAAGTACTCCCATGGATCTGTCATAGGTCACCACGCATGCAAGCACTCCCATGGACCTGTCATAGGTCACCACGCATGCAAGTACTCCCATGGACCTGTCATAGGTCACCACGCATGCAAGTACTCGTATGGATCTGTCATAGGTCACCACGCATGCAAGTACTCCCATGGACCTGTCATAGGTCACCACGCATGCAAGTACTCCCATGGATCTGTCATAGGTCACCACGCATGCAAGTACTCCCATGGATCTGTCATAGGTCACCACGCATGCAAGTACTTCCATGGACCTGTCATAGGTCACCACGCATGCAAGTACTCCCATTGATCTGTCATAGGTCACCACGCATGCAAGCACTCCCATGGACCTGTCATAGGTCACCACGCATGCAAGTACTCCCATGGACCTGTCATAGGTCACCACGCATGCAAGTACTCGTATGGATCTGTCATAGGTCACCACGCATGCAAGTACTCCCATGGACTTGTCATAGGTCACCACGCATGCAAGTACTCCCATGGATCTGTCATAGGTCACCACGCATGCAAGTACTCCCATGGACCTGTCATAGGTCATCACGCATGCAAGTACTCCCATGGATCTGTCATAGGTCACCACGCATGCAAGTACTCCCATGGACCTGTCATAGGTCACCACGCATGCAAGTACTCCCATGGGTCTGTCATAGGTCACCACGCATGCAAGTACTCCCATGGACCTGTCATAGGTCACCACGCATGCAAGTACTCCCATGGATCTGTCATAGGTCACCACGCATGCAAGTACTCCCATGGATCTGTCATAGGTCACCACGCATGCAAGTACTCCCATGGATCTGTCATAGGTCACCACGCATGCAAGTACTCCCATGGATCTGTCATAGGTCACCACGCATGCAAGTACTCCCATGGACCTGTCATAGGTCACCACGCATGCAAGTACTCCCATGGATCTGTCATAGGTCACCACGCATGCAAGTACTCCCATGGACCTGTCATAGGTCATCACGCATGCAAGTACTCCCATGGATCTGTCATAGGTCACCACGCATGCAAGTACCCCCATGGATCTGTCATAGGTCACCACGCATGCAAGTACCCCCATGGATCTGTCATAGGTCACCACGCATGCAAGTACCCCCATGGACCTGTCATAGGTCACCACGCATGCAAGTACCCCCATGGATCTGTCATAGGTCACCACGCATGCAAGTACTCCCATGGACCTGTCATAGGTCACCACGCATGCAAGTACCCCCATGGATCTGTCATAGGTCACCACGCATGCAAGTACCCCCATGGATCTTGCCCAACATACATTACACAAGTGTTGAAATTTTTAAGCCAATTGAATAAGGCGTTCTCGAGTAATAAATGAAAATTTGTACCAAAGTAACCATAAATGTCACTGAAAACGTTGCGAAAAATAGGAAAATCTTCCTTCATTATATGTAAATATCCATAAATTCACGAATTTTTTTTTCAGTTTGCTTTTCACATTTACATTCTATTTAAAATATTCTACAAACCTGAAAGCAAAAATATTTCATTCCGATTTTAAAAAAAAATTAAATCTGCACAGGAGGACGTCGAAGAAAGGAAGTTTGCCATCTTTTTCGAGTGTAAACTTTATTGATGGTTCGGCTGCATTGGTCTTGTTGAGGAGGACCTAGATATTGAGACGTCTCGGATTGAAAACCAATAAATCATCAACGTATCTTAGCCAGAAATTCAGCACCCTCATTCCCAACACCGTTACCTGGCTAAGATACGTTGATGATAAACTGGTTTTCTATCCGAGACGTCTCAATATCCAGGTCCTCCTCAACAAGATCAATGCAACCGAACCATCAATAAAGTTTACACTTGAACTTGAAAAAGACGGCAAACTTCCTTTCCTCGACGTCCTCCTGAGCAGATCTCTCGACAGTGACAAACTTCTCTTCAAAGTGTAGAGAAAACCTACCAACAATGACGATCTTATACACTTCTATTCTCACCAAGACACCCGCACTAAAAGAGGAGACCTCATTGGCTTCTTGAAAGTTCTTCGCATCTCCAGCCCTTGTTTTCTTGAAGAAGAATGTATCTACATAACACAAGCCTTTACACGTCTTCAGTTTCAATCTTTTTTCATCCGAGATTGCAGACTCAAGGCACAAGCTATCCTCAACAAGCCGCCCATGGAACAGCCCTCTAAGCAGATCATAGTGCTCCCATGTGGTGATGTTGCCACAATACTCGCCGGGCACTTGCTAAGAGTAACATAAATGTTTTCACCATAAACACGTCATCTATCAAAGACGTCACTACGAAACGCAGCTTCACATCTCTAACTTCCACAGCAGCGTCTACACCATCCCCTGAGGAGTCTGTTACAAGAAATATGTAGGCGAAACAGGCAGAGATCTTGCGGTCCGCCTGAACGAGCATCGAAATGCCACTAACAGAGACGACTCAAGGTACGCCTGTGTCCTCCACAGAGACTCCACGGGACATTTGATGAACTGGGATAAGGCACAACTCGTTCTCGCCGACGGTGTCTAGAAACCTCGCTAATCGCCGTCACCGACACAATAGAACGTAACACTGGAAACCACAAAATTTGTAAAACATTAGCATACATGATACTCAACCAGGCAAAGCACCACCTACCCAGCAACACAGGAGTCACATGATCTTATCCCAGTATAACATTATTGAGGTCACCATGCGTCACTTACACCTCACTCTCCGCCTATATATATGTTAGAAGTGATCAAAGTCCCAGGACCGAAACGTTTTCTAAAATATATGTCCTAGTGTTTCCTTATGTTTTTCTAAACAGTTCCAGAACAATGGAAATGGGTTTTTAGGTTGAAAATGGTATACAATACCAACATTGGGTTATATAACTTTGCTCACAGGGTACATGACATGCCAAGTGTTTTAAGAATTTGTTTCTCGTTACCGTACATTTATGATTATGATAGTAATCGTTATCATGGTCAAGTGTGGAAATTTGGAAGCCGATTGGATGAGGCGTTCTCGAGTTATAAGCAAAATAATATTGAGAAGTTGGAGGAAGAAAAAGAAAAAATATCAATAATAATAATAATAATAATAATAATAATAATAATAATAATAATAATAATAATAATAATAATTATATTAATAATACAATAACCATCTCCATGCTGAAGTGCATAAAAGTCCTTCCTCTCAAGGAAGGTTCCTTGATGCTGGTGAAGGGTTCTTAATCTAGGGAATTGGATCTGTGCTCCAGTTCCCAGAAGTGAGCCTGAATACCTTCCATCTCCCCCTCCCCACAGGCGCTATATAATCCCTAGGGGGTTAGCTCTCCACTAGGATATTAATAATAAAAATAATAATAATAATAATAATAATAATCCTTTATAAATTACAAATGTAAAAATAGAAAGTTTTATGAAAGCATTTCTTCTTTATGGGTCACCCTGCCTCGGTACGAGACGGCCGGTGTGTTAAAAAAAAAAAAAACATTAAATCCTCAATATTACGTACCTCGGCATAACGGACTTTCGAAATTTTGGGCAGCTTCCACTGGGAAAATTGTACTATCGTCTTATTTATTTTCATTTTTTATTGCAGTGTATATAGTGTGTAACGTGCTATATTAGGTATATAGTGCTTTTATTTATGTTGTTTTTCAAAACATTATTATGATTTATTGAATGTTTGGACGCTTCCTCTATTAGTCCGCTATATAGAGTTTTATATAACAATGATATTAATAATAAACAAGCAAGAAAACAGGTACGTCTTGCTACTTCCACTTAGGTTACGCTACATATACATGTATACATATATGTATGCACACCGATCTTAATTTTCTTCTATTTTCTAAATGGTTCTCGTTCTCATCTACTTGGGTCAGTGGAAAAGAACCTTTCCTCCGTAAGCCATGCGTGTTGAAAGAGGCGACTATAACGCCTGGAGCAATGGGCTAGTAACCCCTTCATTAGATTTTTTAGATTTTGCCACCGAAGAAGCCAGTTTATTGTGTACCCCATATCCATCCTGTGGACGGTAGCGCAAGACCATATGGATACACGAAAGGCCCAGGAACTTGGGCCCAAAAGGGTTAACAGGAAAAATTTGAAACCTCTCAAATGAGGCTTTCTCCAGTTATGAATAAAAAAATAAAGAAAGAAAAATAAAACGTAGCTAAGAAAGTGTTCTCTCGATAACTATCAAACTGCCCTAAAAAAAATTCATTTTTATTTTTATTCACTTTTCTCATTTATATTTCATTTTTTTACAACACTCGAAGAAATACCAGTTATTTTATTTTTCTTAAAAATCCATTTTCATAAAAAAAAAAAATTGGCAAACTGGTACCCCACACAGCCCAAAATTAATACAGAACTGCTTCAGGTTAAGGTACAGTAAAATTGTAAAATTTATGGTTTGAAACTGATTAGAAGAGGCATTCCTTAATTATTATATATAAAATAATACTTAATAAAATTGACAAATTAAAATTTACAACAACGGAAAGTAAGTGAAAAGTATTTTTTTAATAAAACTCACCAGTGGTGAAAATTTGAAGCCGACCAGAAAAAGTATTTATCAGTAATTTATCTGCTTCAAATGACACAAAATTGTATTAACTATTTCAGTAAAAATTCAAATTTACACCAACTGGGAATAAACTTGTGTGTTGTTATCCTTATAGAATTCATCGTCAACCCTATGAAGTTAATCAAAAAGTGTTGTTTAATTACTGAATAATTTGGAACTTAAGTAAGAAAGTTTATTCAGGTATACACAAATACAGTTACATAGATTATCATACATAGCAACGTATGTGGCCCGGTGGTCTGGATGGGTGTCCGGTGGTCTGGTGGCTAGACCTCTCGCTTCACACACGGAGGGCCTGGGTTCGATTCCCGGCGGGTGGAAACATTTCGACGTGTTTCTTTACACCTGTTGTCATGTTCACCTAGAGGCAAATATGTTGTTAGTCGACTGGTGTGGGTCGCATCCTGGGGGACAAGATTATTAAGGACTCCAATGGAAATAAGACAGACAGTCCTCGATGACGCACTGACATTATTGGGTTATCCTGGGTGGCTAACCCTCCGGGGTTAAAAATCCGAAGAAATCTTATCTTATCTTAACCTAGGATAACCCAAAAACGTCAGACAAAGTGACTTATTTCCATTGACTGCATGAGTCTTGAGTTCAGGAAACCTCAGTAATGGTGTAAATCTGAAGCCCATCTGACGAGTCGTTATTTGGTTATGGCAACGATTTCATCGATTCCTAGTTTCTTTACTATTTTGCTACTATTTTACTTATAGAATCGTTAGATCTGTTCTTACATATGAGTACAGTGGACCCTCGGTTTTCGTTGAGTTCCGTTACCGAACGAATTTGTTCCCATAAGGACAAATGTAAATTAGATTAGTCGTTTCAGAACCCCAAAAATACACTTACAAAAGCTATTACAAAAATACATTTACATAATTGTTCGAGTTTGGAGGTGAACGAAAACCGAGGGTTCACTGTATTTCATTATCTTTCGTCGTCATGTCTATTGGTAACTTATGTGAAACTTTGAAGCTCCGTCACTGAAGCTTTTTCGAATTTATCCAATCCATTCCCGGCTGCTTGGAATAGATTCAACAACTTCTATCACAGGGAAGGTGAACGTGCCAGTTGTTCCAAGAATTTGGTTCTCGTTATCGTGCAGAACTGGTGAAAATTTGAAGCTGATTGAGTGAGTCGTTCTCGAGTAATGAGCGAAATAAAATCGAAAACTTAGAGGTAGAATAAAAAGAAGAATAAAATAATGTAGCCTCGTGACGGTTTCCCTTCGGAGATAAATTTTAATTCATTGGTATTATGAAAAATTGAGTTATTTAAAGTTACGAATTAACACAAGTATAACAAAATGTACTGAATTTCGTGAAAATACAAAATTTAACAATATGGGTAATATTACTAGGTTAGGTTAGGTAAAGTTTGTCAGGATACAGAACAAGTGTTTCCTGACGCGGGTCATGGTCATTTGATACCCTGCCACTGGAGCTTTTGGTCATCTGACTGAGGCCTTCCACTGGTTTACCAGTCCCCCCCCCCTTTAAAAATTATAATTATAACCAATTGTAATATTGTATTTTGTTCTTAGTCATATGATAACCCACAGCTGGAGCTTTTGGCCATCTGACCAAGGCTTTCCGCTGGCTTACCGGTCCCTCCTTTTAAAAATAATGGTTATAATTTTAAACATTAATTAGGATAGGTAAGGTTCGTCAGGAAACAGAACAAGTGTTTCCTGATGCGGATATTAGATAAATAATGATCTGTCATTGGAGCTTTTCATCATCTGACCGAGGCCTTCCGCTGGCTTACCAGTCTGGCCCCTTAAAAACTTATGGTCATATAACCATTTATTATGTTGTTGGAGATTAGCCGGTATATTTCGCCGGCCCGGACATTCTCAAAGTGGTGGCTCGGCATTGGCTCCCTTTCTCGGGAGTGTCTCAGACTAATGTCTGTCATGGGAGGAGATACAAGTACCTCCTCATCTTCAGGGACCAACTGTCCCCTACGCCTAGCCCCATTCCCCGCCCTCACGGGGCTCGTAGGGAGAAGCTAGGCCTCTCTGGTCTGCCATCTTCCCCACCCCAGGGAGCTAATGGGAATGGCAGTCTTGCGAGCTGCAGGTGGTAGCATGCTCTGGCTCAGGCTCCTACCCTGCCCTAGAAGGGCTAGGTATGGTCACCCTTAATTATTGTTGTTGTTGTTGCTGATTTTCCGGTACTCTCCCGGCCCGGTTCTTTTCCAGATGGTGACCCTGCCTTGGCTCCCTGTCGTGGGAGTGTCTGAGACCTATGTCTCCCATGGGAGGAGGTACAAGTACCTCGTCATCGTTGGGACCAATTGTCCCCAGGCCTAGCCACATTCCCCTCCCTCACGGGGCTCGTAGGGAGAAGCTAGGCCTTTCTGGTCTGCCATCTTCCCCGCCCCAGGGAGGCTGAGCTGCAGATGGTACCAAGCTCCAGGTTTGGCACCTACCCTGCCCAAGAAGTGCTGGGCATGGTGTGATCGATCCCGTCTCCTCACCCTTAATTAGGAGGAGAAGGAGGTGTTGATTCACCGGGAATTCTCCTTGCCCGGATCTTTACCAGATGGTGACCCGGCTACGGCTCCCTGGCGTGGGAGTATCAGAGATCTATGTCTCCCATGGGAAGGGGTACCCCTCAGAGGCGGGACCAAACGGCCCCAGGCCTAGCCACATTCCCCACCAGCACGAGGCAGGTGGTAGATAGATGCTAGGCCTCTCTGGTCTGCCACCTTCCCCACCCCAAGGAGGCTGACGGGAAGGGCAGGCTTGCGAGCCGCAGATGGTAGCAGGCTCCAGCCTTGGCACCTACCCTGCCCTAGAAGGGCTGGGCATGGTGATCGATCTTGACCCTTAATTAGAAGGAGGAGGTGTTGATTCACCGGGAATTCTCCCAGCCCGGGTCTTTACCAGATGGCGACCCGCCTCCGGCTCCCTGGCGTGGGAGTATCAGAGACCTATGTCTCCCATGGGAGGGGGTACCCCTCAGCGGTGGGACCAAGAGGCATGGAGGTAGATAGATGCTAGGCCTCTGTGGTCTGCCACCTTCCCTAATGGGAAGGGCAGGCTTACGAGCTGCAGATGGTAGCAACCTCCAGCCTTGGCACCTACCCTGCCCTAGAAGGGCTGGGCATGGTGATCGACCCCCTTAATTAGGAGGAGGAGGTGTTGATTCACCGGGAAGTCTCCCAGCCCGGGTCTTTACCAGATGGCGACCCGGCTCCGGCTCCCTGGCGTGGGAGTAGCAGAGACCTAAGTCTCCCATGGGAGGGGGTACCCCTCAGCGGTGGGACCAACTGGTCCCAGGCCCAGCCATATTCGCCCACAAGCACGAGGCAGGTAGGTAGGTAGCTAGTTGCTAGGCCCCTCTGGTCTGCCACCTTCCCCGCCCCAAGGAGGCTGACGGGAAGGACAGGCTTGCGAGCCGCAGATGGTAGCAAGCTCCAGCCTTGGGACCTACCCTGCCCTAGAAGGGCTGGGCATGGTGATCGACCCCCTTAATTAGCCATTATAAAATTGTTGATCATTTTAATTATTTAGGAAATTAGACTACATATGTTTTATGAAAAATTAAATTCTGTTTTCAGAAGTTTTAAAGGGATTAATTTTAATACACTCTCCTTTTTTATATAAATCATATTGCATGACTGTTTATAGATTGTAATAATTGAATAGTGATAAAGTTTTTAGTTACAGGTTTATAATATTTTTTAATGTTGCTTTTTCAAATGGTTAAAAAAATTGAGGGGTAACCCACTTACAGCAGCAGTCAAAAATGTTGCATATATATGTAATATATTTTTTTTTCAAACTTAATGCTGCTTTACTACAAGCTTAGTATTTTAAGTTATTGATGAATAAGAATTTTGTATTTTTATTCTTAAAAACTTATAAAACAGAGATAAGTTTTTCAATATTTTTGTTCATCTTTTCTACAAAACATATTGCATATTTTCTTGGTCATAATAAAATGAATTTTGAAAAGGGTAGACAGGGTCAGATGACCAAAAAATAGGTAGGCCTCGGTCAAATGACCAAAAGATCCATTTGTGGGTCATCATGTGACTAAGACCCGCGTCAGGAAACACTTGTCCTGTTTACTGACAAACTTTGCCTAACCTAACCTAACAAAAACCCTTCTAGAAGATAACTACAAAATCTTGAGCCAGCCAATGGTTTATTTACATTGTTGAAATTTAGTAACATGTGTTTCTATATTTTAAATGAGACCTCGACCATTGTGATGAACAATTATGTGCTTACCCACTGATAGTACTAGTCATAATACTGTACATTTATGTACTATTTTTATTTAAACATTATGATGCTTTATTGTAGCCTAAGTTTATATCACTGATCAATAAGATTACAGTATTATATAATCTTACATATGAAAGAATATCTAAAGTGTCCTGTACACTTATCAATGCATAATAATAACCTAGCACTTTAATGATATATAATATAAATGTTTATTTTTAATATGGTGCTGGATGTAATAAAATTTAACTTAAAATAACTATAAGATCATGGACTAACTAGAGGTAAATTTGTTTATCCATGAGTAATTAAGAAATGCATATTGCACTAGTATATTATTTGCATCATGGGTACATGTAATGTGTTTAAGTGTAAATTTTCTCTGTACTGCACATTATATATAATACTGATTGACTACCATTAACATGGGCTAGTGTTTATATTCCTTCATCTCACTATGTGCTCTTGTATGGTCTATATTGGCTTGACAAAGCTCATGGAGAGCGAAACGTTCCCAAAATAAAATGCCTTATTAGTTGCATATGTATCCTTTTCACTAACTTCGATAAAGGTTGAGGGAAAGAACACATCAAAATTATTTCTCTACTTCTATCAAGACAGAAGAACTGAACACATTAAAAGCTAGATTCATGGGACCAATGCAAATCATAAGTAAACTTTTGATGTAAATTATGTGATAAACCCACGAAAGTAAAATTTACCACATAAATCAGATTAAAATATTTAATAGCCCACATAAAGTCCCAGAAATGAGTCTGTCCTCTGCCTCTGTAGACGACCCTCATTCCTTGCACGCCATTCCAGAAATTATAGTTAAGCTTCCTAATTCTGTCCTCAACGACCCTATCCTCTTACAAACTCATCCTGACATATTTTCGGGCGTCCCGAAAAAAATGAACCCTGGGATATCATGATGTAGATGTTGAAAACACAAAGCCTATTAAACTTTCCCCCTACAGAGTTAATCCTGAAAAACAGAGGTTACTTCAACAGGAGGTAGCATTTCTGTTAGAACAGGGATTAGTGGAGGAGTCATCCTCACGATGACACGATGCGTCCTTGTTAAGAAGTCTAAGGGAGGTTTTTGAATGTGTACAGACTACCGTAAGGTGAATGAAGTCACTATTCCAGATGCTTACCCACTGCCATGTTTGGATAACGTAGTGGACTTCGTGGGTAAGGCTACTTTTGTTTCCAAACCAGACGCCCTTAAAGGTTACTATCAAGTACCTTTGTCAGACAAGGCGAAGGAAATCTCTGCCTTCGTAATTCCAGGTCACTATCAGTATACAGTGACCCCATTCGGAATGCGGCAACGTTCCAGAAGCTGATCCATCAGGTTATTAAAGGAGATGAAGCCACGGCAGCTTATCTGGACGATGTAGCAGTAGTTTCCGATACGTGGGACCAACATGTTTCCCGATTCACGAAATTGTAATGACACGATTGCAAACAAACCAAACCATGATAGACGCGCTAGCCACTGGACCAGCTGGCTACAATAAGATTCATCCAACTAGGTATATTTATACACCATAGGAAGGTTAGCATAGGCACCACTGTGTCCATGGTCACAGTGGTGCCTATGCTAACCATGATGGAGTCATGCAGAGACCATGATGGAGTCATGCAGAGACCAGCAAAGAATGCACTTGGTGTGCTTCTACAGTCACTCATTACCGAGGAATCCAACATGCCAGAAAAGGCCAATTTTGCTTTAGACGGCCGTCACTAACGAGGACCAGATGTCTGGCCACAACATCCACATAGAAAGCTATATATAAGTTATATATTTCATAACTCATGAAAGCGTTATAACACTATTCCAAGCAAACCAGGGAATGGGTGGGATTTAAACTTATTACGACTGAGTCGCCATGGGTCCAAACACCTCCCGTTCTGTGGTTTATTTACACTCGTATTATTAGGATTTTGTGAGTGATAATTGCGGCTTTGAGGGGACTTGAGCTAGAGCTCGCCACAACCACGTTGGAGGGAGATTCACAGTGACCATGCTAACCTCCCTATGGTGTATAGTAATATTCCTCAGCACTGTATTACTCTTGTGGGTTTAGCGTTTGGGTTTGATAATAATAATCTATATAAATAAAAATGTAAATGTTCGTTTGTTAAAAATTTTAAATCTCCGAAAGTTCTTCACCCATTGCTTTGAAATTTTGACACAACGTTGCATTCATATACGCGCGTGTTTATATATACCTACTATTATATATTGCTACCAGATGGAAGAACTGCGACAGAGTGAACGAGTTCCGTATGTAATGCATTCCTGAACAACTGGAGGTGAGAAATGTGCTACTTGAAGTTAACTGCTTATGGGAAAAAATAGTTTAGGTTCTCTGCCCCTATTAACAAAAATAAAAATATTATACAATCCACCTGCAATACTGAAGTATTGTATACAATGATTTTAATATTGTAAAATCTTACTCCATAGGCCTGATGCCATAGGCCTGTCATTCTGGTGTTAGTCTTAATGATTCTTTTTTTCAGTTGTGGTGTAAGGGAGGAGCTCCGGGTGGTGCCAGGTGGCACCAGGAGGCACTGAGCTGACACCAGGTGGCGCTGACGCCTCATTTAACTCTATGACACTCATGTATATCTTCAAGTGCGGTATTAAACTCCACCTGACGACCCCGGGAATGACCTGACCTGCCCTAACCCTAATTAAACCTGATCTGAAGACCTAGAAATGACCTGACCTGTCCTAACCTCAATTAAACTTGACCTGATGACCTAGAAATTACCCGACCTGTCCTAACCCCAATTAAACTTGACCTGATGACCTAGAAATTACCCGACCTGTCCTAACTCTAAATATACTTGACCTGACAACCTAGAAACTACCTAACCTGTCCTAACCTCAATTGAACTTGACCTGACAACCTAGAAACAACCTGATCTGTCCTAACCTTAATTATACTTGGCCTGATGACCTAGAAATGACCTGACCTGTCCTAACCCTAAACTTGACCTGACAACCTAGAAACAACCTGATCTGTCCTAACCTTAATTATACTTGGCCTGAGCGCTTTCTCTTTTCTTTCTTTTCTATGTAACCAGACTGAGCCACAGCAACTCGTGGCCGGGTACAGCTAGTAATAATAATAATAAATAGCAGAAATATTCTTAGTTGGATGAATCTTATTGTAGCCAAAAAGGCGCAGTGGCTAATACACTGGTCTGGAGTTTCAGGACTCACTCGTCATGGATTCAAACCCCACCCGTACCATGGTTTGACATGTTTCACACACTCAAAAACACTCGTGTTGGAGCAACAGTACTGTTGATGGATATGGCAGCAACAGTACTGTTGATGGATATGGCAGCACAGCTTTAACAAAAAGAATCTGGAAAGAGAGGCAGAACCCAGAAATGTACATCCAGTGATACAATTTTTTTATGCTGATATGGTACCACCACTACCCAAGCAGCATTCATGGCTAACAATAACAATGAAAAAAGTCTAGTAGAAACTCTGCGTGAAATAATGGTTATGACTGGCATGTAAAGCAGGCTGAGGCAGACGCAAACACACACATTTTTTTCCAAAAACTCTTTCCACAGCAGAGTGAAATCTTCTAGAGTGAGAAGATCTGACTTGCTGGTCATGCTGGTGGCTAGAACAACCACTACTAGAGATACGTACTTGTTATGGCACAACAGACCTCAAACACTGTAAAAACAAGTCATATTCAAGATGCTATAGGAGATACCAGCAAGAATTTGATGTTTTTAGATTCAATAATTGGTTGTGATGAGGTGAGTGCAATATATCATCAACGCAAGTGCAAATCTTTTAACATAGTAAACAAAATAGAACTGTCACATGCTAGACACGTTCACAAAGTCTAGAAGGAATCAAGATGAGGCAAATCATGAGGGATAAGATTTATTCATCAACTTCTTTAAAACCTCTGATGAATACCTCCTAATTGTATACAAACGGGCAATCCAGCGAGGCTCCTTTAGTTCAACATATTGCAAGTTTACCCTCAACTATCACTGCAGCAAAACAACTTTTGTCTATCACTTATTTCACGCTTGAAGAATGAAAGTTCAATTCCTTGGCGCCATCAGAATGGGAATGAACATGACAAGATAACACTATGATACCAGTGGAAACCAAACTTCCTCTGGCTCCTGACACCCTCCTCAACATGGTTTAGTATGGATGCAAAGCTGACACCTGTGGAATGAAAACATCGACTGTTTTGCAACTTAATGTGCAGAAAAAACAATGGTCAAAAATGCAACAATAAAGCACTGTTTGATAACGATGTTGAAGAAACTTCCCTTACATTATTGGATAATGATAATGATGATATTCAAAACTATGATGCTCCAGAATACCCAAAAATTATATCATCATACTTTTTTATGATTACAGTTGTATAGAGGACATTGAGAGGCCTTTCCATGCAAGTCATTAATGTACACATTTTATACATTATCTCCATTTGATTTGGTTTTGAAAACCATGTGGCTTCTCATGTTATTTTTTGTTGAATCACCAAATAAATTATTTCATTGGATTACTGTGTCTGAAAACCTGTGTTTACAGACTTTCATGATGATAACAGATGCGATCCTTAGGAAAGACAGGGGATCCTTAGGAATGACAGGGGATCCTTAGGAATGACAGGGGATCCTTAGGAATGACAGGGGATCCTTAGGAATGACAGGGGATCCTTAGGAATGACAGGGGATCCTTAGGAAAGACAGGGGATCCTTAGGAAAGACAGGGGACCCTTAGGAAAGACAGGGGATCCTTTAGAAAGACAGGGGATCCTTAGGAAAGACAGGAGATCCTTAGGAATGACAGGGGATCCTTAGGAATGACAGGGGATCCTTAGGAAAGACAGGGGATCCTTAGGAATGACAGGGGATCCTTAGGAATGACAGGGGATCCTTAGGAAAGACAGGGGATCCTTAGGAAAGACATGGGATCCTTAGGAAAGACAGGGGATCCTTAGGAAAGACAGGGGGTCCTTAGGAAAGACAGGGGATCCTTAGGAAAGACAGGGGATCCTTAGGAAAGACAGGGGATCCTTAAGAAAGACAGAGGATCCTTAGGAAAGACAGGGGATCCTTAGGAATGACAGAGAATCCTTAGGAAAGACACGGGATCCTTAGGAAAGACAGGGGATCCTTAGGAAAGACAGGGGATCCTTAGGAAAGACAGGGGATCCTTAGGAAAGACAGGGGATCCTTAGGAAAGACAGGGGATCCTTAGGAAAGACAGGGGATCCTAAGGAAAGACAGGGGATCCTTAGGAAAGACAGGGGATCCTTAGGAAAGACAGGGGAGCCTTAGGAAAGATAGGGAATCCTTAGGAAAGACAGGGGATCCTTAGGAAAGACAGGGGATCCTTAGGAAAGATAGGGGATCCTTAGGAAAGACAGGGGATCCTTAGGAAAGACAGGGGATCCTTAGGAAAGACAGGGGATCTTTAGGAAAGACAGGGGATCCTTAGGAAAGACAGGGGATCCTTAGGAAAGACAGGGGATCCTTAAGAAAGACAAGGGATCCTTTGGAAAGACAGGGGATCCTTAAGACAGGGGATCCTTAGGAAAGACAGGGGATCCTCAGGAAAGACAGGAGATCCTTAGGAAAGACAGGGGATCCTTAGGAAAGACAGGGAATCCTTATTAAAGACAGGGGATCCTTTGGAATGACAGGGGATCCTTAGGAAAGACAGGGGATCCTTAGGAAAGACAGGGGATCCTTAGGAATGACAGAGGATCCTTAGTAAAGAGAGGGGGGGCAGAGGGGGAGGAAGAGTTGCATTGGGGGAACTAGTCAGAGGTGAAGTAGAAGGTACAAAGATATGAAGAAATTAAAGAGAAACGGCCATGGTGGACGCCATCTTGAATTCCTGATATTAGCATAAGGTGAATTTTCTGGGACTTTTGATGTTTTTTTTTCTAATACTTTTATGCATCTTTTCCGAAAGTTTCCACTCGATACAAATTATTTCAGGGCTTATGGATTTTCTGGGGTATAACTCTTAGATTATTATAGTACATTAAGTTGCATTGTATCTTATACTAATGTGCGAGTTATTTGTGTATTCATGAATAGGGAACCAATTTACGAAGACTAGAATTGGTTGAAGAATTAAATTCAATCATGAAAGACCACGACGAAATAAGGCCATTAAAGTTGAAACAATTGTTAGAATTTCATTGCTCAATTGCCCCCAGACCACCATCGTCCTTCTATTATATATTGCTCAAAAAACGTCGAGTAATCTCTGGCTGTTACGTGTAACTGGCAACCGGATCGATACCGGTTGCTGACAGAGACTATTTGTTTTATGGCGTTGTGGGTTACGGCCTGCGCCACATAACCAAATACACCATTCGTACATCGATTATGTTATTACTCGTTACATAATGTTAGTTATAATGTTATGTAATAATACGCACACCACCTCCATCAACAAAGAGCAGAGTAGTAACCAAAATAGGGAAGTTTCCGCTGATTGCCTCCACCTCTCAGTCCTAAATCGAAGAGCAATTAGTAGTTGATTGCTTCATTACGTTATGAACCCGGGGTCGTTCAGCTTCATCTACAGAAGCCTTCCATGGTCTGGTACCAATTCCAGAGTCGGGTAAACTGTGATGACATATGAGGCACAGGAAGTAGTCTGACCACAAGTCTCGTCAATATTTACTCTCTTTTCACGACCTTATAATAACCTGCGATATGTCAAGATATTAATGAAAATAAGATATACATATTAAGCAAATGTTATCTGTTATCTGTTGCTTGCAACAGATAACTCAAAGATATAAATCCAGAAGTACTCCTATTTACCCTTTTGAGGCCTAGTTCCTAGGCCTTTTGTGTGTCCAAATGCTGCTGCGCTACCCTCCACTGAATGCGGTGAACAATAAACCAGCAGCTTATGCGGTGAAACCTAAAGTCTAAACCACCTCCAGGTTGTATTAAGGACACACAAGTAACCCCCAAATAAAAAAAATAAACTCTATGGTCTGAGTTGGAGCGTTGACTAGTCACACGAATAGTTAATGGCCACACGACTACTTAATAGTGTGACTAGTTAATTAATGGACGTAGTCGGTCCAAGTCTTCATATGTTTCAGTCACCTATGTGCGAGTTATTTGCGTATTATTGCAGCCAGGCTGTTGTGCCTTTCCTTCTTTGTATTTAGGATATAGAGCAGCGAAAAGTAAAATTTAGTAAGTGTAACACGACAGCTGACTAGAACCCAGTTAATAACCAGACGTCAACAACCTTCCCCTATGACTTCAGTGGTACAGTCATCACTGATATTGTCATCACTGATGCTGTCATCAGTGGTGATGCACTGATGCTGTCATCAGTGATGCAGTCATCTCTGATGCAGTCATCAGTGATGCAGTCATCTCTGATGCAGTCATCATTGATGCAGTCATCACTGATGCTCACACTCTCCACACCACTATAAAGTGGCGGGTGTAGAGGAAGTCATGTGCTCAGATTTAAGGCCATTGGAAATTACGCGTAAAGCTTGCGATCATTATGCGTGTTTGTGGTATCAGTTGTCGTAAAAGGGATTCCAGACAGCTGCGGCATGTCGTAAAGCTGCTACGATCTGAAGACAGGGCGGTTTTAGTATTTGGGTAATTAGCTGCAATCGTAAGAACTCGAAATCCTGTATCATAAACTTGCAACAATATGACCACGGAAGCTGTAACAGAGATTTACAGGGGACAAGAAGGAGGGAAACTGCACTGTGTGTGTGTGTGTTGTGTGTAGTTGTACTCACCTAGTTGTGGTAGTAGGGGTCGATTCACAGCTCCTGGCCCCGCCTCTTCACTGGCTGCTACTGTGTGTGTGTGAGTATGCGTGTTTACACACCTAGTGGTGGTTGCAGGGGTCCAGTCACAGCTCCTGGCCCCGTTTCTTCCTTATTAGTTGTGTATGTGTGTGTATATGCGTCCGCATGCGCATTACCGTGTCTAATGTTTATAAGACTAGCGTGTGTAACACCAGTCAAAAGCTACCTCGTGGTATATACGAGTATACAGAGAGATATATCGTGGTATATACGAGTATACAGAGAGGTACATATATCGTGGTATATACGAGTATACTGAGAGGTGCCTCGTGATATATACAAGTATACTTAGGGATACAGAGCTCGTGGTAAATACGAGTATATCGAGGGATACATACCTCGTGGTAAATATACAAGTATACTGAGAGATTCATAATAATAATAATAATAATAATAATAATAATAATAATAATAATAATAATAATAATAATAATAATAATAATAATAATAATAATAATAATAATAATAATATTAATAATCTTCATTTCTACAAGTACGACTTATAAAGACCATAGCTGACATTAGTGACATACTATACAAAAAGCCTCTGGTTATGCAGAGCATTTCGAGAATACTCTGACATACCTCGTGGTATATATACCCTTGAATGGCAAGAGATACACCCTAGAATATATCAATAAATTGTCAGTGATGGTTACTGAATATTAAGAGTATTCTCTCCTACTCGAGGGTAAGTAAAGACAGGCTAAGAAGCAGTTCTAATACACTACATTCTTGCTATATAACTGGTCCAGAAGGCGAGTGGATGGGAAATGTAGGAGAGTCAGTAACACGTCAAAACAAATATGAATCATCGAGTACTTGGCTTTCTTCCACAGTGATAGTCGCTTGTGTCTGCTCCGTAATTTGTCAATTTATTGTCGATTTAAAGCGATAAACCGGATTAACAGGCCACAGAAAATACACACTGGGAGGTGTATGTCTCTCCCGTTGAACCCGTAAATATACTCTTGAGTATTTTTGATTGATGGTGACCTTAGAGGACATTAAAGTGAGTTTTGGAAGGTCATACGTGTTGTCAATACGTGTTGACACACAATACTTTTCAAAACATGTTAGAAGATGAGTATTTATGTGTGACTGTGTTTGATCTCTCGCGCCAACCTGGAACACGAACGAGGCTTTTTTCTCGACAATTTCATTTGGTTGTTGACGTCGCTGCTGACGTCGCTGCTGACGTGTCATCGTTGGAGTGAAGGTAAAGTAATGAGCCTCGTACTGTCTGTGAATGAGCAGACTGACCTTAACAACGTCAGTATTGCACTTTGTCTGAAGTAAATAATGTATCGTACAGACCGTTCATTGTATTGTACAGTCCAGTCACTGTATTGTACAGTCCGTCCACTGTATTGTACAGTCCGTCCACTGTATTGTACAGTCCGTCCACTGTATTGTACAGTCCGTCCACTGTATTGTACAGTCCGTCCACTGTATTGTACAGTCCGTTCACTGTATTGTACAGTCCAGTCACTGTATTGTACAATCCGTCCACTGTATTGTACAGTCCGTCCACTGTATTGTACAGTCCGTCCACTGTATTGTACAGTCCAGTCACTGTATTGTACAGTCCATTCACATTATTGTGTAGACCATTCGTGGCGTTTTGTAAACCTTCCACTGCATTGTACAAAACGTTTAGTGTACTGCACAATCCGTTCGCTGCAATGTGTAGACCGTTCAGTGTACTGTGTAGACCGTTCCGTATACTGTGTAGACCGTTCAGTGTACTGTGTAGACCGTTCAGTGTACTGTGTAGACCGTTCAGTGTACTGTGTAGACCGTTCCGTATACTGTGTAGACCGTTCAGTGTACTGTGTAGACCGTTCCGTATACTGTGTAGACCGTTCAGTGTACTGTGTAGACCGTTCAGTGTACTGTGTAGACCGTTCCGTATACTGTGTAGACCGTTCAGTGTACTGTGTAGACCGTTCAGTGTACAACTTGTTTAGAGTGTGTGTGCATGTTTGTGTGTACTAACCTTTCTTACCCAGATGTGATTACAGAGATTAAGTCTTAGCTCACTGTGTGTGTGTGTGTACAGCGTCACCTAATTGTGGTTGCAGGGGTCGAGTCATAGCTCCTGGCCCCGCCTCTTCACTGATCGCTACTAGGTCCACTCTCTCCCTCCTCTATGAGCTTCATCATATCTCTTAAAGCTGTGTATGGATCCTGCCTCCACTACCTCACTCTCCAGAATATTCCACTTCCTGACAACTCTGACTGAAGAAATACTTCCTAACATCCCTGTGACTCGTCTGAGTCTTCATTTTCCATTTTTTGTTGCTGTGTCCCATCTCTGGAATATCCTGTCTCTCTCCACCTTGCCAATTCCTCTCAGTATTTTATATGTTATCATGTCCTCTCTCTCTCTCTCTCTCTCTCTCTCTCTCTCTCTCTCTCTCTCTCTCTCTCTCTCTCTCTCTCTCTCTCCTGTCCTCCAGTGTGGTCAGGTCGATTTCCCTTAACCTTTCCTTGTAGGACATGTCCCTTAGCTCCAAGATTAGTCTCGTTGCAAACTTTTGTACGTTCTCTAATTTCTTGACGGGCTTGACCAGGTGTGGGTTCCAAACTGGTGCTGCATACTCCAGTATGGGCCTGACGTACACTGTGTACAGAGCCCTGAACGATTCCTTACTGATGCGTAGGAACGCTGTTCTTAGGTTTGCTAGTCGCCCATTTGCTGCAGCAGTTACTTGGTTAATGTTCTCTGCATCATGCTCACCCCAAGATCCTTTTCCTTGAATGAGGTTTGCAGTCTTAGGCCCATAGACTGTACTCTGCGGTCTTCTTTGCAATTCCCAGATCTTCATGACTTTGCACTTGGTGAGGTTAAACTCTAGAAGCCAGTTGCTGGACCAGGCTTGCAGCTTGTCCATATTCCTTTGTAGTCTTGCCTTATCCTCGTCCGATTGAATTCTCCTCATTAGCTTCAAATTGTGTGTAAACAGGGACACTTCTCAGTCTATCCCTTCCGTCATGTCATTCACATATACCAGAAACAGCATCCGTCCTAGGACCGTGTTGCATGCAAAGAGTACGTCATCTTATTCGGAGCATGTTAACACACCCACATAGGCTGCCTCGCCAACCAGCGAACTATGTTGCTAAGGATTTTGTGATCGGGGCCCCATCATCAGATCAGCAACTTGGTTCAGCCAATCATAATGTGGATCTTGCAATGGTAAAAGTGACGTTGATTTCCCTCATATGTTTACCATTGTCATTCCCACTCTGTGCTGATTGCTGCACGGTTGTCTCTGTATCTTGGCTGCTGTTTTGCCTTGACTACCGTGGCGTGCACTAATACCACTCTATTGTAAATAGTGTACATAGTTGTATAAAGCTATATAAATACTTGAAGGAAAATACAATTCAGCTATATAAATACTTGGTGAAGGAAAATACAATTCAAAGCTTTTCTATGGTGTTTCTTTGCTCCAAGCTCCTTTTTACACTCAGGATAACAGGCCTTGAGAACGTGAGGTTTTAATAGACCGACCCCTGTGGAACCCCGCTCGTCACAGACACCCAGTCTTGCAGCTCGTCAAGTACCATTACTCGCTGTTGCCTTCCTGTCAGATATTCTCTGATCCATTGCAGTGCCTTCCCTGTTATATCTGCCTGTTCCTCCAACTTTTTCACTAATCTCTTGTGTGGAACTGTGCCAAAAGCCTTCTTACAGTCCAAGAAAATATAATCAACCCACCCCTCTCTCTCTTGCCTTACCGCCGTTACCTTGTCATAGAACTTCAGTAGGTTTGTGACTTAGGATTTCCCTTCCTAGAAACCTTGCTGGTTGTCGAAAATAAGCTCATTCCTTTCTAGATACTCCATCACTCATCAGATAATCTTCTCCGTGACTTTATATACTATACAGGTCGTTGAAACTGGTCTGTATTTTAATGCTTCGTGTCTGTCTCCTTTCTTAAAAATTGGAACTTCATTTGCTGTCCTCCACACCTCAGGTAGTCGTCCTGTCTCGATAGATGTGTTGAAGATTGTTGTTAGTGGTACACAGAGCGCCTCTGCTCCCTCTCTCAGGACCCACAAAGAGATGCTGTCCGGCCCCACCCCTTTGAAGTATCTAGTTCACTTAGCAGCCTCTTCACCACCTCCTGGGTTGTATGTATTGTGTCCAGCACTTAATGGTGTACCCCCACCACTCCGGCTTTCTGGAATCCTTTCTGTCTCCACTGTAAATACTTCTTTAAATCTATTGTTGAGCTCTTCACGTACTTCTCTGTTGTTTCTTGTAATCTTCCCTCCTTCCTTCTTCAGCCTGATTACTTGGTCTTTGACTGTTGTTTTTCTCCTGATGTGACTGTACAACAGCTTTGGATCAGCTCAGGCTCTTCGACTAATCTCCTTATTTTCCTGGGTCCTTTACCTTCTACACTTCTTCCATTCTCTAGCGCACATAGTTTTGGCCCCTCTACACTTTGGGTGATCCAAGGGCTCGTCCTGGCCTTCTCATTACTTCTGTTTACCTTGGGTACGAACCTCTCCTTTGCTTCCTTGCATATTGTTGTCACATATTCCATCATATCATTTACTGATTTTCCCACCAGTTCTCTTTCCCACTGAACCTCGTGTAGGAAGTTCATCATGTCTGTGTATGTGTATGTGTATGTGTGGGGGAGGGCTTATATAACATGTAAGATATAATAAACCAACATAATGATCATTTATTTAGCTCCATTTCTAACTCTAGTATAGCTCGAAAACAATAGATATATATAAACTGCTGAATCGTTTTCCATAGTGAGGAAAAAAACTTCAGACATAGCGGTCAGTCTCTACAATGGGGCAGCCTAATGTTATCACAAATGTAAATACATTGGGCCGCTAATTGGCTAAGTAAGGTAATTATAAAATTCCTAGTTGAGATATTTGAGAAAAGCATTACCAGCAAAATTAGAGAGCATCAGGGTGCTAGCTATCTTTGACGCCTCCTATTAGCACAAGGTACCAGATACCACTCACGTGTGTAAAGAACATCACATGCATTTAAACTCTTCTTCCGCATCATCACATTATGCTGTCGCAACAACATATTATAAATTCATGATATATAGGGAACTTTCGAGTGCAGTTAAACAATCACCAACAGTCTGGTGTTTACTGGGAGATCATCAATATTAATATGTAGCGGCCTTGTTGTCCGCCCCAAACTGTATCGCTGACAACTCTATGATGTAAGAGTATCAAAGTTGTCAGCAATGACACATGCGTTTGTGCTGCTATTCCATTAATTTGCAGATAGGCAGCTGACCACAGGAGTTTTGATAGTAGTCTCAAGTCAAGGACTTTCATCACTTAACATAGTGCCTCAAATGTTATATATAGTCATATAGCTTATTAATAATAATAATAATAATAATAATAATAATAATAATAATAATAATAATAATAATAAAGCTAATACTGCTACAACATTTCGGGCAACTAAACTGACTCTCAGCTACCTACTTAATGTAGGTGAAGACGGACAGCAGGTGTAAGCAACATACCCATCGTTTCATTCGTGCCGGGATTGATCCATGACCCTCAGTGTATAAGTTGAGAACGATACCAACCAAGCCCCGAGCACCCATAAGCCTCACAAATGCTATCAACATGATACGGTGGAAAGTTAATGTGGGACAGGTGAAACTGGGACTGTAAAAGCTCTTGAAACAAAAAATCGAGTTAAGTCTAGTAGATCTCTTAGTAGATATGAAAGATGCTAGTCATGAATCATAAAATATTATTGCAGCTTAGTAGATATGAAAGATGCTAGTCATGAATCATAATCAATATTATTGCAGCTTAATAGATATGAAAGATGCTAGTCATGAATCATAATCAATATTATTGCAGCTTAGTAGATATGAAAGATGCTAGTCATGAATCATAATCAATATTATTGCAGCTTAGTAGATATGAAAGATGCTAGTCATGAATCATAATCAATATTATTGCAGCTTAGTAGATATGAAAGATGCTAGTCATGAATCATAATCAATATTATTGCAGCTTAGTAGATATGAAAGATGCTAGTCATGAATCATAAAATATTATTGCAGCTTAGTAAATATGAAAGATGCTAGTCATGAATCATAAAATATCATTGCAGCTTAGTAGATATGAAAGATATTAGTCATGAATCATAATCAATATTATTGGCTTTCAAAGGCGGGATGAAGAGGCGCATATTCTTTGCCAAAACTTAGTTTTACCTAAGATTGCTGAGACATCCACTGAGAATGTAAGGAGCTCATTTTCAGGCATAAACATGGAGAGCAGCTCTGGATGAGCGCCCTCTACACCTAGGTTCAGTGAAATTTTGGCGAAAGGACAAGCTTGCCTCAGCTGAGGCAACCGAGGCACTGCAACTGCAGTAGTGATTAACAGTGATTTTTCTCATTTGGGCATATGCAACTGTTTGTTATTCTTACGCTGATTTTTTTTTCAAATCTAGGGGCTCTGGATCCGTTCTCCAATTCCCTGAATTAAGCCTGAATGGCTTCCATATCCACCCTTCCTTCCCTACAGGCGCTGTATTATTATTACGAGTTTAATGTTCCCCCATCATAATAACTGACTTTAAATGATGACATGGAGGATTTAATTCATTAGCGTCTTAGTTATTAGTTTAGTGGTAGAGAAAATTTTTGAAGGTGTCAGAGGAGAGCTTTCAGCTTCCAGTTTGAGCCTTATGATACTGTTGTGGCAGGTGATCTTAACAGCGAGTAGATATATTAATTGCAACATTATTTACAGATATTACTGGTCAAGGATGATCCACAGTATATTATCAATAAAGGACTGAGTGTAACATATATTTGTTGCCATACTTAAAAACTAATAAAAATGATTTTTGATCAAAGTGCATGAAACATTTTAGTGGTATGTTTAGGTACATGGTAAAATGTTTAGTTATAATTCTTAGAATCTGACGACCAAAAAATCGTGTTCTTTATGAAACAAAGGCGGTCTTAATTTTTCATTAGTTGGTTGATAAGTTTGGTAGGGTATGTAAAAGAAGGAAATTAAAAGTAAATATAGGAAAGAGTAATGTGATGAGAATAACAAAAAATTAGGTAACGGACGATTGGATATCAGACTGGAGGGAGAGAGTATGGAGGAGGTGAATGTGTTCAGATATTTGGGAATGGACATGTCGGTGGATGGGTCTATGAAAGATGAGATAAATCATAGAATTGACGAGGGGAACAAGGTGAGTGGTGCACTGAGGAGTTTGTGGAGACAAAGAACTTTATCCATGAAAGCAAAGAGGGGAATGTATGAGAGTATAGTTATACCAACTCTTTTGTAGTTTGGAAATTAGGAGGAGGTGTGGGATTACCAAACCTATTATCCAGAGAGCTGAGGATGGGTTATTAAGATGGTTTGGACATGTAGAGAGGATGGAACAAAAAAGAATTACTTAGTGTATAGATCTGTAGTGGAGGGAAAGCTGAGTTCGGGTCAGCCTAGGAAAAGTTGGAGGGAGGGGGTGAAGGAGGTTTTGTGTGCGAGGGCTGTGACTTCCAGTAAACGTGCATGAGCGTGTTAGATAGGAGCGAATGGAGACAAATGGTTTTTAGGACTTGACGTGCTGTTGGAGTGTAAGCAGGGTAACATTTATGAAGGGTTTCAGGGAAACCGGCAGGCCGGACTTGATTCCTGGAGATGGGAAGTATAGTACCGGCACTCTGAAGGAGGGGTGTTAATGTTGCAGTTATGTAACTGTGGTGTAGGCACGCCTCTGGCAAGACAGTGATTGAATGAATGATGAAAGTTTTTCTTTTCGGCCAACCTGCCTTGGTGGAAACGGCCGATGTGTTAATAATATATATATATATATATATATATATATATATATATATATATATATATATATATATATATATATATTAAAATATATATATATATATATATATATATATATATAATATAATATATATATATATATATATATATATATATATATATATATATATATATATATATATATATATATATATATATATATCTTTCTTACAACACGTCGGCCGTTTCCCACCGAGGCAGGTGCCCAAAAAAAAACGAAAGTTTCTCCTTTTACATTTAGTAATATATACAGGAGAAGGGTTACTAGCCCCTTGCTCCCAGCATTTTAGTCGCCTCTTACGACACGCATGGCTTACGGAGGAAGAATTTATATATATATATATATATATATATATATATATATATATATATATATATATATATATATATATATACAGAGACTCAGTGTGGCGATCCAGAGGGGAAAAAGCCTGCAGCGTTCTGGGCACGCGGCCCACTGCCGGGAGCTGGACGAAGTATTTGACATGTAGCTCTGAGTTGTCATCTATGTTGTTTTACTCCATATTGTATTCTTGTCAATGTATTTTGTCTTGAAATAAAGTTTGTATAAAAGATGGGGTGGTAGGGGAAGTGGAATATTCAAATGGCTTCAGAAAGAAATCTAAATATTCTTCCTTGAAGCCTTTTTATCCACTTCTCCGAGGCAATGGGTCCCACAATTTACACCAGAGGTGGACCTCATCCATATATATATATATATATATATATATATATATATATATATATATATATATATATATATATATATATATATATATATATATGATGAGTCAATAGGTAAAAGGCAGCAATAGACATCATTAGGAAGAAGGGAGGGAGCCCTGTTATATGTGGCATTTGCCAAGAAGGGTGTTGGAAATGAATGGCTGTCCAGAGCGATTGGTATAAATTGCTGGCTGGACAAACACTGAAGGATAATGCAGTCCCATTCATTAACAACTGGGACCACTTCTATGGCCGAAATGACATGTATGCCAGGGATGGGGTTCACTTATCCAGGGCAGGTGTAGAATTTCTCTCTAGCTCAGTTGAGGATGTTGTTAGGGCTTTAAACTAGGATTAGTTAGAGGTATGGGTTTAGGAATGGTAAATAATGAGGGCCAAAATATTGATTCAGGCTTTGATATCATAAATCATAACAATAACAGTAATCGAGTGACACAGGGTAATGATAGTAACAGAAATTGTGTAAAACAAAAGCTGAAAAAGATTACAAGAAGATACATATCAATGTATTTTATACTAACTGTCGAAGCGCCAGAAATAAAATTAACGAATTACGTTTGGTAGCATGTGCTGGGAACTTTGATGTCATTGCAATAACTGAAACATGGTATAATACCAAGAGTCGGGATATGATTGCTGAGTGTCATATTCAGGGGTTTAAGTTGTTCCATGTAGATAGATATAATGGGAAAGGGGTGGAGTTGCATTGTATGTACGAGAAAATATAAATTGCTGCATAAAAACAGGCATAAAAATAGATGGATCATTAACAGAATCTGTTTGGGTAGAGTTTCTAGAAGGTCAAGAAAAACTGATTCTAGGTGAATATACCGACCTCCAGGCTTGGATCACGATAGAGGGAGACTTCTTGGGACGAAATTGTTAGGGCTTCTAGGCACAATAACGTAGTGTTAGTAGGGATTTTAACTTTAGTCAAATTGACTGGACTTCTTTGACCGGTAATCTGGAGTCCAGTGACTTTATGGAAGTAGTTCAGGACTGTTTTCTGAAGCAGTGTGTACGGAGCCTACCAGAGGTAATAATTTGCCTGACCTAGTCTTGTCAAATAAAGAAACTCTTGTAAATAATCTGGAGATCACTGAAGAGCTTGGAGCTAGTGATCACAAATCCATTACTTTTAATATTACATGGGAGTACGAGAATAGGGATAATACGGTAAAAGTTCCTGATTTTCGTTCTGCCGATTATATTGGACTTAGGGAACACCTGTCTAATCTCGACTGGGGTAATCTAGCTAACGATTACGATGGGATCTGCGTTTATGATTTGTTTCTTAATAATGTACAACGTGCACAGAGTATGTTTATTTCCCAGAGAGAATTTAGGTCAAATAATAACGATCCCAAATGGATTAACAGGAGGCTAAAACATTTATTAGGGGAGAAAAGAGGAATTTATAGGCGCATCAAAAGAGGAGATGTTAACCTTATTGACCAATATGTTCAGTTAAAAAGAGAAGTAAAAAAGGGGATTAGAAAGGCTAAACGTGACTATGAGATTAAGGTTGCTAATGAATCAAAGACTAATCCAAAAGGGTTCTTTCAAGTGTACAGGACGAAGGTGAGGGAAAAGGTAGGACCTCTGAAAATTGGGAATGGACAGCTGACGGATAACGAACTGGAAATGTGTTCTCTATTTAATGACTATTTTTTGTCAGTCTTTACACAAGAAGACGTAAATGAGATTCCAGAAATTAACAATTATTCAGTTCCTGAAGAATTCAAATTAACTAATATTACTGTCACGAGGGACATGGTTATCAAACAGATAGATAAACTGAAGCAAAATAAGTCCCCGGACCCGACGAGTTGTTTTCCAGGGTACTTAAAGAATGCAAAATGGAACTTAGTCAGCCATTAACGAATGTGTTTAATACGTTCATCCTAACTGGTGTTGTGCCAGAGATGTGGAAGATGGCTAATGTAGTTCCTATATTCAAATCAGGGATAAGTCCATTCCATCAAATTACCGTCCAATAAGCCTCACGTCTATAGTAGGCAAATTATTAGAATCAATTATAGCTGATATTATCAGAAGTCACCTTGAAGAACATAATTTGATTAATGAATCTCAGCATGGGTTTACGAGAGGTCGTTCCTGCCTGACAAATTTACTGACGTTTTTCAATAAAACATTTGAGGCAGTAGACAGTGATAAAGAATATGATATAGTTTACTTGGATTTCAGTAAGGCCTTCGATAGAGTACCTCACAAGAGACTCTTAAGAAAGGTGGCAGCTCATGGTATAGGAGATAAAGTTCTAGCATGGATAGAGGCATGGCTTACCAATAGAAAGCAGAGAGTTTCCATTAATGGGGTCAAATCTGAATGGGGATTTGTCACTAGTGGCGTTCCACAAGGATCAGTTTTGGGCCCATTGTTGTTCATAATTTACATTAATGACCTTGATGAAGGAATTGCAAGTGACATGAGTAAATTTGCTGATGATACAAAAATAGGCCGTATAATTCATTCTGAGGAGGATAACAGTGAACTCCAGGAGGATTTGGATAAATTAATGTCTTGGTCTGAAAAGTGGCAGATGAAGTTCAATGTGGACAAGTGTAAGGTGCTTGTCGTTGGTAATGAAAATATCCCTCGAATTTATAAACTAGTGAAGTTGAGCTTGATCATACAGAATGTAAAAAAGACTTGGGAGTCATGGTAAGCAGAAATCTAAAGCCAAGACAACAGTGCCTAAGTGTGCGAATAAGGCTAACAGATTACTAGGATTTATTTCAAGAAGTATAAGCAACAGAAGTCCAAAAGTTATTTTACAGCTCTATACATCACTAGTGAGACCTCATTTGGATTATGCAGCTCAGTTTTGGTCTCCTTACTACAGGATGGATATAGATTCATTGGAGAACATACAAAGAAGAATGACTAAAATGATTTACAGTATAAGAAATCTCCCATGAAGATAGACTTAGAGCGTTGAATCTCCACTCTCTGGAGAGACGTAGAATGAGGAGATATCATCGAGGTGTACAAGTGGATGATGGGCATAAACAAAGGAGATATTAATAAAATACTGAGGATATCGAACCAAGTAAGAACCAGAAATAACGGATTTAAATTGGATAAATTTAGATTTAGAAAGGACATAGGCAAGTACTGGTTTTCGAACAGAGTTGTAGATGCGTGAACAATCTTCCGAGTACTGTGATAGAGGCTAGGACCTTGGGTGGCTTTAAAAGAGATTGGACAAATATATGAGTGGGAGGGCTGGGTTTGATTTGTGTCGTGAGTACGGGAATAAATTTTAGGTAGTGGTGGTTTTGATAAGGACCTGCCTTATATATATATATATATATATATATATATATATATATATATATATATATATATATATACATATATAATGTGCCGAATAGGTAAAACTTGAGATTTTGGCTTAAATAGCAACGCTCTTCTTGCCGAGGCAAGCGAGAATTTGTGTATGCAATAATTTCGCAAAAATCATTCTGAACCTAACGAAAAAAACATATTTCATTGAGTTGTTTATTATTAAATTATTGTAAATTTATCTAAATCTGCACACGTACATCTCTTATGCCTGTTAAGAGATTTTGTCGAATATTAGTAGCTGAAGTCTGTTAGTTCATGGAGTGTGTTAAACACTCATGTTTTCATCATTAGTTTGTGAGTATGTTGTTGAACTTTCACAACACAGGACCTACCCAAGTTGTCATCTCCAGAGCAGTCAATCCGGAAGTGATTGTTGACCTTTTTGAGTACAGGAACCATAAGTTTTCTCCTTCATGTACTTCAATGACACAATTTTCTAGGTCTCTTATTCCACTTTTGTTCATATTTTTAAATATCAACGAAGGAATAAATTTATAATGATTGTGATTATTTCGTTAGTTATAATCAGCCAAGGTTTTATCGGACAATATTTTGCTACGATGTTTTTACACGGATATTAAATTTCATGAACATGTGTATTCACAACTAATTCACAGATTAAAAAGAAATTGTAGATGACGTTTCGGTCTATCCTGTGTATCATATTTAAGTGAGAGTTTGTTGTGGAGTATAGTCTCCATTATGCATTCTTATTCACATTGTTAATGGTTCGCAACCTCTGCCAGCCTGTATTTATCGTATAAACAATGTAATCCAACTCCGCCTATAAAGGTGGCTTCTAGATAAAGTTATTTTCCCACTACGACGAAAATTACCACTCGAAAATAAATAGCATTGGGATAGAATAAACAGGTTAGTAAGTGTTACGACCTCGATATCGTAACTTAAATATAAAAGGTCCTAGCTCCTAAATGGCTGCTCAGTCTGCTGTCTAGGGACATTTAAATTACACTGAGAAAACACAGCCACTCTAGAGCCAACATGCACTCATACTAAATATTATTAATTATTACAATTAGGAAGGACATTAAAACTCACCTATACAAAAATATATATAATATAATAAGTAACTTATATTCAACTTACAAACTACTGCAAAACAACATCCCCTTAACTTCAGCTCACATTAGCTCACTAGCACACTGCTACTAGTGAGTTAAATATTTATGAACAGGGAGGCTCCGTGACACCCCCCCCTCCTTTCTGCAGGCTACTTAGCCTACAGTTAAAGTGTTAAATATTCTCCAAAATACAGACCATTGCACACACTAGGGCTTTACACATAAACATGACAGAACTTCAACACTAATACAATAATCGTATACACTAAAACTTACCAAAATTACCCACTCACACTACCACCCAAACATGATGACTCCGTTACCACTCGTCTCGTACTCGCTCCCCAACACAGGTCATCTCCTCCTGTCCTGGCCACTGCCTGACTGACAGGAATAATACGCGTCTGGATTCAGAATAATACCGGAACTTATTATTATTTTTTATATAAATTTTACTGCAGCACACTGCGCAACAGTAAGACACATGTGCAACAGTTAGCCATCTTTATTCCGAAACGTTTCGCCTACATAGTAGGCTTCTTCAGTCGAGTACAGAAAAGTTGGCAGTAGAGATGCGAAGATGATGTAATCAGTCCATCACACTTATAGACGTAGTTTTGAGGTGGTCAGTCCCTCAGCCTGGAGAAGTTTTGTTCCATAGTCTTCACATCTCTATTTCTGTTAACTCTTCTGTACTCGACTGAAGAAGTCTACTGTGTAGGCGAAACTTTCGGAATAAAGATACCTAACTATTGAATATGTGTCTTACCAACCTGTCGGTATTGTATACCATTTTGATATAGAATAGGGATGGAAACAATGATATTTAGAACAAAACGGTGACAAGAGGCGATTCTTCTGATGTCAAACTAAGGAGGAATATTATTAAATAAGTTTAAATAAGCTGAACTCACTATTCACACTCTCTGAGGCTAGGTGTTGCACTGGATAAAAATGTGCACCGTAAATCTGGCATAACGACTCTGTTAGCTTATGTTTACGTACTTCCAGGAGAAGGCTAATTTATAGTGCTTAGGCGCAATTTTCTTTCATCTTTTGCAAATTTATAGTTTCCAGGCGATATCTTTAGAATCCCTTTTCAAGTTGACTTAAGACTTATATAGCATTTGTGAGTCGTAAAGCGTAGTTTTAAAATTTGGCTGTGCAGTTTCCTGGTGGCTGCTCTAACATTGTTGGGGGTTCTGTGTTTGTAAAATAGAGCAAAATATTATAACTGAGTGGAGAAAGAAACACGTACACATAATTATTTTTATGTAAAGAACTTATTACCCTAGATCAGGGGTTCTTAACCGGGAGGGTTTGCCGCCCCTCGGGGGGGTTGAGTAATTTCCGAGAAAGGATGAGGACTGAAACCAGAAGCAATGACATAAACCCTCACTAAATATGTTCTCACTTAATAAGTTGTGTATTTTCTACGATTTGCTCCTTACACAGACTCTTCTAAATTGTTAAAAAATTTAAAGTTAAGAATAAAAAGTACATCCCCAATTTTCCTATTTAAGAGAAGAGGATTTTCTTATTAATTATTACATTAAGACCCGCGTCAGGAAACACTTGTCCTGTTTCCAGAAAATATTACCTAACCTAACCTAGAATTAGGCAACCTCATTTTAGAGAAGTGCTTCTTATTTTGGGTCGCTCCTTGTATTGTGGTGATCCTCATCCCCACTCCCCCGCTCCTTCCTTCATATAAATTTATTATTCACATGACCCTCGGCTGGAGTTTTTGGTCATCTGACCGAGGCCTTCCACTGGCTTACCAGACCACCCCTTTAAAAATTATCTTGATTATATCCATTTTTGATCTTCCTTATTCTAGTTGTAGCAAAATTGCATCCAAATAAAGGATGTTTCCGCATAATTATATTTTTGTGATTAACCCGTTCGAAAATGTCTAACGATAAACCGAACCGAACGAAACGGAAGCAATATTTTCCATAAGAAATAATGTAAATCCAATTACTCCGTTCCAGACACCCAAAAATATTAACAAAAATAAATTTTATAGAGAATAATTATAGTTTTACATACAAACTAGGCATACGAAAACCGAGGTTCCACTGTATATGTTGGAAGGCCTAATGTTCTCCAACTAAGACTTAAGGAGCTGAACTCTACCAAGCTCCCAACTCACACTTTCCATTATGGAACGTGAAGTGCTGGATGGTATCAGCTGCTTACCATAAAGCAAAAACAATTTGAACACAGGAAAGTTCTTTAAATTTTAGGATTTTTTTTTCAGCTAGATTTTAGGCGTTATCTGGATTTCCTCCTGTCTCTGAAGCGGTTAGACCAGATGGGTTTCAGCAGCTGTGCGTCCCGAGAAAGGTCTCCCCCTACCTGCAGTCCCCTCTAACTCAATGCTTGCAAAAGGAATAGTAAAGAGTGTGGCAGGAGATTCTAATACATTTTAATATCATCACTGACGATTTGAAGCCGATCAGAAGAAACGTTCACAAGCTATTGTACAGTAGCTAATATTCCAGTTTCTTCATTAAAACTGACATATTGACACCTACACTGCTCGAAACCCATATTAACCATTCAGTGAGAAACATCAAAAACGAGTGGGGTTAGAGCCCATAGCGAGTGAGTCGTATAACTCGCCATGGGTTCTAACTCCCCCTCCACCCGTTTGTTTATGATTTCGTGAGTCATCCACTACCTATTATAGTTTAAAGCCAATGAAAAAAAAAAACATTATCCGGAAATTCCAGAAACTATTTTTACAAATTATCGAGGTTGATGGTTTCAAGCCTATCGGATTATATATGCTATTTGAGAATCACACTAAAACATGCTTTTCAATTTTCCAAATTTCTTCATTACAATGTCAAGTTAGCACTAACGCAACCAAAAAGAAATCCAAACCATTCGATATATAATATACCTTATCATTTATGGTTTGAAGAGGTTCGGAAGAGGCATTATCCAGTTAATACACGGAAACAAATTTGTTCATCAACTCAAGATAAATACAAACTTTCTTTGAGGGGAAAACACACCGGTACCAGAGGTTTGAAGCCAAGCAGAAAGTGCATTCGCCAGTTGTCGAACAGAATCCAGCAACTCCAAGTTTATTAGTAAAATGATTTGGTTGCGCCTAAAGTGTCTAAACACAAAATAAATAACTGATTTTACAAAATGCATTAAAAATTAAATGGTGAGTCCCTCTGAAAAAGTATACCAAAGTTATTTTGAGGAAATAATGCCGTATTAAAAGAATTGCCACTATGGAATCTACACTGCAATAGCAATTCCAACTGAAGCAAATTCTTGGGTAGCTCTGAGTAAAGGATGGGTAAATACATAGGTTAGAATGTTGGTTTTGATAGTGTCTTGTGTGGACCAGTAGGCCTGCTGCAGTGTTCTTCCATTTTTATGTTCTTAAGTGATATCCAAAATGGTGAAATCTAAAAAAAAATATCGAAACCGGCTTTTTTATACTTTTGCGCAGAAACCGAAAACGGAAATGGCCTATATAAACAGATCGCGAGGCACGGACACGTGCCAATGGTTCCATGAACCTTTCACTACTTACATTTCACAAGCTTTGAAAGTTTGAATGTGATCGAATGAGTCGTTCTCAGGTGTATAACCGGCTCTGGAAAATAACCGCAAGAAAATATTAAATTTAAGGGCTAATTCAACTCGTGAAAATTTGAAACTCCATAAAAACGCAAGCTTTTAGTTCTTGCTTTTTTTTTTCCTATATTCTGTTTAACATTTTCTACAGTAGTATGAGAAAATAATAAACATTTTTCAGAATCTGCATTTTTGCAGATTCTGACACAACAGCTGAGGGGCTGAAGTAAAAAAAAATGAAATTTGCACCAACAGAGACCAATAATAATTCATAGCATCTCTAAGTAAGATACAACAGCAATCAGGTTTGAAGCTTATCTGATGAGTTATTTACAATAAATAAAAAGAAAAAACAAATAATTTTGGCTCTTACACAGTTCATCAATAATAAAATTTTGCTATTTAAGACAAACTAATGTTCAGGGTTTGAAGGCGATAAGAGGTGACATTCTTTAGGCATTATATGAAAATGTATTTAATAAAACCGGCAAATTAAATCGAACACAACCTAAAATCAACTCGAAGCTTCCACTGAACAAAGTCCATCATTGCTGAAAGGTTGAATCCGACCGGAAGAGACATTCTCTAGTTTGTGCTCAGAATCCAACGTTCCCAAAGGTGTGAACTGTTCTCAAGCAACAATTAGAGGAAACACTTGTTTATACTTAGATCCTTCTTGGTCCAGTATTAAATCACTGCTAAACAAAAAGATCAGAGAACAGAAAACAGGTCGTGATGAGAGGGGAATGAAGGTAGTAGAAGTAATAGTAGTAGTAGTAGTAGTAGTAGTGGTGGTGGTGGTGTTGCTAGCAGCAGTAGTTGAAGTTGAAATAATAGTTGTAAGTTATAGTAGTAGTAGTAATAATAACAGTTGTAGTAATTGTAGTATTAGCAGCAGTAGCAGTAATAGGTGATGGAGAAACCAAGAGATTCCCAAAAGAATAAAGAAAGATAACTGGAAACACTGCAACACGCTTAATTGCCCATTCTAGGAAAAAAAAGCAGGGATGGAGAACGCAAGAAGTCACAAAAAGACAAACAAATACAGAAGAGACGTCAGGAGAAAAGGTTAGGAGAAGGCAAAGGTAAAGTCAAGTTATTAGTGTTCTGACAAAACGTTCTACAGACACGACCCTGGGACTAACATTCTTTGGAATATTTTATATAAAGGTGGATTCGACAAGTATTCTAGAAAAAGGGTAGATTTATCAGACGACCAGTTTGTAACAATATACAATAATATCTATGATCCCTAAATATATATCTTAGTTATTACTACTACTACTACTACCACCACTTCTATTAACATTACAACTACTACTATCACCACTACTGCAGCAGCATCTCTCTCTGCGACTTCTCTTGGCTCTGCCTTTTTCTTTCTCAGTTGAGACATAATGTCTCAGAAGTTACCGCAGTAACGTTTAAAGTGTACTCAGTAATTGTGGGCCATTTTTAAATTGTTTCAGCCAGGGTACTGAGACTTTTATAACCATTTTTAACATTGTTAGAAAAATAACACCATTGCATCTGTAAAGCGTAAATATATTGAGCATCATTCTGTCCATTAGATGCATCAGCCATTGAAACTGAAGCCGTTCAGAAGAGGTACACTATTTCACTGAAAATAATGTTTCGCTATTTTAAAAATGAATTTGACAGTTTAGCAGCTACACTCCAATAACATTCTAGACTTTTTCTAAACAGTGTTGAATGTATGATATGGGTAGAAAGGACATTCAGCAGTTATTACACAGAAACCAAATCTGGGAATAGTTTGCATGGTCGTCCAGAGAGCACATGCAAAAGCCACTAGTTGCCTGAAGCTTTTCCTAGTTTCAGCATACCAGCAATGGAATAAAAATTGTAGCTAGTTAGATGAGACGATTTCAGTTTTTAAATTGAACCCATGAAGAAAATAAACCATGAAACCAATTAATGATGCATAACGAAGCTGGCTGATAATGTTTACATATTTCCTGAATAAAGATAACTTATACTGTTTACATGTAATTTTCATGTTCGCAAATCTGAAGTTTCCATTAACAAGGAAGAAGGTTGGTAGACAGCAACCTACCTCCTAGGAGGGGAGTACCGTCCTCGCTGTCCTCCTTTCTTTCCTTGACTGTCTGTCCTTTCTGTCAGGCACAGGAAGATATTAGGTAAATCTTGCTACTACAACTTACCTGAGTAAACACTACACAAGAGTGATTGTGCATGAATATGTATTTTTTTGCTTACTCATCTAAATTTTCTTTTAATTTCTAAATAATTCTTGGGTAGCGTTTCCGTTGAATTCAGTGCAGAAGAGAGGTAATACTTATTTTAAGAAAATAAAGATAAAGGTATAAGGCATATTTACCTGGCGTTTACCTGGAGAGAGTTCCGGGGGTAAACGCCCCCGCGGCCCGGTCTGTGACCAGGCCTCATGTAACATAGGTCGCAATGACAACAGTTTCCTAGACTAGATAAATGAATAATTAGTGTTTTCTGGATGAATATTTACAGAAGAATATCCCTCAAGGAAGGTTCTTTGACACTGGTGAGGGGCTCTTGATATAGGAAATTGAATCTGTTCTCCAGTTCCCTAAATTTAAGCCTGAATACCTTCCACATCTTCCCCCTCCCCGATAGGCGCTGCATAATCCTACGGGTTTAGCTACATTAAAAGAAAGATATAAATGAAGTAAGAGTCTGACAGTGGATAAAGAAAAGTGAAAGTGAATGAACAAGGAGACGGAAAGACAGTTAGGATAGAGTTCAGGAAGTCCTCACTTAATATCATTTCGTTCAACGTCGTTTCGTTATAACTTTGATGAGAATAAATCAATTCCCGGCTATGAATGGAAAATATAGAAAGACTTTTAAATATCTGGATGGAGGACATGCGTTGGCTGTTTGTATTCAGTTTTATGGCATGTAGCGTGAGTCTTATATAATTCTGGAAAACATGTGGTAACTAAAATAATAATAATGTCAGTAATAGACATTTATAGCTTTATAGTTTCCCAGAGCGATATACTCCACAGTTATGGCGTCTGCAGCACTATATACTGCCCTTCCCCTCAGCTCTACCTCTTGTTGATATCAATTAGCCTGTGGTAAAATTAGTTTAGTTATACGTCGTTTCGCTTACTATCACTTTTCAAGAACTTATCGACGACGTTAAGTGAGGACTTCCTGCATAAGGAATGAGGTGGTCGAAGATGTACGTTGTTGATTTAAGATCGCAGGTCTGCTGTGTGTACAGCATACGTATGCTAGTAGAGGAAAATGGGTGCAGAAGAGAAAAAGGAATGACTGGTGAAATGAAGAGTCAAGAAGATTGTAACAGTGAAAACAAAGGTAGTGCATGACAGGTTTTTAATATATTTCAGAAATTATTTATTGAAGTCAAAGAGCCTCTGAAAGAATTTTTATCACCAAATTTAACTGAAACTAAGAAACAGTTTTGAAGATTTATAAACAAGTTGAGAGAATCTAGGAAGTAAATGACTTGACAGTTAAAAACAAAAGCGAGAATATGGAAAAGTTGAATCTCAGAACAGATGGAGAGAATGTTTTGAAAAGATGTTAAAAGTTGTTACTGAAAAGGAGACACTGAACAGGAAGGAATAAAATATAAGAAATTATAAGGAACTGTCAGAGGTATATGTTGGGGAAGTGCATAAAGAAGTTGGTAGGATGAAACGTGGTAAATAAGCTGCGACAAACGGGGTTAAAACTATCAAAATCAGGTGTGAATTATATTTATGGAGTGGATTGGAAATTCTCACGAAAATATTAAATTTAAGGGTCACTAAACTAGTGAAATTTATAAACCACCTTAGAAATGCATTTTTTTCAGTATCTCTCATAAGTTTTAATTGGCAAATTGGCTCCTGTACTGGACAAATTCAATATAAAAACAGTTCCAACTAAGATAAACTGAAATCAATTTACTTAAAAAAAAACTGAAAAATCACAATTAGACAACTCAAATTGAATGTCACGTATTCTTTAATAGATAAAACATACCAACACTAAACAGCATGTAATCTGAAGCCGATAGTTTGAAGCGTTCTCATGTTGTTAGCTAAATTTTGGTAAAATTATCGAACTAAAAAAAAAAAAAAGATAGATTTCAGAAAAAAACACCATAAGGTATGGAATGCATAATATAGTAATTAATAGTTCGCTAAACACGTGAAAAAAAATGCAAGCTTCCTTATATTTACATTTCAGTTATTTTTAAAATTCGTTACGTTTAATAAATTCCGATTATATATAATTCCAGTTAAGATTCTCCTAAGCTTAGAGTTTGAAGGCGATCAAAATATGCGTTCTCTAGGTTTTTGCATTGAAGCTAATATAATAGGCAATTTAATATTAATTTACCTTAATGATAGCGAAGTTTAATAAAATCCTACGATAAATAAAAGTTTGAAGCCTATTAGAAAAGGCATTCTCCGATAACTGACCTGAAACCAACAAATCCAAATTTTAAATAATGTCAGCAAAATTTCAAATTTACACCTACACTACCATTACGTAATAAAATTAGCAAAATTGGTACTAAAGCAGAATAATAACGAGGCAGACGAGGCTTGCATTCCGGAAAACACACCAGAACTGTGGCATGAATAACAATGATTCCTAATTTTTTAACTAATTTAGTATATTGACAAATTTTCCTGCACACAAACTATACACGAAAAACATAAGGCATCCCACTAAAGATCCCTCTTCAGGGACACCTAATTACATACAGCTGGACTAAAAAAAATCCAAGTGCGGATTTTCTCTGTATTCGTAGTCTTGTTTTCTGCCTCTAAACCGACAGCTTCGATCGAACTGATATTTCCACGATATCTTCTCGTCATGAGCACGTCATGCACACCGGTGGCCCTGCGATATTTTACACACTCTCCTTTACTCGAGCACTTTAATATAAACAATTTTTATAGCCTCAGCCTTAATGAGATGGTTGGTAAGGTTTGTCGGGACACAGGACAAGTGTTTCCTGACGCTAGTCTTAATCATATGATGACCCAGAGCTGGAGCGTTTGGTCATTTGGCCGAGGCCTTCCGCTGGCTTACCGGTCCACCCCTTTAAAAATTAGGATTATATAGCTAAAATGTGTTATCACCTGACTCTTTGTCCACACTGTTATCATTGCTGAGTAGAAATTCCGAATTCCAATGTGAGACATATTTAAAAATAATAATCTTCGTGTATCCTTTCTCTTCATCCAGATAAATTTCAACTAGTTTATTGAATCCAGAAGGTGTAGATGGTTTCACAGCTTCTGCTGTCCCAACAGTTACATACACCCGTTTTACATCCTTATACAGAGGCTGAAACTCCTCGACCTCTTTGGCCAACTCAACCCCCACACAAGTGTTTTATAAAAGCTAAGTGATGGGACTAAGAGCATCTTAATTGACTGATTCTCCAGTTAAGTGTGAATAAATCAAATACCGGTGGGCCCCGTGTGTCATGGCCTTGATGGCATGCATGTGTGGTCACTTTCTGTATATCTTTAATGCTGTCCGAATTTCAGCTGACCTCTTGTTTGTAGAGCACGAAGCTCCATGTCTTGTAGGACCATATTACTCTTCCCTCTCTCTGTGTCGTCCACAGACTGGAACCACTTGCTCCAAAGTGCCTGTCTTTTCAGAAGTCCGTTTCACAAGTCTCGGAGTCGTAATAAATGAAAGGTCAGCATAGTGGATATACGGAGAGATCTAGCGAGAGCACACGTATATCCGCACAGGACAGAGTTCGAGCCGTCACTGATCTGTAAGATCTCTTGACCCTTCCTATATGCCCATCGAAGTTGGGGAAGATGATTCTTTCTGAGAGGGGTTTTGTCTTTAGTGCTTGACAATAGGGCGCCCTGGAGACCGGTGGAGAAATGGAGGAAGAGCTGTTGAGACTCGAGCTCATTTTAGAGTCAGTAATGCACTTAAGGTCTTACATGTGCACAATTATTCCTTCTTAAAAATATTTTTTTTCCATATATAAATATGTCATTAGAAAGATATTTTTTATTAAATGAAAAAAGTAACAGAGTGAGAATAAGATGGAGGTAGGGAGAGAGGGTGAGAGAGTTGGGAAAGGGAGAGAAAGTAAAGGAGAGAGGAGCTGAGGAAGGGTGATCAAGCAGATTCATGAAGGCTGGTAAATCATCACTTGAGCGTGCTAATGACCTCACCTGTCCTTCTGGCAGGAAGATTTTGGAAGAGGGAGGAGACCCGATTATTCACAGTGACACGACACAGTTGTCCAGGATAATTAATGTTTTGTGGTCGCCTACATCCCTCCCTCGACAAGCAACATAATACAATCCTAATGTTATTCCATGTCTTGTAAACAAATAGAATTAAAAAAAACATAAATGACAATACCGAAAAGAAATACATATACATTTAATATTTTTACTCGGTAAAAACATCGTATAAAATAGTATACACAATGGTCAACTTAAATCAGGACTCTGTAAAGACTCCTTCATTTTTTCGAGAAATCTTCATTTTCAGTACAACCCAACAAGGGTTCTTGATCTAGGGAACTGGATCTGTGCCCTAGTTACCCAAATTGAGCCTGAATGCCTTCCATCCCTTCCCCTTCCCCTCACAAGCGCTGTACAATCCCTAAGGGTTTAGCGCTTGCTCATAATAATAACAATACTATTCTTTAATAAGGAGTTGGCAAATTTTAATATTAGTAAACAACAGGAACATCAGACCCTGTTTGATAAATGCACATTGGAGTTGTTCTGTTAGATACAAGTTTAGGAGACGGAGTATTGGCTAATCTCATTCTAGGAATACTTATAGATTTTGCTTTACCAATAACATTCCTAGATAAAATACTCTCTGGCTGAGTCTCTCGAGTCGTAGATTCATCTTCAAGACAGATCAGAAATTTGGGAGAAGCTTGAGAGTTTTGTCATGGTCTTCTCCGGGGTTATCTGGGGTAGACACCCTCCTGATAACAGATTTCTTACCCCACACATCGTATGTGCCCAGTGTTCACTACACCTGATTATATTTACAGGATTAGTAAACACTGGGACTCAGACACGGTCCACCAATACTGCGTTGGTGGACCTTGTGGGTACTAACTTGGTGGACCGTGTGGGTACTAAATTTTTGGTGGACCGTGTGGACACTAAATTGTTGGTGGACCGTGTGGGTACTAAATTGTTGGTGGACCGTGTGAGTACAAACTTGTTGGTGGACCGTGTGGGTACTAACTTGTTGGTGGACCGTGTGGGTACTAACTTGTTGGTGGACCGTATAGGTACTAACTTGTTGGTGGACCGTGTGGGTACTAACTTGTTGGTGGACCGTGTGGATACTAACTTGTTGGTGGACCGTGTGGATACTAACTTGTTGGTGGACCGTGTAGGTTCTGGTTGGTGGACCGTGTGGGAATTAGTTGGATTGTGTGGGTATTAGTTGGATTGTGTGGGTACTAGTTGGTGGACCGTGTCGGCACTAACTTGTTGGTGGACCGTGTGGGTACTAACTTGTTGGTGGACCGTGTAGGTTCTGGTTGGTGGACCGTGTGGGTATTAGTTGGATTGTGTGGGTATTAGTTGGATTGTGTGGGTACTAGTTGGTGGACCGTGTCGGCGCTAACTTGTTGCTTTACGGTGTGGGTACTAACTTGGTGGACCGTGTGGGTACTAAATTGTTGGTGGACCGTAAGGGTACTAACTTGTTGGTGGACCGTGTGGGTACTAACTTGTTGGTGGACCGTGTGGGTACTAACTTGTTGGTGGACCGTGTGGGTACTAAATTGTTGGTGGACCGTGTGCGTACTAACTTGTTGGTGGACCGTGTTGGTACTAACTTGTTGGTGGACCGTGTGGGTACTAACTTGTTGGTGGACCGTGTGGGTACTAACTTGGTGGTGGACCGTGTGGGTACTAACTTGTTGGTGGACCGTGTGGGTACTAAATTGTTGGTGGACCGTGTGGGTACTAACTTGTTGGTGGACCGTGTGGGTACTAACTTGATGGTGGATCGTGTGGGTACTAACTTGTTGGTGGACCGTGTGGGTACTAACTTGTTGGTGGACAGTGTAGGTTCTGGTTGGTGGACCGTGTGGGTATTAGTTAGATTGTGTGGGTATTAGTTGGATTGTGTGGGTACTAGTTGGTGGACCGTGTCGGCACTAAATTGTTGGTGGACCGTGTGGGTACTAAATTGTTGGTGGACCGTGTGGGTACTAACTTGTTGGTGGACCGTGTAGGTTCTAGTTGGTGGACCATGTGGGTATTAGATTGTGTGGGTACTAGTTGGATTGTGTGGGTACTAGTTGGACTGTGTGGGTACTAGTTGGACTGTGTGGGTACTAGTTGGACTGTGTGGGTACTAGTTGGACTGTGTGGGTACTAGTTGGACTGTGTGGGTACTAGTTGGACTGTGTGGGTACTAGTTGGACTGTGTGGGTACTAGTTGGACTGTGTGGGTACTAGTTGGACTGTGTGGGTACTAGTTGGACTGTGGGGGTACTAGTTGGACTGTGTGGGTACTAGTTGGACTGTGTGGGTACTAGTTGGACTGTGTGGGTACTAGTTGGACTGTGTGGGTACTAGTGGGACTGTGTGGGTACTAGTTGGACTGTGTGGGTACTAGTTGGTAAATTGTGTGGGTACAAATATCTCAATTTCATTTAATTATTTCACTTGTGGTCTCATTTAAACTTGCGCCGGGCGACCTTCTGCCGTTTCCTTTAAACTGGATTAAACAACTTTTTAATCGTGAGTTGCAGAGAGAATTTAAAATAGAATTTAACTGCAACAATAAAACTGCAAAACAAATTAATGCTCTTCACTTCGCATTTTTGTGTTTTGACAAATTTAAAACTTATCCCTAACCATAAAAATAAAATTTACGTATTTTTTCTAAACTGCTCTCTAGGGTAGCCAGATAGTGTGGCGTCTGCCTTACTTTTTTTTACCTCATTGTTATCGTCTAAAATTAATACAAGAGTCTTATCTGATATACGTGTATTTTACTGTTATATTATGAATCCTGGACTCAGTAGTGTGTACCGTGTTACTGCGTAAATGCTTTCAGTGTTGGACACGGCTGAGTTCCATTTCCTATCCCTCTTAAGTACCAGGAAATTGCCCTGAAGAAGTCAGGGGTGTTCAGGTACAGGCGCAGGAATTAGTGAGTCTTTCCAAAGAGTTGATCTCCTGCTCCTGGACCTATTGAGAGGGTAAGCCTGAAAGAAGTCAGGTTTTTACCGAAATTTTCTCTAGATGTTTAGAGGATAAGATTTTTATTTGAAATTTATTACGAGATATTAAACTAAGCATAATTCAGATATGTATCCCCTGTTATAGTTAATGTCATGTCCCCTGGCATGTTTCCTGACATATCAACTGGCATGTGCCCTTACATGTCAACTGGCATGTCCCTAAGTATGTCCTATGGAATGTATCCTGCCATTTTTCTAATATTTCGTCAGGCATTTTCCAGAGAATGTCGTTTAGCATGACCCGTGTCATATCTTCAGCATGTCTGTAGCATGCGTCGAGTTCATCACACATCCACTGGTATACCTCCCGACCAAACAAGTAGTAGTTCAGAATACAGCAGTTCTGGCGCTCCACTGTCGTATTAATTGTCCAGTTCAGTCCACCAAGAGTGACAACCAGCTCCTCAACCAAGGCGTTGATACTGGTCTGCGTCACTCTTGCTAACGCTGGTTCAGTCAACTCCTGTTATAAGGCTCTTTGCTGCTAACTTAACTGTGTAAATACTGTACATAGTGAAGGATTATGCGGGTAAATAATACCTTTTCAGTGTTTGCCTTGTCCTTGTATTGCCAGGTTGCTGGTTATATTGCTGACCTAGGTTACCACCAGGTACAACAAGCCTTTAATTACTACCTATCTTCATAATAAAGTCTCTTGGCATGTTCCCTGGTATATCCCCTGTCATATCTCTCACACGCCCCTTGAAATGTTCCCTGGTGTGTCCTCTGCCATATATCTGGAATGTTCCCTGTCATATCTCTGGCAAACCTCTTGACATGCCCCGTGTCATTTTTCTAGCTGTCCCCTGGCACAGCAGTTTGACTCGTGTCGGTTTCAAAATGTCCGGTCTGCTGGTTTCAGTGAAATAACTGGGACACTCACCTTCCCCTCCCCCCAGACAGCCAATTAAAATTAAGTTCATATATATTCCTTTCGTTCAACCTGAATCCCTGCAGCAGGTGTTGGAGTTTCTTGCACACGACCGGAGTGTTTTATTGACATTCCAGCAGCTACTAGAGTTAAAAAATATTTTAGTTTTTTTTCATACACAAGATTTAACATCCCTACTTCGACTGAAGTTACACAAGATTCTAGTATTTTCTTACACAGTATATGACATTCTAGTAGGATTGGAAAGTTCTTACTGTTCCCTGGTTGGCAGGAGCAGTGGAGAGGGGAAGGGGTGTGTGTTGTTCCGTTTCAGGGAATAGAACTGAAGACCTTAATATATCGAGTAGAATGTTCTTACCTATGAGCAACGTAGTGCCTCCTAAACGGCACTGACTTTTTTAAACTGGGAGACAATCAACGGACAACACCTGCCAAGTTTAAATGAGTTATTTGTTGAATTTTAACGATTTAAAAGCTCTATTTTATATTTGAGAGAGTCATGGTAAGTGACGAAGTGTCAGAGTGGGCGCCTGTGACGAGCGGGGTTCCACAGGGGTCAGTCCTAGGACCAGTGTTGTTTCTGGTATATGTGAATGACATGACGGAAGGAATAGACTCAGAACTGTCCCTGTTTGCAGATGATGTGAAGTTGATGAGAAGAATTCAATCGAACGAGGACCAGGCAGGACTACAAAGAGATCTGGACAGGCCGTAGGCCAGGTCCAGCAACTGGGTCCAGGAATTAAACCCCACCAAGTGCAAAGTCATGAAGATTGGGGAAGGGCAAAGAAGACCGCAGACGGAGTACAGTCTAGGGGACCGGAAACTACAAACGATACTCAAGGAAAAGGATCTTGGGGTAAGTATAACACCGAGCACTTCTCCTGAGGCGCACATTAACCAAATAACTGCTGCAGCATATGGGCTCCTAGAAATCCTAAGAACAGCATTCCGACATCTCAATAAGGAATCGTTCAGGACCCTGTACACTGTGTATGTCAAGCCTGTATTGGACTATGCAGCACCAGTTTGTAACCCACACCTAGCCAAGATCGTAAGGAAATTAGAGAAAGTGCAAAGGTTTAATGCGAGAGTAGTCCCGGAGCTAAGGGGTATGTCCTACGATGAGAGGTTAAGGGAAATCGACCTGACGACACTGGAGGACAGGAGAGATAGGGGGAATATGATAACGACATATAAAATACTGAGAGGAATCGACAAGGTGGACAGACAGGATGTTCCAGAGATGGGACACAGAGATGGGAAGTGATGTAGTGGAGGCAGAAACCATACATAGCTTTAAGAAGAGGTATGATAAAGCTCATGGAGCAGGAAGAGTGATCTAGTAGCGACAAGTGAAGAGGCGGTGCCAGGAGCTGTGCATCGACCCCCGCAACCACATGTAGGTGAATACACATTCACACACACGCGCAAACACACACGCACACGCACACGCACACACACACACACACACACACACACACACACACACACACAAACTAGAGAAAGTGCAAAGGTTTGCAACAAGACTAGTCCCGGAGCTAAGGGGTATGTCCTACGAGGAGAGGTTAAGGAAATCGACCTGACGACACTGTAGGACAGGAGAGATAGGGAGGACATGATAACGACATATAAAATACTGAGAGGAATTGACAAGGTGGACAGAGACAGAATGTTCCAGAGATGGGACACAGCAACAAGGGGACACAGTTGGAAGTTGAAGACTCAGATGAATCACAGGGATGTTAGGAAGTATTTCTTCAGTCACAGAGTGGTCAGGAAGTGGAATAGTCTGGGAAGTGATGTAGTGGAGGCAGGATCCATTCATAGCTTTGGGAAGAGGTATGATAAAGCTCATGGCGCAGGGAGAGTGACCCAGTAGCGGCCAGTGAAGAGGCGGGGCCAGGAGATATGAATCCACCCCTGCAACCACAACTAGGTGAGTACAACTAGGTGAGTACACACATACACACACACACACACACACACACACACACACATACACACACATACACACATTGTGTGCAAAGTCTTGGAGAAAATCATCAGGAAAAGAATGGTGGAGCATCTGGAGCAGAACAGGATAATAAACACCAGACAGCACGGATTCCGGGAAGGCAAATCCTGTGTAACAAACCTCCTAGAGTTCTATGATAAAGTAACAGAGGTAAGGCAAGAGAGAGAAGGGTGGGTTGATTGCATTTTCCTGGACTGCAGGAAGGCCTTCGACACAGTTCCTCACATGAGATTAGTAAAGAAGTTGGAAGAACAAGCATGTATAACAGGAAGGGCACTGGAAAGGATCAGGGAATACCTCACAGGGAGACAACAACGGGTCATGGTGCGTGATGGGTATCACAGTGGGCGCCTGTGACGAGCGGTGTACCGCAGGGGTCAGTCCTAGGACCAGTTTTATTCTTGGTATATGTAAATGACATGACGGACGGGATAGACTCAGAAGTGTCTCTGTTCGCAGATGATGTGAAGTTAATGAGGAGAATTTCATCGGAAGAGGACCAAGCAGGACTTCAAACAGACCTGGACAAGCTTGACATCTGGTCTAGCAACTGGCTTCTCGAATTCAATCCCACCAAATGCAAAGTCATGAAGATCGGAGAAGGGCAAAGAAGACCGCTGACAGAGTACAGGCTAGGCGGACAAAGGCTACAAACCTCGGCAAAGGAGAAAGACCTTGGGGTGAGTATAACGCCAAGCACGTCTCCGGAGGCACACATCAACCAGATAACTGCGGCATCATATGGGCGACTGGCAAACCTAAGATTAGCGTTCCGTTACCTTAACAAGGAATCGTTCAAGACACTGTACACCGTGTACGTCAGGCCCATACTAGAATATGGAGCACCAGTCTGGAACCCACACCTGGTCAAGCACGTAAAGAAACTAGAGAAAGTGCAAAGGTTTGCGACAAGGTTAGTTCCACAACTCAGGGGACTGTCCTATGAAGAAAGGTTGAGGGAAATAGGACTAACAACACTGGAGGAAAGAAGGGTCAGAGGAGACATGATAACGACATACAAAATACTGCGGGGAATCGACAAGGTAGACAGTGACAGGATGTTCCAGAGAGGGAATACAGAAACAAGGGGACACAACTGGAAGCTGAAGACTCAGATTAGTCAAAGGGATGTTAGGAAGCATTTCTTCAGCCACAGAGTAGTCAGGAAGTGGAATAGTCTAAAGATATAGTGGAGGCAGGAACCATACATAGTTTTAAGACAAGGTATGATAAAGCTCATGGAGCAGGGAGAGCAGAGACCCAGTAGCGGACAGGGAGGAGGCGGGGCCAGGAGCTGAGTCTCGACCCCTGCAACCACAATTAGGTGAGTAGGTGAGTACACGCCCCGATGGCATGGTGGCTAGCGCTCTTGCTTCATGCACGGAATGCCCGGGTTCAATTCCCGGCGGGGCCGAAACATTTCGAAGTGTTTCGTTACACACACACACACATACATACAACAGGCCTAGTGTCTAATCGACATGTGCCTAGGACAAAATGGTAACTAACTAACACATACACACACACACATACACACATGGCGCATGGCGCAGGGAGAGTGACCCAGTAGCGGCCAGTGAAGAGGCGGGGCCAGGAGCTATGTCTCGACCCCTGCAACCACAACTAGGTGAGTACAACTAGGTGAGTACATACAAACACACACACATACACAAACACACATACACACACACATACACAACAGGCCTAGTGTTTAATCGACATGTGCCTAGGACAAAATGGTAACTAACTCACGATGTAGTGGAACCAGGATCCATTCATTGCTTTAAGAAGAGATATGAAGCAGCTCATGGCGCATGGAGAGTGACCCAGTTGCGGCCAGTGAAGACGCGGGGCCAGGAGCTATGAATCGACCCCTGCAACCACATATAGGTGAATACACACACAAACTCACGAATAACCTTTGCTCTCCAGACTCGCTATACGTCGTGAAGTAGACTGACTGTCAATAGGTTACCGTAAGACTCAGGTGTGTCTTGCCGCTCCAGTGGGATTAGATAATCACTCCACGTCTCTCGCTAAAGATCTCTCTTGGACACCTGCTACTATTCTCTAGCCTAAATATAGTGTCGAATTCTGAGATTTTAATATTAGTACTTGAAAACTTCATTAAAAATATTTATATAACTGTGAAGGATAAAAAAGAACCTAGTTTTATTTTACTATATTTTTTTTGGCCATATAAAATGGCTTTATGTATGGCAGATATACACAATACACTACACACGTGACTACTATCACTCCGTATTACTTCATGCACTTTGTATACACAATGAAGGTTATTTCTCTATGAACTCTCTCTGAAAGTTGTATATAAGAACATAAAGAAGGAACACTGCAGCAGGCCTATTGGCCCATGTGAGGCAAGTCCAATTCACCCACCGGCTTAAGCCAATGCCTTAAGGTAGTCAGGTGAGGTCACATTCATTAAGGAAGGAGCACCGCAACTGACCTAGTAGCACAAGCTAGTCAGGTCCAACTCACACCCACCCACACCCACTCATGTATTTATCTAACCACTTATAAACTGAAACTTATTACATAATCAATTTAAGTCGTAATAAACAGAAAGGTGGACGGGAGGGATCGAACTGTGGCCCAGAGATTAACAGGTCCAGAGCATTTTTTTTTGTGGCAGTGTACACTTTGTTTTGGGGGAAAACTCGCAGTTTACATTGATAACAATCCCAGAGGTTACTGGAACAATGTGTTGTTCGCTGTTCGATCCCAGGAAGGTATCCCCGTATTGTGTTAAGTAAAAGGACACAAGTGCAACTAACCATAGTCCACTATACCTCAAAGAACGCGACTGGAAGACTTCAGAATCTGCTTAAGTTTATAATGAAATTATATATTAATGTTGAAGATTTGAAGCGAATTCGATGCGGCTTTCACAAGACATAAATTAATATCCCAATTTTCTTCCTCAGAAATGCCAAAATAGGACATACACAGTCCATATTTAATTCAAACCTGGTCTCAGACCGGGCCGCGGGGGCGTTGACCCCCGAAACCCTCTCCAGATATACTCCGTCTCTAGGTAAGCCTTGAAGCTAATCCTAAGTGGCATTTTCTAGCTTATTTACTGAAACAAATTTGGCTACTAAAAATTATGCTATAGCCAAAAGAAATTTAAAGTTTTCGTTAATGAGAACAAATTAGCACAGAAGGTTTGAAACAGACTGGAAAACGCATTCTCCAGTTAATGCACAGCCTCCAACAAAATCTGTACATATATACAGCCTATATCCAAAAAACTTATCCATTTCATTCGATGCATCAGACATTGAAGATTGATGCCATTAAGCATTTTTTTATTTTAAGGGTCGATGCTTCGCCTTCATTTTAGGGCATTAAATTTATAATGTGCCAATTTTATTAAATAAATTGTTTTTTTTTTGCGAGTTAATTTAAGAATATCTCTAATGATAAGCAATAAGTCAGTGTGTAACTCTGCCCATAACTTTTATTTGCCCTCAATTCCTTTGTAAAAAAAACTTTTGTGATATCTTGCCAAAGTTTATATAAAATTTAATTACTTGCTTATTGCTTTAATCTCAAACGATGGTTACTCTTAGAGAAACGTCAGGACTTATTCTAGCCCATGTTGGTCTCTATTCCTTACGAAAGAAAATTGGAAAATTGAGACAAGTCTGGTGGCTTCAGCGCTGATAACTTGATAACGCGACTTCAGACCAGCTTTAAATCTAATGTACTGATGCGTTTTAGGATACAAGTTTCCCTGAAATAACTAAAGAATGCCACTTCAGTTTAACTTCAAAGTTGATGTATGTAGTATGTCGTAATTTTCCATTTTACTGAAGGAATTTGGGATAATGTTCATGTGATAACTTATAAAGAATTCTTCTGCTTTTCATCACATCCTCAGCGTTAATTTTTAACTGCATTAGTAACTTGTGCCTCACTCTGCACTATTCATATCGCTTATATAGAGGTAGAGGTGGCTGGAGTCATGCAATGTGGGGATACCTTTCCCTGATGGCGCAGCAACCTAAATACCTCTTATGTTGAAGAAGGTATAAAATACTGACGGCTTCTTCAGTCAAATACAGAGTAAAGATTAAAGGTAGCGGAAGTTACGAGGTAAACATGATGTAATCAGCTCATGAACCTTGATGAGTTGATTACATCTTCACTTCGTCACTTCTGCCGCCTTCAACCCCATACTCTGTATTTGACTGAAGAAGCCTACCGTGTAGGTGTGTGTCTTACTCGAAACACATCTTGTTAACATTTATATTCACTTGACGGGGCGGCAGACATCGACTCTCAGGACTACGTCAACACTTCTAAACACAGTGTAATATCCCAATATGGTTTGGTGCATCAAGGAACTGTCAAACATTCGTGACAATAAAGTATCAAAGCAAGTGGTTATCACTAATTTTTGAAGATTAGCTTAACTTCCTTTACTTTTGTAAAGCATTCAACTCGAATCTGATTCACAAGTAAACTCCTTTCAAAATCAGAGTAACAAAATCCTATTTCGAGCTATCAATTTCATTTTTGAAATGGGCATAGGAGTACACAATTTAAACAAGTCAAATATAAATATAAGAGTCAGAGTTATTGGTTCAGATGTATTTTCAAATATCTGAAGACAATTTAAGATATTTCTCTAACAAATATTGCTTTATCCATCTCAGTTACCAATGGTACCCCATCCATCTCAGTTACCAATGGTACCCCATCCATCTCAGTTACCAATGGTACCCCCATCCATCTCAGTTACCAATGGTACCCCATCCATCTCAGTTACCAATGGTACCCCATCCATCTCAGTTACCAATGGTACCATCCATCTCAGTTACCAGTCATCCATCTCAGTTACCAATGGTACCCCATCCATCTCAGTTACCAATGGTACCCCATCCATCTCAGTTACCAATGGTACCCCATCCATCTCAGTTACCAATGGTACCCCATCCATCTCAGTTACCAATGGTACCCCATCCATCTCAGTTACCAATGGTACCCCATCCATCTCAGTTACCAATGGTACCCCAGCCACTCTGGCTACATTCAAGTTTAATTCTGCCACTAATGAGGAAAAGGTCCAGATACTGAAAATCAACAGCTGGTATTGTGAGACACACAACCTTCTCACAGGTTGTGAGGCAAAATAAAGGCAAAATAAAGGCAAAACAAGTTATATCCGATAGGTGGATTATGTGGCTTCGTCCATTTGCTGTGTGTATTTTAGGAAACTCATCTGAAATACATACAGAATATTAGTCAACAAACACAGTCAAACCATCTACTTTGATTAGCAAATCTGTCATTAACATATTGCTGGAGCGACAAATTGACTAATTACGTGTACGAAAAATATTACCCAATAATTAAAAGTTTTTTTTATCAGATATTAGCATTTTTAAAAGCAATTCTCCGTTTTTAATCCCACTACCAACTGTCAGGAAAAAGGGAAAGTCACCTCTTGTGCTCAGGAAAATAGACAAAATATAATGCCAAAATATAACCAGGGTTAATGGACATGGCGTAAATGAACACAACTTTATTACACGCATGAAAAAAGTCATGAAATGCTTGAAACCAGGACAAGCTGGAAATAATCAACCTCACACTGGAAATAATCAACCTCACACTGGAAATAATCAACCTCACACTGGAAATAATCAACCTCACACTGGAAATAATCAACCTCACACTGGAAATAATCAACCTCACACTGGAAATAATCAACCTCACACTGGAAATATGCCGAATTTGTGAAAGTCCATTAAGAGGCAAAAAATAACACGATTCCGCAAAAAGATTTGTATTTTGAATTTAAGAAGAAAATCGCTGGATTCTTAATGCAAAATAATTTTTTTTGTCATAAATAAAACAAGCTCTTATACAGAAATTATAATAGTTTTTATATATATATATATATATATATATATATATATATATATATATATATATATATATATATATATATATATATATATATATATATATATATATATATATATATAAAATAAAACATTTATTTCAAGATACAATACATTGTCAAAATACATTAACAAGAATACAATAGTGAGTAAAACAACATAGATGACAACTCAGAAATACATGTCAAATACTTCGTCCAGCTCCCCGGTAGTGGGCCGCGTGCCCAGAATACTGCAGGCATTTCCCCTCTGGATCGCAACACTGAGTCTCTGAAAGAGGAAGCTGGTCGCCCTGTGGTCCTTGGTTTCTATGATGAGTTTTCCACCCAGCTCCTTGAGAAACTTTAGAGCACACTTGCCCCATGCTCCATGGGTCTCCGACCCTATTGGGATGAAGTTATAGCAAGAGGGAAGGTCTTCATATTTGCGGGTCTTCTGGGTCTCCCTGTGGCTGGCAGCTCCACCCCCTTCGGCTAAGGAGTGTGGCAGGTAGGTGTCTGCCAATGTGGAAGCACAGGTGTAGTCCCAAGCAATCTGCTTACCATCCTTCCAGGGTATCATGGTGACTCCATCAGGACGCTTTTGACTTCCATCAGACCTCTGCACTTGGGGTTCCCGTTGAGCTGGGCAACGGGCTGTGGCGAGGCTTCTCTTTATGATGTCATTGACCTCCTCATGTCTAGCATACTTTCCTTCTGATGTGTGACACACTAGACCATGAAGTCCGAATTGATCAGCCGTCGCCCTGCCGCAAATACACCTATGTTCGGTGAGTATGGGGGCGGCTAGGCGAAGAGCAACACCAATCCGAATGGCCTGTGGGTCGAGTCGAGTCCCCAGAGAGGAATTGGGAACAGCTAGAAGGAAATCTCCTGAGTGTGGTGCCTTCACCGCTAGGAGACGAGCTTTGTCCTTTCCTGAAGCGTTGGTGAGCATTGTGTCGGCAATTTTTTCCATGATCGGTTTGTCCCAGTGTGACTGTTTGTGCTCTTTGGGAGGAGCTGGTCTACTGGAGGAGTCTGCCAGGATGTCCCACTGCACTGCTGCTTCAATGAACTTGGGGTCTTGAGCTCCCACCACACCTCTCAAACGTTCAGGGACAATCCTCTTGACTAATCCACAGGAGGCCAAACACGATGACAGAAATGCAGGTAACGCTACCTGCCTTGCTTTGCGCACCCCTATACCTCCCAGTCGCACTGGGAGGGTTGCCTGCTCCCATTGCTGATCCTCTAGTGACAGATTCAGTGCCTTCTTGAAGGTTGATCTCAGGTGTGCGTCATACTCGTCAAGTGTTGGGTTTTCAAAAGAGGGTGCACACCTCAAGAAGTAAGTGAGTCTTGGCATAGTAAGACACCTTGTGAGGAGATACAGGGCATCATGGGCATCAAGATCACTTATTCTCTCCTCCATTCTTTTCAGGTCATTCACTTTGTCCTTGAGGACAGTGTCGATGGCGTGGTGACCCAGCGGTGCTCCCAGGAGGGTACTGTTGGATGGAGTGGTAGTAGTGACTTCTGGGAGGATTATTTGCACCGCATTGATTATTTCCTGATTTGTTGTGATAATTTCACACTTTGAGGGATTAAGGATGAGTCCTAAGGCTTCTCCCTGTGTTTTCACCCGTTGTAGGTCCTCTAACAGGGACTCCCCAGTACCTGCCAGAGTGCCATCATCCAGGTACCAGATGTTGAGCTCGCTGCGTAGGCTGGAAGTTAGTTCTCTTACTGCCAAACAGAAGAGAAGTGGAGCGAGTGGATCACCCTGCTGAACACCCTTAGATGAGGGAATTTCATGTTCCCCAAACAAAAGAGTCGAGGGTTTGCTGTAGCCAGCTGAAATGAAGGGAAAGAGACTGGGAAACCGATCCCGAACGGCTGGCAAGACCACATCTCTCTTCACCATATTAAAGGCATTTCTAAAGTCAAGTTTGACTACGGCCTTGTCTTCTGATAGGTGAAGCCGCATGAGCTGCGGCTTCACTGCCTTGAGAGACCCCAAAGCCCAGTTGGTGTGGCTGGAGTAAACTGGCAGCTTCTAGGCGAATGTTTCTTACTGCTGCTTTGGCAACTAGGCGGCGAAGGGTGTTACCAACAGCAATGGGTCTGATTCCCCCATCCTTCTTCTTCAAATCACATAATGAGGCTCCAAAAAAGAAAGGTTTAATTTCTTCTGGGATTCGCCCAGCCAGGCAGTTGTTGACAAAAGTTGTTAATTCGGTGAGGAGAATTGATGCAGATGCTCCGAGTACTGGATTTACCATCTCTTTGAGGTGTTGTGGTCGAATTCCAGTGTAACCTCCTGCAGATCCTGCTGGAAATGACACTATCGCCTTATAGACTTCTGATTCTGGCAAAATTAATTGTTCAGTGATGGGGTCTCCTTCAGGGTTGTTGTTGATGGCTATGGTGTCCCTTGTGGGATGCTTGTCTCTTAGTGCTTGAGCTGTGGTCTCATCTTTGGGAGCTACAGTGTCGTCACTTGTAATTATTCTGATTGCTCCCACTGTGTTGCTTCTTCGATTTTTTTGCTAACCTGTGCGCAAATTTTCTCGTTTTCAGTGGAGTTTTTCTTGGGTCTACCTCTGTGATTCCTGCGATGATGGGGCAGAGGGACACAATTATCTGTTCTTGGGTAGTTGCGCACCGCCTTGATGACTGAAGTGGTTAGCAGTTTGCCTCGTCTTTCAGGAACTGCAAGACAAACATTGCCAAACAGGAGCAGGTTGCACCATGCTTTAATGGTGCCTCGGGCTTCTAAATTGGTGGAACCTCCATTCACCTGCTTAAGAAGGTCTGTGAATTTCCCTGCTGCATATGGGCGAGCTGCTTAAGGAATGTGGGATAGGGTACTGCTAGCAGTGGATTTGAATGCCAGAAGGTTTTCGCAAGAGAGGAGGTTGCCATTGGGATTGACATCTGCCTGTGGAGGCTGTGGGTTGCTCTCTGCCGGGAGCCTATGTGATCCTGCACACCCATTGTGTGCACGAATAAGACCATCTCTGTTACGTGCTCGAAACTCTCCACACACCTGACATGTGCCTCTTCTTTCATTGTTGGTTGCACCATTTCCCTGGCTTTGTGGCTGGCTGGCTGCATCATCTGCCATACCTCAAACTGTGTGGTAAGCCCGGGGGGCTGGAGGAAAAATGGCACATGACACATACCGAATGTGGTTCATGGTGGTGGTGGTTGAGCAGAGGGTCTCCCGTCCTTGAGGTGGGCAGTGGGGGAGAGGGAGGAATGGGGGATGTGTGATTAGGTAGGCCGGCCGGACGCGTCACTATAACAACACTATATGACCGACACACCGCTATATACCACACGTGCTATGCGCATACCGTGCGCATGCTAAACACATGCTATGCAGTATACACTATACACACTATACACGCGGTGAACAAACACTCCATTATCATAACATGAGCACACGGTGTTTGCGCGCCTGTTTGGGGAAGGGGAAGGGGGGAATATATACATGTATATACAAAGTCGGGAAAATATGAAAAAAATTACATTTTGGTGAAGATGCCCTGACCTAGAGACCATAATGTTGCTTTAACCATATGCCTACTTTCGTAACATATCTGGCGTTAAAATATGTCCTTAATAAACTAGAATTTAAATTTGATTATAATTCTTCATATATCTTACCTTCTAATTTAAGTGCTGGAAAATATTTCTCTGCGAAAGTTTTGTATTCTGGTCTTTTTCATCTCTTGGATGAGTTTCATATTTGTACGCCTTGTGCATGGTTTTGCCTAAGCTAATATTTTTTTTTTTTACGCTTATTTACATGGTAAATGCGTCATTATTACCTAATTTCTCGTCATATCATGTTTGGCAATGGAAAGTAACGTGGAATAATACGGATTACTATTATTTTTACAGGGTTACCGGTAGTCCTGTCTGTTGGCTCTCGCATGAAAATAATGAAACTTGCTCTAAGTATCATTATTTTCATGTAGCAGACTGTGTTTGTAGCTGTAGTGTAGCGAGGGTGTTTATAGGTCCAGTGAACAGAGTGGAGACAATCTGAGGACTGCTCCAGGGTAAGGTGCTCATGCACAGAGCCGCCGTGAATATCCCAAATCTCAGAATATTCGGCGGCATGTTTCTCGGAAACGGATATATAACACAAAGCGAATTACTTTTGTTTTTATAAGCTGTATAAAAATTCAAGAGTACTGTTCTGTGGGCAAACGTTAAACATAAGAGAAAGGGGCATCGATGTACACTCTTAGTATAATAATAATAATAATAATAATAATAATAATAATAATAATAATAATAATAATATCTTTATTTCTACAAGTACATGTACAAGGTATACAGGCCTTAGGTGACATCAATGACATACTACTATATATAAAGTCCCTTGTTATGCAGAGCATTTCAGACAAATTACGTCAATTTTGTCCCAGGATGTAATCCATAACAGTCGACTAACACCCAGGTACCTATTTTACTGATAGGTGAACATGGAGAGCAGGTGTCTTAAGGAAACACGTCCTAATGTTTCCACTAAAGACTTCCAGGACAGCTTGCTACAAAAGTTCCTGCTTATAAATGACCAGTGGTCTGAACCTGTCGTCAGTCGTCTGGCCTCCACCAATGACCATGCAGCAATTTCAAGACTGGAAGGAATGTCCTTAACAACCACCGTATCAGTGATACAGATACCGTACAAAGTCTCACAAAATAATTAAATACTTAGAACAACATGACGGTGAGCTTACATCTATGAATCAGCTGTTACACAAGATGGAAAAATGTCTTAGATACAGGTCGAGAGCCATATAGAGTTAATATATGAGCAAAAGAAACTGGAGAAGCATTTCAGTGGCAGTATCATCATGGCAATTAACCACGTGAAGCCATCTATGATTACATTAATGGATACAGCAGTCAAAATATATGAAGATGAGTATAAAGGAAGATGAGCAGATAAAAATAATGGAAAATGTGATGATAAATATATAGGAAACAGCTGTCAAGTTCACTGTCAGCAACATCAAGTTCTTGGAAAGTGACACAGACGTTTGTTAAACAGCGATGACACTGGCAGCGTTGAATCAAACTTGAAAAATACATTTGCTGAAAATGATATAGACCTAAAAGTGGCATCAGTTAGGGAAGCTATAACACAAGCAGTAAACCCAGGGGCTCTCCTTGCTCCTCCATAACTTAGTTTTGGTAGTCAGATGCACTACAACTTTGCTTCGCTGTTTTTAAAGGACACCCACAACGAGCATGGATTTCCCTGTTTTTACAATGAAGTACAGAGGTACGAGCGAAGTGCTATTGCTAGTGAGACCACTACAGCGGGATACGTCAATGAACATATCTATTACAGTGCAGATATAGACCAGAATGTAGCAACTCTTGTTGACTCGGGGACACTACACAAAATAGGCAGAACTGCTGCAATAACACCAGGGGTACAATTTGTAAAGCATAGTTGTTAACCGACAATGCAAAACTAAAATCAATATTTATGTCAACAAACACAGCGCTGTACGACTCTTATAGGTTTAGTACTTCTGTTTATAATAATAATAATATGTTAGCAAATGTCCCATATTTTATATATGAACCCTTTCTTGACTTGCCTATTGATAGTACAGAAACCACTGGACATTTTGGACGTCATCTTTGCATGAACCCGGCAGAGGCCAGGTTCATGCAGATTTTTCAAATTGGCTAATTATAAGGAAAATCTTCTATTAATTACATGCCTGTTACGGGTATACCCTTGACTAACATTTTATATTGTGTGTATTTTTATCATAACGGTATATTGGAGATATTTCCGTTATTTGCTAAAACGAAAATGTCTTACTTTATACTATTATTTGATTTAGCTATGTTGTAGGTAGGATGTTACATTTTACTGTGGTGTTCATGTAGTGTGAGACCACTAGTCATACTGCTGGTACTGTGGTGTTCATGTAGTGGGAGACCACTGGCCATACTGCCGCTTACCTGTTTAGGTAGTGGCCGGTCTCCCCTCCCTCAGTCACGTGACCTACATGACGTCGTTTCATCAAACATTGACGATCGTCAGTAGGTTCACACATCCACTCCTGACCAGGAGTAGGTTCACAGATCCGCTCCTGACCAGGAGTGGGTTCACTGACTTTCACAAGAGTAGTCATACGCTCTTTGGAGTAGGCTTGGGAAGTTATTCCACCTTTATGAGGGTTTGTTAAGTCTCTAGTATGGTTTGAAAATTGTCTATTCATCCAGGACTTAGGGTGATAGCTTGTATTAGCAGAGCTTTGGTCAGTATTCGGAATTATTGTCTCAAGAAAATGTATTTGATGTTTCAATTGATATTTTATACTTCTCTGCCTTTATTGAGGCAATAGTCTCATTTATTGTATTGCGAAACGTTAATGTAAATTATTATTTGTATAAAACTCATGTCATTGAGTATGATTATTGTACAGAAACAAGTAAAGTCATAGGTCGACTGTTTTCGAATAAAGTTTATCATGATGTATTACAATGCAATAGAGATAACTTTATACCATATACTGAATAATTATATGAATTCTTTTATATTAATTTTTTTCAAATTTTACTTGCTTAGGTCAATCTCCTAAAAATTACCCTAATACTATAATGATTTTCTCTAACCATGAAACAATCAAAGCTTAATTAAATAACTTGTTACGACGGGGCAAAACAGGCTAATAAATGAGGCCCTGATCGTAACAATGCCTATGATTGACTTAGACCCAAACGATCGTTCCAGTATGTATTCTACCCTCAAGTTTTCCTCTAAACAAGCCAAGCAACATATGGGAACTGCACTTGTAACTTTCAACCAACTCCCTCTCCTGGCAGACACTTAAAATCTAATCGCAACCAGAAAACAGCAATGTTACGAGCATTGTGCTTCGTCTGGGAGGCTTGACATGGTCAGGTTTCTTGGTAGTACAGAACATCACCCAATGAAAAGCAGGGGCGCCACCAGTACATTGAGAGACAACACAATAAGTGTCCGGGGCCCAAGACTGTTCAATTGCCTCCCAGCATACATAAGGGGGATTACCAATAGACCCCTGGCTGTCTTCAAGAAGGCACTGGACAGGCACCTAAAGTCAGTACCTGACCAACCAGGCTGTGGTTCGTAAATCAGTTTGCGTGCGGTCAGCAGTAACAGCCTGGTCTCACATCGAGCGGCGGGGGCGTTGACCTCCGAAACCCTCTCCAGGTAAACTCCAGGTAAACATCTGATAACAGGCTCGCGTCAACAGGAAGTCCTAGAGGTGGGTTATGCCAAGAATTCTGTGACTCGTATGATGGCTGGGAAGACTTTCGCTCGAGCAGTTTAAGGACATTCTTGACAGACGTTGTACTTGATATTATCACAGTGTTGTAGACGATACTGGAAATGAAATGGAAGCTGGTGATCTGTAGACTGAAAATTAATCACCACAACAGCAGACTGAGCATTCAGAAAACCTTAGGCCAGAGGAAATATATGCAAGAGAGCAATGTTTGCAGCAATATCTCTGCAAGATTTAGTCTCATCTGAAGTATTAGGAGACCTCAGTAGGCTGCTCCAGAAGAAAGCCAAGTGGACATCTAGGACAACAATGCTGAAAGATAAAGTGACTGGGTGATGCACTTGAATTCAGTACGCCAAATAATGCCATATTTCGCAGCATCAGCTCACATACAGTATGCCAGATCTGATAACAGATACCCACAAATAATCCCAGTCTTCCCAGGTCCCATGCAGATATGTATTAGAATTTATGGAGGGATTTCATTTAGGGAGGCACAGGGTCAGATATTAGTCAGGTCTTCCTCTTTTAGGGGAACTCCTTGCAGTGGTAAAGAGGCTTTCGGTCTGAGTAATTGTAGCTTTCGGTCTTCTTCCTTCGACAGACCCTAATTACCACCCACTCCTCCCTTCCCTGCCCCATCTTTCCCATCGTTCCTTTCTTCATCCCTCCACCTTTCTCCATCCCTTCCCTTTCCTCCCTTTCCTACTTTTGGCCTTTGGGGTTCTTCCCTCAGGAGTTCCAGCTCCTAAGTTGGGGTACGGGTATCGTTGTCCATCCCCTTTCCTTGAGGTCCTTGGTGGTGGTATAGTTTTCTGTGGAATTTGGATCATCAGGGGAGGTCTCAGTTCGTCTCCAGTCTCCTGGGGGGCGGCTTGTGATGTCTTTCGGGTGACGGGTGTATCTCTGGAGTCCTGTCGGATTCTGGGTGGTAGCCAAAGGAGGTATGATTTGTGGCGGATTTCCGACCACCCTCTCTTTTGTCCATCGAGGTAGCTCGGTAGATATGAGGTTGCTATCCTGGATTGCCGGTTTACTGGCATGAAAAATAGGGTATGGTACAGGTTGTGAGTCGGATACGAGTGGAAAGAGACCAGTGTAGGTACAGATGCCAGATTGAATGTAAGATCTGTTCAAGATCAATGTTGCTCCTTTTATCTCGCCTGTGTCGGATGACTCGAGCCGACAATCAGGGCTAAAATAAAGAAACGCCAAATTACACACCAATCGATAAATCACTCACATGATAGGCGTACAGCCTTTAAAAGAAATGTAAGCCCAAATCAGGTCAGGAAGAATTAGCAAAACAAACCTAAACAAGAGTGAAGCTCTTGTTTAAACCAAATTAACCCAAACACATTAGTGGAATGAATACTTAGATTTGATGGAAGCCGAAAGTCAAGTGACTGTGAACTGGTCGGAAAGAAACACGTCTCCTCCCACAGGGTGAAGAAGGAAGGTAGTGGAAACTATGCCACCACCTAACAGAACAAGCATACTGCCCAACAAACTACCACCACAATTCATTCATACTTCCACCACTCGTATCTAATGAACTTTTCCCTCATACACTGATGGTTCTAAATCCACTGACGGTGTAGGGTTTGCAGCATTGTTCCCAGACAGTGTTGTGCGAGGACATTTATTAGACTCGGCTAGCATTTTTACAGCTGAACTGTATACAATTCACATTGCAATTATTCGCATTGCATCTATGCCTACCTCAACTTTACAGTAGTCTCAGACTCCTTTAGTGCTTTGCAAGCTATTAAAAAAATTTATTCGCCTCATCCTCTAGTTCTTCGTATACAGCTTTGGTTGCGCTGCATTTCAAGAACAAAGAAATCGTTTACTGTTGGGTCCCTGGTCATGTTGATTTTCAGGGCAACGAGCAGGCAGACACTGCTGCACGGTCAGCAGTACATGACCTCCCAGTTTCATATAGAGGTATTCCATTCTCAGACTATTTTCCTGTAATCTTTAATCATCCCCGCAACAGTTGGCAACACCGTTGACCCGAAATGCTTCAAAACAAATTACATTCTATCAAACCAAGTTTAGGTTTCTGTCCATCTTATTGATGCCGAGATTGGGAGACTACACTCTCCTGTCTTCACATCGGACACACCTGTCTCACTCACGGGTATCTCATTGAGCAGCGCTCTGTTCCACTCCGTCAGGTTCCAGTTTCTATTTTTCATATTCTATTGGACTGTCCTCTCTATCAACAATCACGGAGAATTCCCGCCGACGTCGTCATCGCTCTAACACTCACGTTACCTTCCCTCCTCGCTGACGGCCCCACCTCTGACACAGACTCCCTCTTTGACGTTTTGACAATCGATTTATTGCCCAAACTTTAATAATACTTCCTTTAGCAGTCCTCACAACCCTTCCTAATTCCACCTTTGTTGTCCTCTCCATCCTGCATCACTCCCTGCCCTGCAGCGCTATATGACCATAGTGGGTTTAGCGCTTCGTTTTTATTATAATAAAAAATTGTCGGTATTTCTACCATTATAACTAATAACCATATAATTACTTGCTTAATTATATTTCTTAAATATTAGTTGTCGTTTATTCTTACGAATACTTCTGTTGCGGGTGTAACTTTAGAATGAGTTTATATTAGTGTTAAATCACTATATCAATATACAGGTACGCATCTGTTTGTTTAGATTCATATATGCACCGTCTTACTACGTAAATGTTTTATTCAGTGACAGGATTCTCCTCTTCAATATGGAGATTGAAGGTAACGGTTGGAAGAAGAGATATCCACCATTACACTATCTGTACTAATATAGTTTCGTATACAGTGGACCCCCGGATTTCGTCATTAATTCGTTCCAAAATGCTGTTCAAGTGCCGTTACCGAACGAATTTGTTCCCATAAGGAATAATGTAAATTAGATTAGTCCTTTTAAATCCCCAAAAATACACTTACAAAAGCACTTACAAAAATAAACTTACATAATTGTTCGATTTTGGAGCAGTACGAAATCCGGGGGTCCACTGTATATCTTCTGACTTCTAACCTCAATAAAAATAGCAAAAATTCTTTCTCTTATTAATTTTAAACTTTCCAAAATCATCTAATCTCATCTCTTTTTCCTCCAAGAGAACTGCGAATAGTTAAATATTCCTCTATAGAGAGAAGTTGTGGTGATAAAAGGATCTTCTCATCTTACTGGTAATAAACAAAAGAATCGAATCCCTTCAAGGGACGTTCCTTGGCGCTGGCGAGGGCCTCTTGATATAAGGAATTGGATCTGTGCTTCGGTTCCCTGAATTGAGCCTGAATTCCTTCCCCTTCCCCACACACACAGAGGCGCTGTATAATTCTTACAGGTTTAGCGCTCCCCCATAATAACAATGGTAAGGGAATTCTAAACCTCCCAGGAAAGTGCAATGGTGTCATTACGATTTTTTGAGTAACAAGAGAAACATTATAGCGACTGTGGTTTATAATACTTAGTATTAATATGTAAACTACGTGTTGGTGGTAAAAACGTGCAAACTGCAAAGAGGAAACGTCATCAGTACGACGTTTCATCTACTTAATACAGCCTCATATAAGTGAAAAGTAGTCATTTTGCAGTGTATATTTTACTACATGTCGGTTATACCATACTTCAAAATATATAATGTCGAGTCATTTTTATTAAATTAAGTGAAGTTTTATCTTATTACTTGCAATATCTAAACAATGGGCGTCCAGAGAATTAATATCAACATCTAATAACATTGACCTACAAAGAATTGTCACCAGAGATAAGTTTCCGTGTATATTACAGTATTTTTTTATGCTGATTCCAAAAATATGTTCAGGTTTTCTTCCTCCAGGTGTAATTTTTTAAATAAATCCAGTCATTGTTTTGGGCTTTTATAGACAAAGTCAACAACATTCAGTAAAGAAATATTTCACCTTTTCGATTTGTAATGAACATGGAAATTGGTAGACAGTGGCTAAAACTTACAAGAGGAAATATAGACACTAGTATCGACGTTTCACCAAACGTTGGGCTTAATCAAGGACCACGTTGGGCTTAATCAAGGACCAACTTTGGTAGACCTTTCAGATTACAATAATTCTCTGTTACCTTGTTATTATTTCCAGCTATTTAAAGGTAAATACCCAGCTAAATTATGTAGAAGCCGACGTCAGTTAAACAATTTATATCGAAATTTACTATTACTTTCTTCGGGGTCAACACCCATTTAGTTACCAGGAGTTTACCTGGAGAGAGTTCTGGGGTCAAGGCCCCCGCGGCCCGGTCTGTGACCAGGCCTCATAGTGGATCAGGGCCTGATGAACCAGGTTGTTACTGCTGGCCACACGCAGTCCAACGTACGAACCACAGCCTGGCTGGTCAGGTACTGACTTCAGATGCCTGTCCAGTGCCCGCTTGTGTATGCTGGGAGGCAGTTGAACAGTCTTGGGCTCCTGACACTTATTGTGCTGTCTCTCAACGTGCTAGTGGCACCCCTGCTTTTCATTGTGGGGATGTTGCATCGTCTGCCGAGACTTTTGCTTTCGTAGGGAGTGACTCTCGTGTGCAAGTTTGGTACAGATCCCTCTAGAATTTTCCATGTGTATATAATAATGTATCTCTCCCGCCTGCATTCTAGGAAGTACAGGTTTAGGAACTTCAAGCGTTCCCAGTAATTGAGGTAGTTTATCGCAGTTATATGTGCCGTGAAGGTTCTCTGCACATTTTCAAGGTCAGCAATTTCACTTGCCTTGAAAGGTGCAGTTAGTGTGCAGCAATATTCCAGCCTAGATAGACCTAGATAGAGCATAGATAAAACATACACTCTACCCCTTTGATTTTGGGGGCAAACACTTGATCGCTGATCAAATGATGTTATTGTTCCTCTGGAAATTGAGATGGGAGGACTGCACTTAACAAGAGTAAGTGTGCTTCTAGCTGTCGCCGTGTGTACTATGTAATCTATTTATCCTCCAGACTGTTAATTACGTTCAGTGGATATTATTTAATGTTTTAAATTTGTAATTCACTAGGGTGATAATTTGGGTTTAATATTAATGGTCCATAGTGCTGTGATCCGGGCTTCTTTTAATAGCGTAATGTGTCGGATCCTGGCAAATATTTTTCATTTTTATTCTCTCTTGATATCAACTCAATCATCAGCAAACCTCAACAGTTTCTGTCATAAGGCTCATACATATCTAAATCACAACGGTGAACGATCACGACGAATCATAAGAAAAAAAAATACTGGAAATGCTTTGGCTGTCATTTAGGTGACCAAGAACAGATGTGGGTACCATACGTAATCTGATTAGTTGAGCCAAGGGGAACGTGTTTTGCTATGCCATACCCAGTGATATGGAGGGAACACAGACGCGAACATAACGCACATTGGAACCTTTATCCGATCCTTGATTCGGTGCACAGAGCAGTCCATCACGTTGAGAGATCGCCAATTCCATTTCCTCCTGAGGGCGGACTAGATCCACTTGAAGACGAAACAGAAACACACGAGGGTGTGATTGGTGGAGATTCGGGATCTGCTACCAATCTTGAGTACACACTTTATGAGATCCTGGAACTAAAGACTTTTACCCAAGATAAGTTGAATAAACTTGCTAGAGAAAAGAAAGCAGAGATTCTGGCCTCCAAACTCAAACAGAAACACCTGAGGATAACGTTCTAGTGTATCATTGGAAGAGACAAAATATTAATTTGGCGATATTCTTCACAGTAGATGGTCCACTCTGCCTTTGTCTTATCAAGGAACTTATCATAAACTTGTATGCTGTTCTACCTTCCTGGAGTCTACCTGGTGGGGATGGGGGGTGTTCAGAGGGCCAGCACTGCCAAGTCCTTAGCCAGGCCTCTCAGTGAATCAGGACATTTATCAACCAAACTGTTACTGCTGGCCGCACGTATTCTATCTTCCGAACAACAGGACGGCGGATTGGGTACTGACTTTAGGTATCTGTTCAGTTCCCTCTTGAAGGCAGCAAGGTTTCTATTGGTAATTTCCCTTGTGTATTGTGGGAGGCTGTTGAACAGCCTTGTACCCCAAACACTTGTTTTATATTAGTGTACTTATGGCACCTCTGCTTTTCACTGGGGTGTTGCACAGTCTGATTGGTCATTTACTTTCGCAGGGAGTGATTTGTGTGTACAAATTTGGGACCAGTCCCTCTAGCATTTTCTAGGTGTAGATTATGATGCATCTCTCGCCTGCGTTCCAGGGAGTACAAGTCAAAAGACTGCAAACGTTCTCTGTTATTAAGGTACTTGACTGAACTTATACGTTCAGTGAAGGTTCTCTGTACATTCTCTAGGTCTGTGATTTCACCTGCCCTGAATGGAGCTGATAGTGTTAGTTGTTACTGTTAGTGTATTCCAGGATAGAGAGAAGTGACTTAAAAAGTATCATCATTGGCATGGCATCTCTTGTTTTGAAAGATCTTATTATCTATCCTATCATTTTCCTCGTGGATGTGATAGTGACACTGTTGTAATCCTTGTAGGTATGATCCTCTGACATTAACACTCCCAAGTGATTTGTATAACTTTCTTGCTCTATTGTGTGGTTAGAGTTAATAGTGTACTCTGTTCTAGCTATTATTCCCTCAAGTTTGTCATAATGGAGTAACTAAAATTTGTCCTCATTGAACATCAATTGGTTTTCCATGGACCACTGCAAAACCTGGTAAAGCCGTGTACGCCAGGCGCCTACTGTGTCCATCTGAAGGAGACAATACTCCTCAACTAAATATAATACTCATTGATGAAATGTCTTTAGGGGTCTCAGTCTTTCCTACGTGAATGCTCATGCAGAGAAGGTTTACGAAATACAGTTGTTGCCTATGCTTATGTCCATGGCTAGTTTGTGGTTCTTTGACAACAAAGAACTAGCCAGGCATCAGCAGTGTAAAGTGTGTAGCATTCGTTGATCAAAAGATTTCCCTGCTACTGCTCCTCATTAAGCTCGGTTTAATGAATATTTTTTAACGATAGTTAAGGCAAATTAAATAGACTTATAAAGAACTGTTGAGATATTTCCAAAAGACAGTTCTTAGAAATTAAAAGAGGTCATATAGGGTGGTGGCTTTGAAGAAAGTGGCATTGAATTAAAATTTAAAGTATGGCAGAGTTTCAAAAGGACATGTGGATATGTTTGTGGGGTAACTTCAAACCTCCTGCATAAAGAACGAGTCAAGAATCAGCTCAATACATATAAAGGAATGTGGTGCCACAGATACTTGAAATTTTTTGTTCTCATTAGCATTCAGATTGCTTTCCTGAACATCTTTGCGCTGTGAGGGACGACCAGAGGCAGCAACTCTCCCACCTGGGGATTCAGGACATGTGGCCCAGGATATCATTTTTATTTTCATAAAGGTTTTCGGACTTTTTTTTGGAGAGCTGGTGTGTTCGTTTCCCTTAGAGTATCTTCATTAATCATATAGAATATCTTCATTGATCATATAGATGTGATTTGTACCAATGTTTCATACCATTAATAGGTACAGTGGTACCCCGGTTTACGATATTTTTTCATTCCAGAATGCTGTTCAAGTGCCATTACCAAACGAATTTATCTCCTTAAGAAAAGTTGTAAAATAGACTAGTCCTTTTAGACCCCCAAAATTACACTTACAAAAGCATTTAAAAAAATAAACTTACATAAAAGGGTGAGTTTGGGGACCATCGTAAACCGGGGTACCACTGTATAATGTTTTTGTTAATAGGAGTCTTGTGGCTGCCTTTTTTCAAGATGAGGACAGTAACGAAACATGTTTGGTTCACATTTCACAAGTTTGATGATTGAGGTCTTTTTTTTTATTATGGATTAGCGTAAGATGCCAGTATGCCTTTTCGTAGTGGTGAACTATATTTTATTTTTTGGTAATGAGGTGTTTTGTGTCATATGTCTACGGGGTTTGATTACCCTGTTTAACTACGACATCTAGAATCCATTTTTTGGGGGGGTTTCTTATTGTCCTAGGTTAATGTTGGGTTAAGGTACTTTCCTGGCATACTTAAATGTGTGGTGTTTTAGTTTGTTAATGGATAGGGTACTATGAATTTTTTTTTGGATGTAGACAAGTCATAATAATAATAATAATAATAATAATAATAATAATAATAATAATAATAATAATAATAATAATAATAATAATAATAATAATAATAATAATAATAATGATAAACAAAAGGTTTCTTGGGAAGATCAGTTGTAGTCGTCCAAGTGTTTATCGTCTTTGCTTATATAGTGAGACATGATAGGGTTATTTTCCTCCTTTGTAATATATACACATTGTAACGACATGGTGTTCTTTTGGACTTGTATTTATGTCACCTTATGATAATGCACATAGTTGGGTGTTTTATACTTGTGTTTTTGAGCACTCAAGAGTTATAGGCACAAAGGTAAACCTTTAGTTTACCTGTAAACGTGAGATGGTTATATTGTTGAGGCTTCAGTACAGATGTAATGTAAAGTGCTTAACGTTCTTATGGAGTACGGCCTTATGTTTACGTGACTTGTACCGCAGGTATATATATAAATCATAAAAGGAAAATATTTGTTGTAAGTTTTTGAGGGGTATAGTTCCCCGGCAAGTGAAGAGAGTTTGTGTGGTAGCTTCCTACCTATAGGTAATTCACATATGAAATGGAATTATGCTAGGTTATGCAGACTGTTCAGTTCGTTGTATGTATTTGAGGAGGGATGGGGATGTTTGTATAGCAGAGAAAGATCATGTTGCGTCTGGGTTCTAGGGTAGATACTGGAAAAATTTTGTGTTTTTGTTATAGGATGTTTTTTTTTTTTTTGAGGTTGTGACCGTGAGGATGCCCGGTGGTGCTTGTTAATGTTACTTTTTGTAATGTGGTGTAGGTTTTTTTTTACACTCTGTTGTTAATCAAGAAAAAGTGGTTTGTAACCGTTTCTGGGTTTGTTTTGTTAAGCTTTGTCTGAATATATATACAATTGTATTTACGGTTTTAAATAAAATATAAAAAAAAAATCTACATACCTCACATTTTCTTTGCATTAATAAAGCCACTAGTTGGCGAAACGTTTACAAAGATACCCAGATGTTTCACAGGGGTCAAATTCTTCAGGTGATATATAACCTGGTTATGTCGTTATTGGGGTTTAAAGCCTATCGGGTACACTAGGGTCATAAAGCCGCAGGAGACACTAACCTGTTCACCACCAGGAAAAAACATTGTAATCTATTAAATAGGGATTAAAGAATACTTTTAATGTATATACACTGATGAATATACACCTCTCGGTGTATATATCCTGCAAATCTCATAAAACGGTGGATGGGGGTGGGCAATGTGGCAGATGTTGCAAATGTATGGAATAGGAGGTAGGTTACTGAAAGCAGTGAAGAGCTTTTATGAGGATAGTGAGGCTCAGCTTAAAGCTTGTAGGAGAGAGGGAGATTATTTTCCAATATAATCAACCCTTAGACAAGGATGTGTGATGTCACCGTGGTTGTTCAATATATTTATAGATGGAGTTGTAAGAGATGTGAATGCTCGGGTGTTGGCAAGAGGTATAGGGTTAAAAGATAATGAATCTAACACAAAGTGGGAGTTGTCACAGATACTCTCTGCTGATGACACTGTGCTTTTGTGAGATTCCGAAGAGAAGTTGCAGAGGTTGGTGGATGAGTTCGGTAGGGTATGTAAAAGTGGGAGAAATTAAAAGTGTAAGAGTAAAGTGATGAGGATAACAAAAAATTTAGGTAATGAAAGATTGGATATCAGATTGGAGGGAAAGAGTATGGAGGAGGTGAATATATTCAGATATTTAGAAGTGGACGTGTCAGCAGATAGGTCTATGAAGGATTAGGTGAATCATAGAATTGACGAGGAGAAAAAGGTGAGTGGTACACTGAGGAGTCTGTGAAGTCAAAGATTATCCTTGGAAGTAAAAGGGGAATGTATGAAAGTATAGTTATACCAACTCTCTTATATGTGTGTGAAGCATGGGTGGTGAATGTTGCAACAGGGAGAAGGCTGGAGGCAGTGGAGATGTCGTGTCTGAGGGCAATGTGTGGTGTGAATATAATGCAGAGAATTCGTAGTTTGGAAATTAGGAGGAGGTTTGGGATTATTAAGAGAGTACGTAGTAGGGGTTGTTGAGGTGGTTCGGATATTTAGAAAGGATGGAACGAAATAATGACCTAGAGAGCGTATAAATCTGTAGTAGAAAGAAGATTGGATAGGAGTCAGCCTAAAAAAGGGTGGAGGGAGGGGGTAAACGAGGTTTTGTGTGCGAGGGGCTTGGACTTCCAGGAAGCATGCGTGAGCATGTTAAATTGGAGCGAGTGAAGACAAATGGTTTTTAGAACTTGACGTGCTGTTGGTTGGAATATTTATGAAGGGATTAAGGGAAACCGGCAGGCCGGACTTGAGTCCTGGAGGTGGAAAGTACAGTGCCTGTATTCTGAAGGAGGGGTGTTAACATTGCAGTTTATAACTGTAGTGTAGGCACGCCTCAGGCAAAACAATAATGGAGAGAATGAGGATGAAAGTGTTTCTTCTTTTCCAGGTCACCCTGCCTTAGTGGAAAGCGGCCGATGCGTTAATATATAATAATCATAAAATATTATAAAACATAAAACCTCTTAAAACCCCGCTTCGTGCTGGCTAATTGTACAGTCTTCATTTGCATATAAAGCGCTTAACACTAGTTCATTTTCCATACATTATTAATTTCACTTAATTTTAATGTACTCTTTGGTAATTCTTCCCCGAATATTTGCTTATTATGATCTTAATATTAATATTAAGATCATAATACCAATATTCTGACGAAAATTCCTCTCGAGGCAGATCCATATCAGTAAATTAAAAAAACAAAAACACTAGTGAGAATAATAAAATTAGTTGTGTTTGTGTTACTGTAGGTTAGGTAAGACTCGCCAGGAAACAAGACAAGTGTTTTATGAGGAGGGTCTGTCATATGACCCGCCACTGCAGCTTTTGGGTATCTGACCGAGACCTTCCGATGGCTTACCGGAGAGAGAGAGAGAGAGAGAGAGAGAGAGAGAGAGAGAGAGAGAGAGAGAGAGAGAGAGAGAGAGAGAGAGAGAGAGAGAGAGAGAGAGAGGAGAGAGAGAGAGGAGAGAAGAGAGAGAGAGAGAGAGGAGAGGAGAGAGAGAGAGAGGAGAGAGATGAAGAGAGAGAGAGAGAGGAGAGAGAGAGAGAGAGAAGAGAGAGAGAGAGAAGAGAGAGAGAGAGAGAGAGAGAGAGGAGAGAGAGAGAGAGAGAGAGAGAGAGAGAGAGAGAGAGATGAAAGAGAGAGATGAAAGAGGGAGGGAGGGAGGAGAGAGGAGAGAGAGGACGAGGAGAGGATCGAGAGAGGGATCAAGAGAGCGAGAGAGAGAGAGCGAGAGGGAGGTAGATATCGAGACAGACAGATAGTCAGATATAGACAGATATAGATTGATATAGATTGGGAGTGAGAAGAGGCAGTAGGTGGCGCCACCTGGCCAGGAATATCTTCCAATTGTGTGTTTATCACTTGTCGTCTTTACTCTTTATTCTTATAAGTTTCTTTTACTTATTTGAACGTTTTTAACACTGGAAGCGACTTTTATTTCCTAACTTCACCTACTCCCACCCTGCAGTACTTCACCTACTCCCACCCTGCACTACTTCACCTACTCACACCCTGCAGTACTTCACCTACTCACACCCTGAAGGACTTCACCTACTCACAACCTGCAGTACTTCACCTACTCACAACCTGCCGTACTTCACCTACCTCCATCCTGCAGTACTTCACCTACTCACAACCTGCAGCACTTCACCTACTAACACCCTGCAGTACTTCACCTACTAACACCCTGCAGTACTTCGCCTACCACCAACGATGCAGTACATCACCTAATCCCACTCTTCAGTACTTCACCTACTCCCAATCTGCAGTACTTCACCTACTCACACCCAGCAGTACTTCACCTACCCCAACCATGCAGTACTTCACCTACTCCAACTATGCAGTACTTCACCTAATCCCACTCTTCAGTACTTCACCTACTCCCAATCTGCAGTACTTCACCTACTCAAAAACCTGCAGTACTTCACCTACTCAAAAACCTGCAGTACTTCACCTACTCAAAAACCTGCAGTACTTCACCTACTCCCAACCAGCAGTACTTCACCTACTCCCACCCTGCAGTACTTCACCTACTCCCACTCTTCAGTACTTCACCTACTCCCACCCTGCAGTACTTCACCTACTCCCACTCTTCAGTACTTCACCTACTCCCAACCTGCAGTACTTCACCTACTCCCAACCTGCAGAACTTCACCTACTCTCACCCTCCAGTACCACACCTACTCCCGCCCTGCAGTACTTGACCTACTCCCACCCTGCAGTACTTGACCTACTCCCGCCCTGCAGTACTTGACCTACTCCCACCCTCCAGTACCACACCTACTCCCGCCCTGCAGTACTTGACCTACTCCCACCCTGCAGTACTTCACTTACTCCAACCCTGCAGTACTTCACCTACTCCCACCCTGCAGGACTACCTATTCCCACCTTGCAGTACTTCATCTTCTCCCACCCTGCAGTACTTCACCTACTCCAAACCTGTAGTACTTCACCTACTCCCACCCTGCAGTACTTCACCTACTCCCACCCTGCAGTACTTCATCTTCTCCCACCCTGCAGTACTTCATCTTCTCCCACCCTGCAGTACTTCACCTTCTCCCACCCTGCAGTACTTCACCTACTCCCACCCTGCAGTACTTCACGTTCTCCCACCCTGCAGTACTTCACCTACTCTCACCCTGCAGTACTTCACCTTCTCCCACCCTGCAGTACTTCACCTACTCCCACCCTGCAGTACTTCACGTTCTCCCACCCTGCAGTACTTCACCTACTCCCTCCCTGCAGTACTTCCCGTTCTCCCACCATGAAGTACTTCACCTACTCCCTCCCTGCAGTACTTCACCTACTCCCACCCTGCAGTACTTCACCTACTCTCACCCTGCAGTACTTCACCTTCTCCCACCCTGCAGTACTTCACCTACTCCCACCCTGCAGTACTTCACCTACTCCAAACCTGTAGTACTTCACATACTCCAAACCTGCAGTACTTCATCTTCTCCCACCCTGCAATACTTCACCTTCTCCCACCCTGCAGTACTTCACCTTCTCCCACAATGCAGTACTTCACCTTCTCCCACCCTGAAGTACGTCACCTTCTCCCACCCTACAGTACTTCACCTACTCCAAACCTGTAGTACTTCACCTACTCCAAACCTGCAGTACTTCACCTTCTCCCACAATGAAGTACTTCACCTTCTCCCACCCTGCAGTACTTCACCTTCTCCCACCCTACAGTACTTCACCTACTCCAAACCTGTAGTACTTCACCTACTCCAAACCTGCAGTACTTCATCTTCTCCCACCCTGCAATACTTCACCTTCTCCCACCCTGCAGTACTTCACCTACTCCCACCCTGCAGTACTTCACCTACTCCAAACCTGTAGTACTTCACCTACTCCAAACCTGCAGTACTTCACCTACTCCCACCCTGCAATACTTCACCTTCTCCCACCCTGCAGTACTTCACCTTCTCCCACAATGCAGTACTTCACCTTCTCCCACCCTGAAGTACTTCACCTTCTCCCACCCTGCAGTACTTCACCTTCTCCCACCCTACAGTACTTCACCTACTCCCACCCTGCAGTACTTCACCTTCTCCCACCCTGCAGTACTTCACCTTCTCCCACCCTGCAATACTTCCCCTTCTCCCACCCTGCAGTACTTCACCTTCTCCCACCCTGAAGTACTTCACCTTCTCCCACCCTGCAGTACTTCACCTTCTCCCACCCTGCAGTACTTCACCTTCTCCCACCCTGCAATACTTCCCCTTCTCCCACCCTGCAGTACTTCACCTTCTCCCACCCTGAGTACTTCCACCGTTCTTCTCCACCCTGCATACTTCCCCTTCTCCCACCCTGCAGTACTTCACCTTCTCCCACCCTGCAGTCCATGTAAGCATGATTCTCTTAGTGTATAGATTTTCTTGTGTTGTTGAGTCTCCAATATTCTTCCTTACTGTGACCAGTGTTGTTAAGTCTCCAATATTCTTCCTTACTGTGACTAGTGTTGTTAATTCTCCAATATTCTTCCTTACTGTGACCAGTGTTGTTAAGTCTTCAATATTCTTCCTTTGTGACCAGTGTGGGTCTCCAATATTCTTCCTTACTGTGACCAGTGTTGTTGAGTCTCCAATATTCTTCCTTACTGTGACCAGTGTTATTAAGTCTTCAATATTCTTCCTTACTGTGACCAGTGTTGTTGAGTCTCCAATATTCTTCCTTACTGTGACCAGTTTTATTAAGTCTTCAATATTCTTCCTTACTGTGACCAATGTTGTTGAGTCTCCAATATTCTTCCTTACTGTGACCAGTGTTATTAAGTCTTCAATATTCTTCCTTACTGTGACCAGTGTTGTTGAGTCTCCAATATTCTTCCTTACTGTGACCAGTGTTATTAAGTCTTCAATATTCTTCCTTACTGTGACCAGTGTTGTTAAGTCTCGAATATTCTTCCTTACTGTGACCAGTGTTGTTAAGTCTTCAATATTCTTCCTTACTGTGACCAGTGTTGTTAAGTCTTCAATATTCTTCCTTACTGTGACCAGTGTTGTTAAGTCTCAATATTCTTCCTTACTGTGACCAGTGTTGTTAAGTCTCAATATTTTCCTTACTGTACCAGTGTTGTTAAGTCTTCAATATTCTTCCTTACTGTGACCAGTGTTGTTAAGTCTTCAATATTCTTCCTTCTGTGACCAGTGTTTTAAGTCTTCAATATTCTTCCTTACTGTGACCAGTGTTGTTAAGTCTTCAATATTCTTCCTTACTTGACCAGTGTTGTTAAGTCTCAATATTCTTCCTTACTGGACCATGTTGTTAAGTCTTCAATATTCTTCCTTACTGTGACCAGTGTTGTTAAGTCTTCAATATTCTTCCTTACTGTGACCAGTGTTGTTAAGTCTTCAATATTCTTCCTTACTGTGACCAGTGTTGTTAAGTCTTCAATATTCTTCCTTACTGTGACCAGTGTTGTTAAGTCTCCAATATTCTTCCTTACTGTGACCAGTGTTGTTAAGTCTTCAATATTTTCTTACTGTGCCAGTGTGTTAAGTCTTCAATATTCTTCCTTACTGTGACCAGTGTTGTTAAGTCTCAATATTCTTCCTTACTGTGACCAGTGTTGTTAAGTCTTCAATATTCTTCCTTACTGTGACCAGTGTTGTTAAGTCTCAATATTCTTCCTTACTGTGACCAGTGTTGTTAAGTCTTCAATATTCTTCCTTACTGTGACCAGTTGTTAAGTCTTCAATATTCTTCCTTACTGTGACCAGTGTTGTTAAGTCTCAATATTCTTCCTTACTGTGACCAGTGTTGTTAAGTCTTCAATATTCTTCCTTACTGTGACCAGTGTTGTTGAAGTCTTCAATATTCTTCCTTACTTGACCAGTTTGTTAAGTTCAATATTCTTCCTTACTGTGACCAGTTGTTGTTCTTGAGTCTCAATATTCTTCCTAGTCTTGACATGTTTTAGTCTCATTCTTGTCTCTCTGTGCCTGTTGTTGGTCTCATTGCTTGGTCTCGTTGCTTGGTCTCGTTGCTTGGTCTCATTGCTTGGTCTCGTTGCTTGGTCTCGTTGCTTGGTCTCGTTGGTCTCTTTGCTTGGTCTCGTTGCTTGGTCTCATTGCTTGGTCTCATTGCTTGGTCTCGTTGCTTGGTCTCGTTGCTTGGTCTCGTTGCTTGGTCTCGTTGCTTGGTCTCGTTGCTTGGTCTCGTGTAAGGAAGCTCATTCCTTGGTCTCGTTGCTTGGTCTCGTTGCTTGGTCTCGTTGCTTGGTCTCATAGCTTGGTCTCATTGCTTGGTCTCGTTGCTTGGTCTCATTGCTTGGTCTCGTTGTTTGTTCTCGTTGATTGGTCTCATTGCTTGGTCTCGTGTAAGGAAGCTCATTGCTTGGTCTCGTTGCTTGGTCTCATTGCTTGGTCTCGTTGCTTGGTCTCATTGCTTGGTCTCATTGCTTGGTCTCGTTGCTTGGTCTCATTGCTTGGTCTCGTTTCTTGGTCTCATTGCTTGGTCTCGTTGCTTGGTCTCGTTGCTTGGTCTCGTTGCTTGGTCTCATTGCTTGGTCTCGTTGCTTGGTCTCGTTGCTTGGTCTCATTGCTTGGTCTCGTTGCTTGGTCTCGTTGCTTGGTTTCGTTGCTTGGTCTCGTTGCTTGGTCTCGTTGCTTGGTCTCGTTGCTTGGTCTCGTTGCTTGGTCTCGTTGCTTGGTCTCGTTGCTTGGTCTCGTTGCTTGGTCTCGTTGCTTGTTCTCGTTGCTTGGTCTCGTTGGTTGGTCTCGTTGCTTGGTCTCATTGCTTGGTCTCATTGCTTGGTCTCATTGCTTGGTCTCGTTGCTTGGTCTCGTTGCTTGGTTTCATTGCTTGGTCTCGTTGCTTGGTCTCGTTGCTTGGTCTCATTGCTTTGTCTCGTTGCTTGGTCTCGTTGCTTGGTCTCGTTGGTCTCTTTGCTTGGTCTCGTTGCTTGGTCTCATTGCTTGGTCTCATTGCTTGGTCTCGTTGCTTGGTCTCGTTGCTTGGTCTCGTTGCTTTGTCTCGTTGCTTGGTCTCGTTGCTTGGTCTCGTGTAAGGAAGCTCATTCCTTGGTCTCGTTGCTTGGTCTCGTTGCTTGGTCTCGTTGCTTGGTCTCATAGCTTGGTCTCATTGCTTGGTCTCGTTGCTTGGTCTCATTGCTTGGTCTCGTTGTTTGTTCTCGTTGATTGGTCTCATTGCTTGGTCTCGTGTAAGAACATAAGAACATAAGAACATAAGAAAGAAGGAACACTGCAGCAGGCCTACTGGCCCATGCGAGGCAGGTCCAAATCTCCAACGGCTTAAGCCAATGCCCCTACCCAGCCAGGTCAGGTTACATTCACTTAAGGAAGGAGCACTGCATCTGACCTAGTAGCACAAGCTAGTCAGGACCAATTCACACCCAACCGCACCCACTCATATAATTGTCCAGCCGACCACCTGGTCAGGTCACTTCCACTTAAGGAATTAGTACAGGTCAGGTTACATTCACTTAGGAAGGAGCACTGCATCTGACCTACTACAAGCTAGTCAGATCCAAACTCACACCCATCCACACCACCCATGTATTTATCTAACCTATTTTTAAAACTACACAACGTCTTAGCATCTATGACGGTACTCGGAGTTTGTTCCATTCATCCACAACTCTATTACCAAACCAGTGCTTTCCTATATCCTTCCTGAATCTGAACTTTTCCAACTTGAAACCATTGCTGCGAGTCCTGTCTTGGTTGGATATTTTCAGCACGCTATTTACATCCCTTTGTTTATTCCTGTTTTCCATTTGTACACCTCAATCATATCCCCCTAATTCTACGCCTTTCTAGAGAGTGCAGATTCAGGGCCCTCAGTCTATCCTCTATAGGGAAGATTTCTGATACAAGGGATCAACTTTGTCATCCTCCTTTGTACGTTTTCCAGTGCATTTATATCCATTCTGTAATACGGTGACGAGAACTGTGCAGCATAATCTAAATGAGGCCTAACCAAAGATATATAGAGTTGAAGAACAACCTGAGGACTTCTATTATTTATACTTCTTGATATGAAGCCAAGGATTCTGTTAGCTTTATTGCGAACACTTATGCACTGTTGTCTAGGCTTCAGATTACTACTAACCAGAACTCCTAAATCCTTCTCGCAATTACAAGTAATAAGATCTGTATTATTCAGCTTATATGTGGCTTGGTTATTGTCCTGCCCAACATTTAGAACTTTGCATTTGTTTACATTAAACTGCATCTGCCACTTCTCCGACCACTGCATCAGTCTATTCAAATCATCCTGGAGTGCTCTAATGTCCTCATTTGAATGAATTGGACGGCCAATTTTGGTGTCATCAGCAAATTTACTTATGCTACTATTTATTCCCTCATCTATGTCGTTTATGTAAATTGTAAACAACAGGGCCCAAAACTGACCCCTGTGGAACACCGCTTGAGAGCGCCCCCATTCTGATTTCTCTCCATTTATGCAAACTCTCTGCCGCCTATTAGTCAACCATGCCTCTACCCAGGAAAAAATTTCTCCTCCTATTCCGTGTGCCTTAAGTTTCCTCAGTAGCCTCTGATGTGGAACTTTATCGAAAGCCTTACTGAAGTCCATATACACAATATCATATTCATTACCATGATCTACCTCCTCAAACACCTTAGTGAAAAAGTTAGTAAATTCGTGAGACATGAACGCCCCTTTGTAAAACCGTGTTGAGATTCATTAATCAATTTATGCTTTTCAAGATGGCTACGAATTGCCTCGGCAATTATTGATTCCATAAATTTACCAACTATGGAGGTAAGGCTTATTGGTCTATAGTTCGAAGCTAAGGACCTGTCACCTGCCTTGTAAATAGGTATTACATTTGCCCTTTTCCACTTGTCTGGCACTATGCCAGTTTGTAGTGATATATTGAAAGATTTGCCAAAGGTTTGCTAAGTTCCTCTTTACATTCCTTTAAAACTCTTGCAAACAGTTCATCAGGGCCTGGGATTTGTTAGGTTTTAATTTTTTATTTGTCTGAGGACCATGTCACTAGTTACCCCAATCGAGCATAGTCTGTTATCTTCCAGATCTACATAATTTATTATTTCTGGAATTCTGCTAGTATCTTCCTGAGTAAAACTGAGAGGAAGTGTATTGAAAATTTCACACATATCCTTATCACTGTCCGTGATCTGTCCTGAGTTACTCTTAAGTGGGCCTATCTTGTCCCTAATCTTACTTCTGTATACCTGAAAGAACCCTTTTGGGTTAGTCTTCGAATCCCTTGCGACCTTAGCCTCATAATCCCTTGCTTTTCTTATTCCTTTTTTATTTCTCTTTAATTGATAATATTGATTTCTTATCTGTCCATCCCCTCTTTTGATACGCCTATATATGCCTCTCTTTTGACCAATGAGATGTTTTAATCTATTGTTCATCCATTTAGGATCATTTTGTTAGATCTAATTTCCCTACTTGGAACAAAAGTTGTCTGGGCAGCTAGAACTATGCTCTGAAAACGTCATATTGGCAAACCAAACCACCTACCTGACCCATAGTCAGGTCATCCCAATTAGCCCACCTAGGTAATTTCTCAGCCCCATGAAGTCGGCTACACGAAAGTCTGGAACTGAGACTTGATTGCAGTTACCTGGGTAATTCCATGATATATTAAAACTATGATTTGTGATCGCTTTCCCAAGCTCTTCATTAACCTCAAGATTATTAATTAGTGATTCTTTGTTAGCAAGAACCAAATCAAGCAAGTTGCTACCTCTAGTTGGTTCTGTCACAAACTGTTTTAAAAACAATCCTGAACCGTATCAAGAAAGTCACTAGACTCAAGATTACCTGTCACATTGTTCCAATCAATGTGTCTAAAGTTAAAATCTCCCATTAACACAACATTTTCATATCTAGACGCCTTATGAATTTCGTCCCATAGCAGCTTACTGCTCCCTATCCAGGCTTGGGGGCCTGTAAATCACACCCAAAATTAATTTTCACGACCCTCGAGAAACTGTAGCCAAACAGATTCTGTATCCGTTGTTTCTAATCTTATATCTTGTCTAACACAACAATTTAAATTATCTCTGACATACATCGTCACTCCTCCACCCTTCCTGTTGACCCTATCAGTGTGGAATAGTTTGTAACCTGAATGTTGCACTCGGAAGGCATTTCTCTATCTTTCAGGTTGAACCAGGTCTCTGTTATAGCAATAATATCTATATTACCTGCACTTGCAAGTAATCTTAGCTCATCTATCTTATTTCTTAGACTCCTACTATTTGTATAGTAAACCTCAAGGGAGCTAGTCACTCGTTGCCCTCTACTATCTCTCTTTGTTTGTTGATCAATTGTTTTGCATTTACAAACAACTTTATTTTGAATCTTATCTTTTAAACATAACCCTGGGGTATCCTGGTAATATCTGCTGTTTCCAGGCCTAATACCACAGCCTGATTGTTTCCACAAACACCCATACCTCTATAATCTATCAGTTTAAAGTCCTAGACAAGTCTCCAATGACCCCTTCAATCGAATTGGCTAATGCAACCACTCCATCCCCAGAGAGATGAACCCCATCCCTTGCATACATATCACGTTTGCCATAGAATTTGTCCCAGTTATCAATGAATGGAATTGCAAGTTCTTGCAGTACCTGTCTAGCCAGCAATTTATACCAATTGCCCTAGACATCCATTCATTGCCCACCCTTTCTAGGCAAAATGCTACATATGATTGGGATACCTCCCTTAGACCTAACGACTTCTATGGCTGACCTATACTTATCTAGTAGCTCCTGTCTTCTGCCCTTCCCAATGTCATTACCACCAGCACTAAGACAGATAATAGGCTTGTTCCCATTACCTGACATAATATTATCCAACCTACTGACTATGTCACCAACACCAGCTCCTGGGAGGCACACCCTCTGTCTGACCTTCCTGTCTCTGTTACAAAAGGCACGGTCCATATATCTTACCTGAGAGTCTCCCACAATCAGAATATTCTTACCTTGATTAGCAGGTGAGTCAGTGGTACCTTTAACCTCACTGACCACTGAAGTACACTCGTCCTGGAGAACAGAGAATCGATTTCCTACCTTCACATCTTCTCTATTAACCTTCTTTATCTTCCTTCTTCCTGAATTGTGAACCACTTGCCACTTAAAGCGGCTGCCACTTTCACTGTTGGTAACCATTTCCTCCTTACCAGCTCCAACCATCTCACACTCACTCCCACACCCATCTAGGCGAAGCTTCAGCCTCCTATTTTCCTCCTGAAGAAGTAGAACCTCCTTCTTCAACACTTCAACCTGAGATTCTAAAACACTGCAGTGAGCCATGTGCTCGGTATCACCCCACGCTAATTCCCAGACAGCTTAGGACAGGTATGACCACACGTGACCACTGACCTTAGCTCATTGCTTGGTCTCGTTGCTTGGTCTCATTGCTTGGTCTCGTTGCTTGGTCTCATTGCTTGGTCTCATTGCTTGGTCTCGTTGTTTGGTCTCATTGCTTGGTCTCGTGTAAGGAAGCTCATTGCTTGGTCTCATTGTTTGGTCTCGTTGCTTGGTCTCGTTGCTTGGTCTCGTTGCTTGGTCTCGTTGCTTGGTCTCATTGCTTGGTCTCGTTGCTTGGTCTCGTTGCTTGGTATCGTTGCTTGGTCTCGTTGCTTGGTCTCGTGTAGGGAAGAGAGTTGGATGGAAAGCTGAATTTTACAGCTATCCATTTGTTCTGAAGACGTGATTTGTTCTCGTACTATTGTGAATGGACTTCATACGTAGTGATGGAGTCTGGACACATCTCCACGCGTGTTTAGATTTCATTGAGGCATCTGAATACCATCTCTTAACTCATGGATTGCCTTCTGGTGAACTGCCTCTGGTACGGAGCTTCTTAATGACCCTGAATTTTCTATCTCCTGGTCATCCTTCATTAAGTTATCAGTTGTTGGTCGCACCGTAGTGCTCTTGGCACTCCAGCTACTTTGTGTCATTACCTTAAGGAGTTTAAAATTGTCATTGATATATATGTCTCCATAGACATCTCCTCTGGAGTAATAATTTTTCATTTTTAATTTAGTCTGTTTTTTCCTTTTTATCAGAGTTATGTTTTTTTTAATAAAGGTGTTAATTTTCCTTAACATTTATTGAATCCTTCTCTTTACTTTTTATTTTCAGTATTTAGTTTATTTTTCCATAATATTTTCCACAAGGAATCCTAAGAATGTTCATATCCGAAACAGCTGAGATTACTATAGCTCTCTCGTCTCTCTCGTGGCGAGTGAGTCGTAAGCGCTGGCCTGGTGTTTTGCGACTCATCCCCCACGAGTTCAATCCCCGCCCGTGTTATGGTTTGTTTGCAATCGTGTCATTACGATTGAGTCATAACTCTGTCATCCCAGATAATGGAGGAGTTATTTTCAAACGTGTAAAATGATAAGTATGCATAATCAATGATCCAATTGTCTGTATCTGGGCGTTTCTCTATTTTATTGGGTGAGTTTCTTGCGTGGATAAATGTACGTTTGGTCTTGCTTTCTAGTCTCCCTTAATGCAACTTCCGTTTTCTTTAACCCACAAATTCGGGTAACAAATTTTGCCGTCTGTAATGTTATTCTTGATAGGTTTAAGAGGAGAGTGAGTTTCCCTGTCTCCTAATATCATTAATATCATGTTTATCTTTCCACTGTAATCTACCTTGTCCATAATTACTATCGCATTTGCTTTGCCTACTTTTGTAAGTTAAAGTCTTGGATCATTCCTTAATTCATGGTATAACTTAACAAATCTTTGAGGACAATTGTGTTGTAGAGATCTGAGCTTTCCTCAGACCTCTACAACACAATTGTCCTCAAAGATTTGTTAAGTTATACCATGAATTAAGGAAAGATCGTAGACTTCGACTTACGAAAGCAGACAAAGCAAATGCGATAGTAATTATGGACAAGGTAGATTACAGGGGGAAGAATAACATTATAAGATAGGGGAACTGACGTGCTCTTTAAGGTGCGGTTTTGGCTTCATCTTCTCATCTGGAGGCTTAACAGTCCTTGAGAGCATCTTTATATTTATAATTACTCTTGGAACTAGGCAAAACTCTTTCGTTATTGAAGTAAAAGTTCGCTAATTAATCTAGCTGCTGAATGTAAAATAATAGCTTAAATTATTACCTCCTTCCTCAGGAAATAAAAGATTCTTTTATCTTCAAACTAATAATTTTCTGGCTATGTTTTGGCTCCCTATAATACTGTTTCAATTAATTATAAAATCTGGATCAACGGTTTAATATTTGTTTTCCAATTTTTCACATAGGCAATTATAGTGTGTTGATTTTAGAAGATGAAAAGCAACTTTTTTCTTACACTTAACTCAGTCAATATACCAATCAGGTCTTGTGTTCATTTTGTCAACACAGCAGATATGTTAGGTAACCCTTTTTGTTTTTAATAAACCTGTCGTCTCCCATCGATGAAGGGTGACCCAAAAAAAGAAGAAACACTTTCACCATCACTCACTCCACCGCTCTTCCCACAAGGGCGCCCATACTACAGTTCAGAACAGCAAATGTATTCACCCCTCCTTCAGAATGCAAGCACTGTACTCCCCACCTCCAGGACTCATGTCCGGGTGACCGGTTTCATTGAATCCCTTCATACATGTTATCATGCTCACACTCCAACAGCACGACAAGTCATAAAAACCACTTTCCTCCACTCACTCTTATCTAACACGTTCACACACGTTTCGTGGATATCTAAGTGGCAGCCATATTATTATATTTCTTCCTCCAACTTTGTTTTTCTTTCACTCATAACTCAAGAATGCCTCTTCCGATCGCCTTCAAATTGTCAACACTAGCGTATGATAACAAAGGACCCCAATGGAAATAAGTCACTCTGTCTGACTTTTTTTGGGTTATCCTAGGTTCTCTACACATATGCTGCTATGTATGATAATGTATGTAAATGTATTTGTGTATACCTGAATAAACTTACTTACTTACTTACCTAACTAAGCCATGCCAACATCCTGGACTGGCTCGGACAACTTCTAAAGCCATCAATGGTGTGGCTTCAAACATTTAAAATTAGGTTCTGATAGATCTACGATGGTGGAGAGAGAATTTAAAGAGTGTAGGTGAAGTTTTATCCAGTTTATATGACAATAGTGAGAATTTTTAATATTTTAAGTGAAGTTTAATGTTTACATTTTCTGAATGGCTGATGCATATTACGGCCAGGATAGTGCCTAATGTGACTCATAAGTGAGGTCACGCTTGTCAATACTTTAAAATAGATAAAAAGAATGAGAATGATTGAAATCCGTGTCATAACAGGTGACTGACTCACATGATCTACTTCATACTCTCCGTGTCATAACAGGTGACTGACTCACATGATCTACTTCATACTCTCCGTGTCATAACAGGTGACTGACTCACATGATCTACTTCATACTCTCCGTGCCATAACAGGTGACTGACTCACGTGATCTACTTCATACTCTCCGTGCCATAACAGGTGACTGACTCACGTGATCTACTTCATACTCTCCGTGTCATAACAGGTGACTGACTCACATGATCTACTTCATACTCTCCGTGTCATAACAGGTGACTGACTCACATGATCTACTTCATACTCTCCGTGTCATTACAGGTGACTGACTCACGTGATCTACTTCATACTCTCCGTGTCATAACAGGTGACTGACTCACATGATCTACTTTATACTTTCACCACTGAAGTGTCTTCCTGAAGGCAAGATTGCCGCTTTTACTAGGTGACACAAGTCCCTATATTCCATTTGTATTTAATGAAGAGTGATATCCACTTATATTGGCTTCAAAGTATTAATGATAATGCTTTCAGTAAAAAGAACGATGCCCCATAAGTTTAATCTGAATTCGTACATATCTGAATTTTAATGAAATTTAAAAAAAAAAAACTTGGAATCGATGGGATCAGACCGTTTCCTCGAGAATGCCTTCTTGGGTCGGCTTCAAAATTTCACCATTGTTCGGCTAATAAAATTGTTTTACATGTAATATCTGAAAGAATTCAGACCCTGAATGCTGGTGAATTTTAATTTTAAAATATTTTTGTATTGATGTGAGGTGTGTGCGTGCCAATTTTTAACCAATTTTATCAAACTATATTTTCTTAATTAAAAAAAAAATATAGGATAGTAGAAAACTTGAAATATAAAAAAAAATTATATTGCATTATTAGGTTTTTTTTTTTTTTAATTAAAGAATATAATTTCCCTACTCTCCAACATTTTTCTTTGCTTCCTCCCCAATTTCTGTTTATAACTCAAGAACGCCTTTTAGACTGTCTTCAAACTTCCATCACTGGTGTACTGCCTCTAGGGCAATGTTTATGGGACCATTTGCCAGTGTGGGAGCCCTGTGGACAGTGTTACATGGGCCATTTCGTTTCCTCGTAATTACTGGATTCTTCTAATATCGCCTTCAAGATTTCAACTCTTGTGTATCGTAGCAATGGAAGAATTCCCGACAAAATGCTAGGTGAAAAGGAAACAAATGCAATTAATGCAGGGGTTCCCAACCTTGGATGCACACCCCCTAGGGGGTGCACCCACCAGAGGGTGCACACACATCCCAGGGGGTGCACACACCCCCAGGACACACCCCAGGGTGCACACACCCCAGGGGGTGCACATACCCCCAGGACACACCCCAGGGTGCACACACCCCAGGGGTGCACACACCCTAGGGGGTGCACACACCCCAGGGGGTGCACACACCCCAGGGGGTGCGACAAAGAGTCCTAATGAAAATCACAATTCCGCTTATTTTACCAAAAACTTTTCATTATGACTCAATTTATATTTGCATTTTTTTGCACTTAAAAGCTGATTTTTTTTAAGATCAATTTGTTCACACACAGTTCTGTATTTGGTTCAATTTATGATAAAAATTAGAAATTCGACTTCATCTATAAATGTGATATTACTTTCGTAGAGCTTGTAACACTGGTCAAACAGAAAAAGGTTGGGAACCCTTGAACTAATGTGACCTCTTATATTATGGGAACATAGTGGCTTGATAAAGCTCCTGAAGAGTGAAACTTTGCCACAATGAAATGACACGTTAGTTGCATCTGTGGCCTTTTACCTAACACTGGTGGATCCTACTTAGGAGAAGGTTTGTGTGTATAATTGACACGTCAATTCCCCCTGTCTTCTAATATGTTATTTTTCCACTATAATCTACCTTGTCCATAATTACTATCGTATTTGCTTTGTCTCCATTCGGTAAGTGAAATCTAGGATCTTTCCTTAATTCATGGTATGACTTAACAAATCTTTAAGGACAATTGTGTTGCAGAGGTTTGAGGTCAGTGTTCGACTGTTATTGCATTTTTCGTACAATTAACTGTGCCTATTGCGTCCCTTCAAGACCTTTGTTAAATTTTTGTATATTTACAATATGCTTAAATACTGTGATCTACAAATTTTCTTGCAAAACATAAAAGCTGATCAATCTAACAAGAGATAAGTTTAGATAGACTTTGCGCACATCCTAATTTGTTTTTTTTTAAATAGTGACATTGAAATGTGATAATTTGTATGTAGCAGTAGATTATAAATAACTTGATAATGAACCTTTGGATAGCATTCAAACCTAATGCTCTTGTCTCTTTTTGGATATTATCTCTCACATACGAGAATACCTCTTCAGTTTAGTATTAAAGCAGACGTTTCTTAACTGAAGGATTGAATTAGATTTGGGATGTATTTGTTAATTTATCATTATTGTTAAATGTGGTTTTTAATTTCTATATGATAGACTTATTATGGAGAACTGGTTAGAAAAGTCCACTTACCTGCATGAAAGAACATACAGTGGACCCCCGGTTTTCGTGATTTTTTCGTTCCAGAATGCTGTTCAAGTGCCATTACCAAACGAATTTATTCCCATAAGGAATAATGTAAAGTAGACTAGTCCTTTTAGACCCCCAAAAATACACTTATAAAAGCATTTAAAAAATACACTTACATAAAAGGGCGAGTTTGGAGCAGGACGAACACCGGGGGTCCACTGTATATCAATTGTTAGTTATCTATAACAGCATGATGTCCAGCAGCCACTACCTAGCCATCCCTTCGGGGTGCAGCTCAGTTACCAAAAGGGCTGTAGATTAAAGTGGTTAATTATATAATTTGCCCCAAAGGAGATTATATTTCAGCATTTCATATCTGAAATGCTTTGTAGAACTCGCTTGGTTTGGGCTTAAAAGCCCGCTGATAACGGCCTGTAATAGGACAGCCAAAACTGCAGTTTTTAATTGGCGTTACAAGAGATTAAGACCTTGCTCGTGTAACGTGAGCTTCTGGCTTTGACAGCGCCATTAAGACCGATATCGTTGACTTGACAGGGTAGTAGGTTGGTAGACAGCAACCCCCCAGGGAGGTACTACCGTCCTGTGGTAGTAGGTTGGTAGACAGCAACCACCCAGGGAGGTACTACCATCCTGTGGTAGTAGGTTGGTAGACAGCAACCACCCAGGGAGGTACTACCATCCTGTGGTAGTAGGTTGGTAGACAGTAACCACCCAGGCAGGTACTACCATCCTGTGGTAGTAGGTTGGTAGACAGCAACCACCCAGGGAGGTACTACCGTCCTGCCAGGTGACTGTGAAACAGAAACCTGAAACTGTTTTACATGATGGTAGGATTGCTGGTGTCTTTTTTCTGTCTCATAAACACGCTGGATAACAGGTATATCTAGCTACTTCTATTTACACTTTAGGTCACACTACACTGGCATACACATGCATATATATACATACACACATCTAGGTTTTTCTTCTTTTTCTTGATAGCTCTTGTTCTTTTTATTTTCTCTATTGTCCATGGGGAAGTGGAAAAGAATCTTTTCTCCGTAAGCCATGCGTGTCGTATGAGGCGACTAAAATGCCGGGAGCAATGGGCTAGTAACCCCTTCTCCTGTACACATTTACTAAAAAAGAGAAGAAAAACTTTATAAAACTGGGTTGTTTGAATGTGCGTGGATGTAATGCGGATGATAAGAAAGAGATGATTGCTGATGTTATCAATGAAAAGAAGTTGGATGTCCTGGCCCTAAGCGAAACAAAAGCTGAAAGAGGTAGGCGAGTTTCAGTGCGAAGAAATAAATGGGATTAAGTCAGGAGTATCTGAGAGAGTTAGAGCTAAGGAAGGGGTAGCAATAATGTTGAAGGATCAGTTATGGAAGGAGAAGAGGGAATATAAATGTGTAAATTCAAGGATTATGTGGATTAAAATAAGGGTCGGATGCGAAAAGTGGGTCATAATAAGCGTGTATGCACCTGGAGAAGAGAGGAGTGTAGAGGAGAAAGAGAGATTTTGGAAGATGTTAAGCGAATGTATAGGAACTTTTGAACCAAGTGAGAGAGTAATTGTTGTAGGGGACCTAAATGTTAAAGTAGGAGAAACATGTAGAGAGGGTGTGGTAGGTAAGTTTGGGGTGCCAGGTGTAAATGATAATGGGAGCCCTTTTATTGAACTTTGTATAGAAAGGGGGTTTAGTTAGAGGTAATACATATTTTAAGAAAAAGAGGATAAATAAGTATACAAGATATGATGTAGGGCGTATTGACAGAAGTTTGTTGGACTACGTATTGGTAGATAAAAGACTGTTGAGTAGACTTCAGGATGTACATGTTTATAGAGGGGCCACAGATATATCAGATCACTTTTTAGTTATAGCTACAGTGGGAGTAAAAGGTAGATGGGATACAAGGAAAATAGAAGCAGTAAGTAAGAGAGAGGTGAAGGTTTATAAACTAAAAGAGGAGGCAGTTAGGGTAAGATATAAACAACTATTGGAGGATAGATGGGCTAGTGAGAGTGTAGGCAATGGGGTTGAAGATGTATGGGGTAGATTTAAAAATGTAGTGTTAGAGTGTTCAGCAGAAGTTTGTGGTTACAGGCGAGTGGGTGTGGGAGGGGAGAAGAGCGATTGGTGGAATGATGATGTAAAGAGAGTAGTAAGGGAGAAAAAGTTAGCATATGAGAGGTTTTTACAAAGTAGAAGTGATGCAAGGAGGGAAGAGTATATGGAGAGAAAAAGAGAGGTTAAGAGAGTGGTGAAGCAATGTAAAAATAGAGCAAATGAGTGAGTGGGTGAGATGTTATCAACAAATTTTCTTGAAAATAAGAAAAAGTTTTGGAGTGAGATTAATAAGTTGAGGAAGCCTAGGGAACAAATGGATTTGACAGTTAAAAATAGGAGAGGAGAGTTATTAAATGGAGAGTTAGAGGTATCGGGAAGATGGAGGGAATGTTTTGAGGAGTTGTTAAATGTTGATGAAGACAGGGAAGCTGTGATTTCGTGTGTAGGGCAAGGAGGAATAACCTCTTGTAGGAGTGTGGAAGAGCCAGTTGTGAGTGCGGGGAAAGTTCGTGAGGCAGTGGGTAGAATGAAAGGGGGTAAGGCAGCTGGGATTGATGTGATAAAGATAGAAATGTTAAAAGCAGGGGGGGATATAGCTTTGGAGTGGTTGGTGCTATTATTTAATAAATGTATGGAAGAGGGTAAGGTACCTAGTGATTGGCAGAGAGTGTGTATTGTTTCTTTGTATAAAGGCAAAGGGGACAAAAGAGAGTGCAAAAATTATAGGGGAATAAGTCTGTTGAGTGTACCTGGTAAAGTGTATTATTGAGATATTATTGAAAGAATTAAGAGTAAGACAGAAAGCAGGATAGCAGATGAACAAGGGGGCTTTAGGAAAGGTATGGGGTCTGTAGACCAAGTGTTTACAGTGAAACATATAGGTGAACAGTATTTGGATAAGGGTAAAGAGGTTTTTGTGGCATTTATGGATTTGGAAAAGGCGTATGATAGGGTGGATAGGGGGCAATGTGGCAGATGTTGCAGGTGTATGGAATAAGAGGTAGGTTACTGAAAGCAGTGAAGAGTTTTTATGAGGATAGTGAGGCTCAGGTTAGAGTGTGTAGGAGGGAGGTCGACTATTTCCCAGTAAAAGTGGGCCTTAGACAAGGATGTGTGATGTCACCGTGGTTGTTCAATATATTTATAGATGGGGTTGTAAGAGAAGTGAATGCGAGGGTCTTGGCAAGAAAGAGGTGTGGGGTTAAAATATAAAGAATCAAATACAAAGTGGGAGTTGTCACAGTTTCTTATTGCTGATGACACTGTGCTTTTGGGAGATTCTGAAGAGAAGTTGCAGAGGTTGGTGGATGAATTTGGTAGAGTGTGTAAAAGAAGAAAATTGAAGGTGAATATAGGAAAGAGTAAGGTGATGAGGATAACAAAAAGATTAGGTGACGAAAGATTGGATATCAGATTGGAGGGAGAGCGTATGGAGGAGGTGAATGTATTCAGATATTTGGGAGTGGACCTGTCAGCAGATGGGTCTATGAAGGATGAGGTGAATCATAGAATTGATGAGGGGAAAATGGTGAGTGGAGCACTTCGGAGTCTGTGGAGACAAAGAACTTTGTCCATGGAAGTAAAGAGGGGAATGTATGAGAGTATAGTTATACCAACACTCTTATATGGGTGTGAAGCATGGGTGATGAATGTTGCAACGAGGAGAAGGCTGGAGTCAGTGGAGATGTCATGTCTGAGGTCAATGTGTGGTGTGAATATAATGCAGAGAATTCGGAGTTTCGAAATTAGGAGGAGGTGCGGGATTACCAAAACTATTATCCAGAGAGCTGAGGAGGGGTTAACACTACATTTTTATATCTACCCCATACATCTTCGACCCCATTGCCTACACTCTTACTAGCCCATCTATCCTCCAATAGTTGTTTATATCTTACCCTTACTGCCTCCTCTTTTAGTTTATAAACCTTCACCTCTCTCTTACTTACTGCTTCTATTTTCCTTGTATCCCATCTACCTTTTACTCCCACTGTAGCTATAACTAAAAAGTGATCTGATATACCTGTGGCCCCTCTATAAACATGTACATCCTGAAGTCTACTCAACAGTCTTTTATCTACCAATACGTAGTCTAACAAACTACTGTCATTACGCCCTACATCATATCTTGTATACTTATTTATCTTCTTCTTCTTAAAATATGTATTATCTATAACTAAACCCCTTTCTATACAAAGTTCAATCAAAGGGCTCCCATTATTATTTACACCTGGCACCCCAAACTTACTTACCACACCCTCTCTACATGTTTCTCCTACTTTAGCATTTAGGTCCCCTACCACAATTACTCTCTCACTTGGTTCAAAAGTTCCTATACATTCGCTTAACATCTCCCAAAATCTCTCTCTCTCCTCTACACTCCTCTCTTCTCCAGGTGCATACACGCTTATTATGACCCACTTTTCGCATCCGACCCTTATTTTAATCCACATAATCCTTGAATTTACACATTTATATTACTTCTTCTCCTTCCATAACTGATCCTTCAACATTATTGCTACCCCTTCCTTAGCTCTAACTCTCTCAGATACTCCTGACTTAATCCCATTTATTTCTCCCCACTGAAACTCGCCTACCCCCTTCAGCTTTGTTTCGCTTAGGGCCAGGACATCCAGGACATATTTGTATGTATCCTAGTATTATTGTAAATTGCTGACATTGTACCAGATGGTACATAAGAGCTATTAAGATATATGTGCCTTCAGCACAATAATATTGTGTGTGAGAGAAGTGTAGGAGCTAACCTCCTAATTAACCTAATTCATATCTTAATGAATATCCTGATCATATGTAAATGGATTTACTTTGATACCTTAGAGATTTTGTTAATAAATTTATTAAATTCATTGCTTTGGTTAGTACCCTCTCAGTTGTAATCCTATGCTGCTATTGACTATAACGGATAACTGGACCAGAATACTGACTTTGTTGCAAAAGCCCAGTAACAGGCTGGATGCTAGAAGGGCAATCCTTTCTAGTGTTCACTGGAGATGTCTATTTCTAATAGATATCGCGTCATTTTGTAACACAAACTACATTTAGTTTCCGCAGGGCTTAATTAAACACTAGGATATTCCTTGTATTAGTCCATGTATTGCTTAACACATATAATCTTCCTCTGACGTAAAACTTTGTGAAATGTTTCATGTCACATTCAAGTTATTAACTACTGACATTTCAAAAAAAATTAAAAACATTGTGAGTTTTGTTCACATTTTGTAGAAAATACACCGGTGTACGTTGAACTTTATCACTTTTATTGACAGTGAGAATTTCTTTTGTTTTCTGAATGTAAAATTCTCCCTTTAAAAGTTCTATCATACAAACGAGACATTAAAAGGCGCGTGGTTTCCATGTCTCTTAATATCATGTATATTTTTTCCCTATAATCTACCTTGTTCATAATTATAGGCGATAGCAATTTTGGACAAGGTAGATTATAGGGAAAAAATAACATTGTATTAGAAGACTGGGAAAATGACATATCCCTTAAGTCGCCCATAAAGCTGGAATGAACGTCATCTTTACCTCGTTTGATAATTGTTTTTATAACTGGCGTAATATTGATTTAAAGAAATGTGGGGGACAGGTGTTGCTGTGCGAAGGTCTTGCATATCCAGAAATATGGAACCTCGTTGTAAGAAATAACTATTGCATAATATGCAGCATTTTAATGTTAGTATATTGCAACTCTGATATAAATGGATGGCTCGGCTATACTGGCATTCTTCTCAGTGGATAATACCTGATATATTTATTATTTTTAATTTAGATTAGCTTGAACGTTGACTTCTAATACACTGCCGCCTGTGTCTCTTCCGTTATTCCTTCTAATATTGTTTTCGAGGCTGAAAAAGAGGACTTTTTTTTTTTTCAAAATTTCCTCCAGTGAATATCTTCGTCAAATATCTATAGCCAACATATTGTATGAGAATCCATTATTGAGGTCATTGTTTAAAGAAGTAACACTCAGATCGCGGGTTATATGACTCTTGTCATCCCAACTTCAACGTTCATCTTATTAAATTACTTTAGTCTGCCAAACATGAAGGTCGTAATCTAATTTCAGAAATTCTCTTATTTCGTTGAGTGGAACTGAAAGGTCGACCTGTTTTACCCTCTTGTGCAAAAAAATAATTCTAACAAAACCTATTGAATTTGAGTTTATGAATGTGATATGTTTTTGCCTAGACTCTCATCCTCCTGTGTTGCTCCTCACCTACAATGTATCTGGTGTATTAGCCCCAAAATCTATTGACAAATAACCAAATTTGAATTATTTATGGCACTTCTGTATATTCAAAAAATGGGCTAGCGTTTTTCCTACCCAAAATTTCTCGAATCATAACGTTAATCTAGTTTTCAGCCTTATTCTTTAGCGTAATAAAATGAGAGATATTCAAGGCTACGAACCAGCAATATTTATAAGTGAAAAGTGGCTTTCCAGTGACGGGAATAACATTTACATTGTTTAATCGACCCGTAATAAATTCATCCATCACAATCATAGAATACATAGATTAGAAATGTCATTTACAGAAAAGTGGATACGTCATTTTTTATACTGATATTAAAATAGTTAATGAGCTCATTCAAATTGATTTTAGGTCCAGTAAATGACACTTGATATAAAGTATGAGGCGATATAAAATAAATTATAATTTCAATAGCCTATGGATATGTTTCTATTAAATCAATATAATTGAATTTGTCAGAGCTTAAAAAGTTGGCAATTAGGATGTGAGGTAAATGGTGGGATTACTGGTGTCTTTTCTTTGTATCATAAACACAAGATAACAGGTATATCTTGCTACTTACACTTAGGTCACACTACACAGGTATGTTACACGTATATTATACCTGTAACATGCATGTTATGGTTCTTATTTTCTTCTCCATGGGGAAAGTGAGAAAAATAATACTTCGTAAGCTATGCGTTCGAGGGCGGGGAATAAAATGCCGGGAGCAAGGAGCTCATATCGGGGGGTATCGGCCACTTTTATATTATTAGTGAAAAACTGGCGATACCAGCCGATACTTTTAAAATATCTATATTACATACGTTTTAAAAATATCGATATCAAAACACTACCTCATTATTGTGAGGGTATTACACACACACACACACCCCCGGCGGGGTCGAAACATTTCGAAGTGTTTCCTTACACACACACATATATATACAACAGGCCTAGTGTCTAATCGACATGTGCCTAGGACAAAATGGTAACTAACACACACACACACACACACACACACACACTCACACACACACACACACACACACACAATAGTGAAGGCAGGAACCATACATAGTTTTAAGACGAGGTTTGATAAAGCTCATGGAGCAGGGAGAGAGAGGACCTAGTAGCAATCAGTGAAGAGGCGGGGCCAGGAGCTATGACTCGACCCCTGCAACCACAAATAGGTAAGTACAAATAGGTGAGTACACACACACACACACACACAGGAGCTGTGAATCGACCCCTGCAACTATAACTAGGTGAGTACACACACACACACACACACACAGCCCCCGGTGGCCTAGTGGGTAAAGCTCTTGCTTCACGCACGGAGGGGCCGGGTTCAATTCCCGGTGGGGCAGAAACATTTCGAAGTGTTTCCTTACATACACATACACACACACATATATACAACAGGCCTAGTGTCTAATTGACATGTGCCTAGGACAAAATGGTAACTAACAGTCATAGAGTTGTCAGGAAATGGAATAACCTAGAAAGTGACGTAGTGGAGGCAGGAACCATACATAGTTTTAAGACGAGGTTTGATAAAGCTCATGGAGCAGGGATAGAGAGGACCTAGTAGCAATCAGTGAAGAGGCGGGGCCAGGAACTATGAATCGACCCCTGCAACCACAAATAGGTGAGTATAAAAAGGTGAGTACACAGGCAGGTATAACAGGGAATTTACTGCAATGGATCAGGGAATACCTGACGGGAAGGCATCAGCGAGTCATGGTACGTGGCGAGGTGTCAGAGTGGGCGCCTATGACGAGCGGGGTTCCACAGGGGTCAGTCCTAGGACCTGTGCTGTTTCTGGTATATGTGACTGACATGCCTGAATGAATAGACTCAGAAGTATCCCTGCTTGCAGAAGATGTGAAGTTAATAAGGAGAATTCAGTAGGAGGAGGACAAGGCAGGACTGCAGAGGGATCCGGACAGGCTGCAGCCCTGGTCCAGCAAATAGCTCCTGGAGTTCAGCCCCACCAAGTGCAAAGTCATGAAGATTGGGGAAGGGCAAAGAAGACCGAAGACAGAGTAAAGTCCAGGGTGCCAAAAACTGCAAACCTCAGTCAAGGAAAAGGATCTTGGCGTGTGTATAATACCGAACACATCTCCTGAGGCGCACATAAACCAAATAAATGCTGCAGCAAATGGGCGACAAGCGAACCTAAGAAAACGGTTCCGACATCTCAGAAAGAAGTCGTTCCGCACCATGTACACCGTGTACGTCAGGTTCATACTAGAGTATGCAGCACCACTTTGGAACCCACATCTGGCCAAGCACGTCAGGAAACTAGAGAAAGTACAGAGGTTTGCAACAAGACTAGTCCTGGAGCTAAGGGGCATGTCCTACGAGGAGAGGTTAAGGTAAATCGACCTGACGACACTGGAGGACAGGAGGGTTGCGAGAGACATGATAACATATAAAATACTGAGAGGAATCGATAAGGTGGACAGAGACATGATGTTCCAGAGATGGGACACAGCAACAAGGAGTCACAGTTGGAAGTTGAAGACTCGGATGAATCACAGGGCTGTCAGGAAGTATTTCTTCAGTTATGGAGTTATCAGGAAGTGGAATAGTCTGGGAAGTGATGTAGTGGAGGCAGGATACATACATAGCTTTACGAAGAGGTATGATAAAGCTCATGGAGCAGGAAGAGTGCCCTAGTAGCGGCTAGTGAAGTGGCGGGGCCAGGAGCTGTGAATCGACCCCTCCAACCACAACTAGGTGAGTACACACACACTATTGATAAGTGTGCCTTTGACAACCAGTAACTAATGCAACAGCAACTAATACAACAGTAATTAATACAATAGGCCCAGTAGTGACTAATGATATTGTCATCTCAGAACAATTAGGACATTTAATATTTAACCTTCTTGTGTCATTTACTATTCATTTTGCAATAAACATTTCCTTATATAATGAAAATAGCCATAATAAATTAAAAAAAATATATATATATTTACATTGAGTATCGGTACCGGGAGAAAATTTTTGGTAGCGTCCCATATATATATATATATATATATATATATATATATATATATATATATATATATATATATATATATATATATATTATATGTTGTGGTAAGTTAGCAAGAACTCATTTAAAATTAAGTCCTTTCTAAAATGTTCTCATATACGTTTAAATATATATTTTTGTCATTGATGTTAATGAAAAAAATAATAATTTCGTAGCAAAAGAACCTTAGAAAACTTACCTAACCTTATTATAACAAGCGCAATTTAATTTACCCTATTTCAACTAAATATATTTTAGATAAGTTTACAATAATTTAATAAACAAACACAATGATATGTATTTTTTTCGTTAGGTTCAGAATTATTTTTGCCACATTATTGCATACACAAATTTTCGCTTCCCTTATTCGGCAAGAAACGCGTTTCTATTTACGCCAAAATGGCAAGTTTTACCTATTCGGCACGACATATATATATTAATGCATTTTGTTGATGACACTGGTTTTAGGAGATTCTGAAGAGAAGTTGGGGAGGTTGATGAACGAGTTTGGAAGGGTATGTAAATGAAGGAAATTAAAGGTTAACGTAGAAAAGGTGATAATAACAAGAAATTTAGATAATGAAAGATTGGATGTCGGATTGGAGGGAAAGAATATGGAGGAAATGAATGTTAAAAGGGGAAGATTATTTTCCAGTAAAAGTAGGCCTTACAGGGATGTGTGATGCCACAATTATTGTTTAATATATTTATAGATGGATTTGTAAGAGAAGTAAATGTAGGGGTGTTGGGGAGAGGTGTGGGGTTAAAATATAAAGAATCAAATACAAAGTGGGAGTTGTCACAGTTGCTTATTGCTGATGACACTGTGCTTTTGGGAGATTCTGAAGAGAAGTTTCAGAGGCTGGTGGACGAGTTTGAGAGGATAAGTAAAAGAAGGAAATTAAAAGTGAATATTGGAAATAGCAAGGCGATGAATTATTCAACACTTGTAGAGTCATCGAATAACGTAGTGAAGTTGTGTTGCATGCAAAGAGTATTTTAAAATTTATTCGGCGTATGTCACACTCCCATATAGGCTGCCTCCCAACCTGCGAACTGGGTGCTAAGGGTTTGATGAGGTTAACAAAAAATCTGGCTAATGAAACATAAGATATCAGATTGGAGGGAGGAAGTGAATGTGTTCAGATATTTGGGAGTGGACTTGTAAGCAGATGGGTCTGTAAAAGACGACGTGAACCATAGAACTGACAAGAGGTAAAATGTGAATAATGCACTGAGGTATCTGTGGAGACAAAAAAAAAAACACATTATCCATTGAATCAAAAAGAGGTATGTATGCGAGCTTAGTGGTACCAACACTCTTGTATGGGTGTGAAGCATGGGTGGTTAATGTTACAACATGGAGGAGGCGGGATGCAGTGGAGATGTCGTGTCTGAGGGCAATGTGTAGTGTTAATATTATGCAGAAAATTTGTAGCTTGGAGATTAATAGGAGGTATTATTCAGATGGCTGAAGATGGGTTGTTTAGGTGGTTCGCACATTTAGAGAGGAAGGAGAAAAATAGGATGTCTTGAATGGCGTATAATTACGTGGTGGAGAGACGAAGGGATAGGAGTCGTCCTAGGAGAGGTTGGAAGGAGGGGGTAAAAGAGGTTTTGTGTTCGAGGGGGTTAGACATCCACCAAGCGTGTGTAAGCGTTATATAGGAGTGGCTGGAGGCAAGCGATTTTTGACATGCTGTTGGAGTGTGAACTAGCTAACATTTATGAAGGGATTCAGGAAAACTGCTTAAGTCGGTCTTGAGTCCTGAAACTGAGAAGCACAATGCCTGCACTCTGAAGGATGGGAGGGGATACTATCAGTTTTTACCTGTGGTATCGGCATGCCTCTGACAAGACAGTGATGGAGGGAGTGATACTGAAAGTGTTATTTCTTTTTTTGGGTCACCCTGCCTTGGTGGGGACTGTCAGTTGGTGTATGTATGCATGTATGTATGTTTGTATGTATTTTTGTATGTAAAAAATAGAAAAATTCCAAGCGGTTTCGTGACTACTCACATTATCAAGGAACTATGATAATGTGAGTAGTCAGGAAAGAGCTTGGAGTTACTCTATTTTTGCATAGTGGTTGTCTTGCATATATATGTATATATATATATATATATATATATATATATTACGTCGGCCGTTTCACACCGAGGCAGGGTGACACAAAAAGAAAGAAAAACCTGAAAAAAAAGAAAAACTTTCATCAATACTTTCACCATCAGTCATACATGATCACTGTCTTTGCAGGGGCGCTCAGACGACCCTGCTCACACTCCAACAGCTCGTCGGGTCCCAGACAGGGAGGAGAATGAAATTAGCTCAGAGGCACCGACACCACCGTATGTCCTCGGATCAAGGTAACACTCCTAGCTCTGCTGGGTGCCTGATTCTTATAGGATTTAGTGGTCCTGTGGGTTAGAGCGTCGTGTGGTTTTTGCTCACCATGAGGCGGGCCAAAACAACATGGGTTCGAATCCTTGGATAGTTGCAGTGCTGTTGATATATATGTTAATGTTGGGGTGTTAATGTTGCAGTTTTATAACTGTAGTGTAAAGCTCCCCTCTGTCAAGACAGTGGTGGAGTGAATGATGATGAGTTTTTCTTTTTCGGGCCACCCTGCCTTGGTGGGAATCGGCCGATGTGTTAATAATACGTGTGTGAGTACATGTGTGTGTGTGTGTGTGTGTGTGTGTGTGTGTGTGTGTGTGTGTGTGTGTGTGTGTGTGTGTGTGTGTGTGTGTGTAAAGATGTTGGTCACAGTATCGTGGTGTGTTAGCCACCGCCGGAATAATTATATGTTATTATGGACTTCGTTATCGTTCAAGATTAAAAGCTTTAGCGTGCTGAATATATATGTAAAGCAACTTCATAATATGCAGAGTTTCTTTTATTGCTGTGAATTATATTCCCTTGGTAAGATATTCCTTATTATAGAACTATAGAAAGATAGTTACTGGAAAACAGCAAAAGTAGTCCAAATATTTAAAAAGTGGCGGACAGGTGGTATCCAACTATAGTTCAGTGTCTAGCATGCAGAGTAAGGTTATGGAGAAGATTATCATAAGAATAGGGGAAGACCTGGTTTTCTAGATAGTAAATGCGGTAACACAAACTATTAGAGCTCTGGTGCAAGGTAACGAGAGAGAGGAATAGGTGGATTGTAAATTTATGGTCTAAAAGAAGGTGTTTGATACAGTGCACCAGAAGAAACTGGATCAAAATCTAAACAAGAATTACAAGGAAAGCCCTTCATTGGATAAAGTAATACCTGCCAGGAAGAAATCAGCTAGTTATTGTCAGGGCAGAGGTTTCAGAATGTGCAAGTGTGACGGGTGGGGTCCCACAAGGGTCAGAACGTAGGCCAATACTGTTTCTTGTGTATTTAAACAATATAAAAGAGGAACTCTAGTCAGAAATGTTCCGGTTCATAGCTGTGATGCTAATGAGAATACAAACAGGAGTAGACCAGGAAAGACTACAAATGAATCTGGATAAGCTGTATAATAGGAGCGACAAGTGGCTATTATGTAATAATATAATATCTTTATTTACTACAAGTACATGTACAAGGTATACAGTCCTAGCTGACATCAATGACGTACTACTATATAGAAAGCCGCTTTTTATGCAGAGCATTTCTGGCAAATTAGGTCAGTTTTGTCCCAGGATGCGACCCACACCAGTCGACTAACACCCAGGTACCCATTTTACTGATGGGGAACATAGACAACCGGTGTAGATAGACACGCCCAATGTTTTTAACCTCACTGGGAATCGAACCCATATGTAAAATTAATGAGAATACAGACAGGTGAGGACCAGAAAATGCTACAAGTTGACCTGGACAGAGTGTGGGGTGTCGTCTGAATTTTCCCTCAACAATGAAAAGTTAGGATTGGGGATGAACAAAACAGAACACAAAAGAAATATAAACTCGGGAGACAAACGCTGAAAATATAACTCAAGGAGAAAGATTTAGGGGTGAGCATTTTGCCGAGCATATTGCCTGAAGTGACCATCAACAAAATAACTGCCGCAGGAAATGTGAGTCTGGTATATCTAAGATTAGTTTTCAGGAACCTAAGTAGCATATGTCATATTCAGATGGGAGTATACAGCACTAATATGAAACAAGTACCTGATCAAGCATATCAGAAAAATGGAAAAAGTGCAGGAGTTTGCTTCAAGATTGGTCCTGGAACTAAAGAATATAAGCTATGAAAAAAGGTTGGGGTAGCTAAATGTCTTTAGAAGACAGGAGAACTATGGGATATAATGACGAGAAGAACAGATAGTGGAAAGGAACAGATTGCTCAATTGGCGGGAAACAGGAACACAAGAGCTGAACTGGAATTTGAAAACACACATGAGTCACAGGGAGGTTAGGAAGCATCTCTTCAGTCTTAGTCATGATGTGGAACAATCTGGACAGTGTAGTAGTAGTAGTAGTAGAGTCAAGAACCAGACATACTCTTACGAAGAGGAAGAATATAGGGAATCCAGTAGCGACCAGTGAAGAGACAAGGCCAAAAGCGAAGGCTCAACCCCTGCAACTATGTACAGGTACGTACACGCTCTGACGGCGTCACATGGGCCATAATACAAGTGACTGAGTGGTAATTAGTAATCGATAACGTCTAAAAACAGTCACGCAAACGCAATGAATGGTAACCAAAGGCAAGTAAGGCCTGTGGTGTAAGTGCCATACATCTTTGATTTTGAAAGTGATGGTGGTGGGGTAGGCTGGTGGAGAGGATTTCTAAATGACCAGTGAAACAGAGTTGAAGTAGATTGTTAATATCATGTAATATCACAAAAACGTGAGTAAGATCCAGAAATATGTGAATAAGTGTGAAAAAATAAGTAGAGTGAAGACATAATGTGTAGTGACTAAGAATGTCAAATGAGAAATTTGGAAGAGTGAAACAAAAATGTAGTGGATAATATTTTATGTGCCGTGGGCAAAAATACCAAGAAGTGTGGACACCATTAATCAATATTCAACTAGAAATTATATTGATTGTCAGAGTTATTAGGAAAAAAAAAAATTTCCTTCGTAATAACTAGCCTGCGTGCAGGCAGTAATATGGTTATATCAGTATACCAATGTCAACAACTCATGTATAAATCCATAAAGCTAAAGGAAAATACTAACATTTAAAATACTTATTCTTATCAACACCGTCTGGAGTAAATTAGCAAGTATATGAATTATTCATAAAATAAATCAAGGAATCTACGTTTGCTGAAACTGACAGAGTGGTTGTACACTCTTTACACAGGGTACAACCTGTGTGTGTTTGTGTGTACACTCACTTATTTGTGGTTGCAGGGGGTCGATTCATAGCTCCAGGCGCCGCCTCTTCACTGATCGCTACTGGGTCCTCTCTCTCCCTACCCTGTGTGTACTCGTCTATTTGTACTCACCCATTTGTGGTTGCAGGGGTCGAGACTCAGCTCCTGGCCCCGCCTCTTCACTGATCGCGCGCGTGTGTGTGTGCCTGTGTGTGTGTCTGTGTGTGTGTGTGTCTGTGTGTCTGTGTATCTGTCTCTTCACATCTCTACTGCTCCTACCAACTTTTCTGTACTCGACAGAAGAAGCCTACTGTGTAGGCGAAACGTTTCGAAATAAAGTTGCCTAATTGTTGCACATGTATATTACCACTCCTGTAGAATTCATAGCCAGGAATGTGTTGACACCAGGAAACATGCCCAGTGTATACTGGGTACCTATTTGCTGGCATGGAGGCCCAGTGGATAAAGGGGTCGAGAAATTTACCCAGTGTCCCGGGAGGCTCGGTAAATGTCACAGGTTCGATCCCTAGTCAGTCGCAGTACTGTGTGTGTGCATACACATAAATACATATATACACAAACATTATCGATCAGTCCACAGCATGATTCGCGCGTGCAACTCGACATCAGAGTCCACAGTACAATGTCCACAAAGTGAGACTGCAGAATAAGTGTGGTAGCCTAGCCTGGTATGGGAGTGATCTTCTAGCTTCGACTAAGCTCCCATACTTATTCTGGAGTCTGGCTGGGCGAATAAAGTACTGTGTACTTAGATGCAGAGTTTGCAAGTTCGAATCCTGCTGTGGACTGAGATAATGTGGGAAAATAATTGCAAGAGGATGTGGCTGGTGTCACCCACGCTACCCTATTTTGCGTTCCCATGGGAACGCATGATCGAATCCTGGATCAGAATCACTTGTTTAGGGATTTCATTGATATATAAACTGCTCGTGAAGGCTTGTACACCAAACAGGATAAAGTTGAAATTAGCCTTTGAAGCTCTATGACCACGAATGTCCTTGCATCAGGATAAAACGCTCAGTACTGCTGGGCGCCTGGTGTTTAAGGATGGTGATCCAGTGGATAGTTATGAGTACTGTGTTCAGTTCACCAAGGGCTGGGCATGGGAATGCAGGATCGAATCCTGGCCAAGACGCAGTTTTGTTAATGATATATATATATATATATATATATATATATATATATATATATATATATATATATATATATATATATATATATATATATATATATATATATATATATATATATATATAGTGTGTGTGTGTGTGTGTGTGTGTGTGTGTGTGTGTGTGTGGCTTAAGGTTGACGGGAGTATAGAAGAAGAAGTGAATGTGTTCAGAAATTTGGGATTGGACTCGTCAACAGATGGGTCTTTGAAAGACGAGGCTAACCACAGAATTGCTGAGGGGAAAAAATGATGAGTGGTACACTGAGGAGTCTATTATCCATGAAAGCAAGGAGGGGAATGTATGAGAGTATAGTGGTACCAACGCTCTTACATGGGTGTGAAGCATGGGTGGTTAATGCTGAAACAAGTAGAAGGTTGGAGGCAGTGGATATATCGTGTTTGACTGCAATAAGTGGTGTGAATATTATGCTGAGAATCTGTAGTTAGGAGAGTAGGAGGTACGAGGTTTCTAAAAGTATTATCCAGAGAACTGAGGAAGGGTTGTTGAGGTGGTTTGGAAGGAACGCCGGGTATGGGTCATCCTAGGAAAGGTTGGAGGGGGGTTAAAGGAGGTTTTGTGTGCGAGAGGCTTACTTCCAGCAAGCATGGGGTGAGCGTGTTAGATAAGAGTGAACGCAAATGGTTTTTATGACTTGACGTGCTGTAAGAGTGTGAGCAAAGTAACATTTATGAAAGGAATCAGGGAAACCGGATAGTTGGACTTGAGTCGTGGAGGTGGGAAGTACACTACCTGTACTCTGAAGAAGGGGTGTTGACATGTTGCAGTTTTTAAACTGCGGTGTCGACAAGTCTTTGGGAAGACAGTGATGAAGTGAATGATGAAAGTGTTTCTTCGTTTTCGGGTCACCCTGAATTGGTGAGAAAGGGTCGATGTGTTAATAAAACAAAATAGCCTTCTACAATAGATTGCTTAAAGTGTACAATGGAAAGATACAATTATTTACAACTTTGTAAATGGTCCAAGTCGGACCGAAACGTCGCCGTAAGCTCCTCTCTTCTATGTGCGGGTTGTGTGTGTATTGTTCCAGTCACGGTATTGTGCCTTTTTTTGTTATTAATACCACATCAAAATATATCCTATACACGACAAATTATAGTAGATAATGAAGAGAAGGCAGTGACCAGGCTGCTCACTAGGCAGCGTTCTTAGAAAATCCTGTGTGAATCACACCAGACCACAAAACACCCTACTGGTCAACTTAACAGAAGGATTCACTAAGCAACAATCACAGTGTCTAAGCTCATTTCCAAAAATTCCTTACCAGGAGGGTAAAACGATGATTGTAGATGTAAAAGACTGTAAATAAGCAACCTTTATATTAACTAATTAAATAATCTAAACATGATGTCTATGGATCGCATTTCAGAGAAACCTCTTTTCTACGGTCCTGTGTACATAAAATGAGGTACATTACAGCTGGCCTATTGGCCTATGCTAGGCAAGTCCTTCTGAAACCAAAACCCACTACAAAAATATTTGCCTAACCAATTTTTCAATGCAACCCAAGGAATCAGCTTTGATAACCCTATTGACTGACATATAAATGTAAATACAAGAGTTAAGATTACTCTAAAGGTGAAGTCAGGTAGCAGAGGCATCGCAAAAATGATCTTTGGGTATCTTCAATTTCCTTACTATATTACCCATAATCCAGTGCGAGCTGAGGAATATAACGTCCAGCATATCATAATAAACTAAATAAAATGGAAATGTAATGTTCATTGTGACATGAACATGTCATGTAAGCATGACTGAAAGTGTAATTATATTTAAATTAGAATATTGTCATCCCAGCACTGAATGACAATATTCAATTTTATACAAAAATAAGGAAAATAATATATGAAAGTTCTATAAAAAATCAATAAAAATTATATACATTTAACACATAGGGTGAGTATATGTTGTTACATTAAACAGAGACGAGGCTTTAGCATGAAAAATACATACACATATTTTGTGGAAAAAAACTTGCCCAGGCTTGTTAATGATCTTATCTCTGATATTGATTTGATATCGCCTCCCAAGCTGCTTGTTGGTGCACACCCATCCTGTGCACGGTACCGCCAAGTGCATGTGGATACACAAAAAGCCAAGGAACTAGGAACCCAGCTATTTTATCTCTGAACTGCGTGTGAAAAGAAAATATTTTCTGAGTTAGAGAAATTCGCTCCAAGTGAAGATTTGTTGAGGCTAGTTGATCTGTGGAGGAAGTCGTAGGCATCTATCAAGCATAAAAATATTAATCTGTAATTAGTAAGTAAAGGCATGATATATCTTACGCATATATAATTGTAACTACCAATAACATTGTACACTTGTAACATGCATTGAAATAAAAATTATTATTATTATTATTATTATTATTATTATATATATATATATATATATATATATATATATATATATATATATATATATATATATATATATATATATATATATATATATATATATATATATATATATTATATATATATATTTTTATTTTTATTTTTTATTAACACATCGGCCGATTCCCACCAAGGCAGGGTGGCCCGAAAAAGAAAAACTTTCATCATCATTCACTCCATCACTGTCTTGCCAGAGGGTGCTTTACACTACAGTTATAAAACTGCAACATTAACACCCCTCCTTCAGAGTGCCGGCACTGTACTTCCCATCTCCAGGACTCAAGTCCGGCCTGCCGGTTTCCCTGAATCCCTTCATAAATGTTACTTTTCTCACACTCCAACAGCACGTCAAGTATTAAAAACCATTTGCCTCCATTCACTCCTATCAAATACGCTCACACATGCTTGCTGGAAATTCAAGCCCCTCGCACACAAAACTTCCTTTACCCCCTCCCTCCAACCTTTCCTAGGCCGACCCCTACCCCGCCTTCCCTCCACTACAGATTTATACACTCTCGAAGTCACTCTGTCTCGTTCCATTCTCTCTACATGTCCAAACCACCTCAACAACCCCTCCTCAGCTCTCTGGACAATCGTTTTGGTAATCCCGCACCTCCTCCTAATTTCCAAACTCCGAATTCTCTGCATTATATTCACACCACACATTGACCTCAGACATGACATCTCCACTGCCTCCAGCCTTCTCCTCATTGCAACATTCATCACCCATGCTTCACACCCATATAAGAGTGTTGGTATAACTATACTCTCATACATTCCCCTCTTTACTTCCATGGACAAGGTTCTTTGTCTCCACAGACTCCGAAGTGCTCCACTCACCCTTTTCCCCTCATCAATTCTATGATTCACCTCATCCTTCATAGACCCATCCGCCGACATGTCCACTCCCAAATATCTGAATACATTCACCTCCTCCATACTCTCACCCTCCAATCTGATATCCAATCTTTCGTCACCTAATCTTTTTGTTATCCTCATCACCTTACTCTTTCCTATATTCACTTTCAATTTTCTTCTTTTACACACCCTACCAAATTCATCCACTAACCTCTGCAACTTCTCTTCAGAATCTCACAAAAGCACAGTGTCATCAGCAAAAAGCAACTGTGACAACTCCCACTTTGTATTTGCTTCTTTATCTTTTAACCCCACACCTCTTGCCAAGACCCTCGCATTCACTTCTCTTACAAACCCATCTATAAATATATTGAACAACCACGGTGACATCACACATCTTTGTCTAAGGCCCACTTTTACTGGGAAATAGTCCCCTTCCCTCCTACACACTCTAACCTGAGCCTCACTATCCTCATAAAAACTCTTCACTGCTTTCAGTAACCTTCCTCCTATTCCATACACCTGCAACATCTGCCACATTGCCCCCCTATCCACCCTATCATACGCCTTTTCCAAATCCATAAATGCCACAAAAACCTCTTTACCCTTATCCAAATACTGTTCACCTATATGTTTCACTGTAAACACTTGGTCTACACACCCTCTACCTTTCCTAAAGCCCCCTTGTTCATCTGCTATCCTGCTTTCTGTCTTACTCTTAATTCTTTCAATAATAACTCTACCATACACTTTACCAGGTACACTCAACAGACTTATTCCCCTATAATTTTTGCACTCTCTTTTGTCCCCTTTACCTTTATACAAAGAAACAATACACGCTCTCTGCCAATCCCTAGGTACCTTACCCTCTTCCATACATTTATTAAATAATAGCACCAACCACTCCAAAACTATATCCCCACCTGCTTTTAACATTTCTATCTTTATCCCATCAATCCCAGATGCCTTACCCCCTTTCATTCTATCCACTGCCTCACGAACTTCCCCTACACCCACAACTGGCTCTTCCACACTCCTACAAGATGTTATTCCTCCTTGCCCTACACACGAAATCACAGCTTCCCTGTCTTCATCAACATTTAACAACTCCTCAAAATATTCTCTCCATCTTCCCGATACCTCTAACTCTCCATTTAATAACTCTCCTCTCCTATTTTTAACTGTCAAATCCATTTGTTCTCTAGGCTTCCTCAACTTATTAATCTCATTCCAAAACTTTTTCTTATTTTCAACAAAATTTGCTAATAACATCTCACCCACTCTCTCATCTGCTCTCTTTTTACATTGCTTCACCACTCTTTTAACCTATCTTTTTCTCTCCATATACTCTTCCCTCCTTGCATCACTTCTACTTTGTAAAAACCTCTCATATGCTAACTTTTTCTCCCTTACTACTCTCTTTACATCATCATTCCACCAATCGCTCCTCTTCCCTCCCGCACCCACTCGCCTGTAACCACAAACTTCTGCTGAACACTCTAACACTACATTTTTAAATCTACCCCATACATTTTCGACCCCATTGCCTACACTCTCACTAGCCCATCTATCCTCCAATAGTTGTTTATATCTTACCCTAACTGCCTCCTCTTTTAGTTTATAAACCTTCACCTCTCTCTTACTTACTGATTCTATTTTCCTTGTATCCCATCTACCTTTTACTCCCACTGTAGCTATAACTAAAAAGTGATCTGATATATATGTAGCCCCTCTATAAACATGTACATCCTGAAGTCTACTCAACAGTCTTTTATCTACCAATACATAGTCCAACAAACTACTGTCATTACGCCCTACATCATATCTTGTATACTTATTTATCCTCTTTTTCTTAAAATATGTATTACCTATAACTAAACCCCTTTCTATACAAAGTTCAATCAAAGGGCTCCCATTATCATTTACACCTGGCACACCAAACTTACCTACCACACCCTCTCTACATGTTTCTCCCACTTTAGCATTTAGGTCCCTTACCACAATTACTCTCTCATTTGGTTCAAAAGTTCCTATACATTCGCTTAACATCTCCCAAAATCTCTCTCTCTCCTCTACACTCCTCTCTTCTCCAGGTGCATACACGCTTATTATGACCCACTTTTCGCATCCGACCCTTATTTTAATCCACATAATCCTTGAATTTACACATTCATATTCCCTCTTCTCCTTCCATAACTGATCCTTCAACATTATTGCTACCCCTTCCTTAGCTCTAACTCTCTCAGATACTCCTGACTTAATCCCATTTATTTCTCCCCACTGAAACTCGCCTACCCCCTTCAGCTTTGTTTCGCTTAGGGCCAGGACATCCAACTTCTTTTCATTCATAACATCAGCAATCATCTCTTTCTTATCATCCGCACTAGATCCACGCACATTCAGACAACCCAATTTTATAAAGTTTTTCTTCTTCTCGTTTTTAGTAGATTTGTATATATATATATATATATATATATATATATATATATATATATATATATATATATATATAAAATTACTGTACCCGAGTTAGATGGAATGTAGTGTTTGCAAACAGACCTACACAAAAACTGGGAGAAATGACCTAGTTAAGCTGAAATTAAAATAATGGTGAGTTTACTTAAACGGAAATCGTATGATAATACAATCAATGGTGTTGGAGAATGAATGAAACTAATGAGGAGACTTATCTTAATCTAATCCAGGAACGTAGGAAAGTTTGTCTGAAAAGTAAGGCCGCAAATACCATTAAGCCTCTGATGAACAACCTCCTGTATTGTATTCAGAGTTTAGAGCCTCGTTTATCATTAGTAATATATAATAGAACAAAGTTAATAGCTCTGTTAGGTTTAATACATATTGATAAATAGTTTATTAAAACATTTCTACCTGTATACCTCACAGGTAGGCATGAAATACTTTAGTATTGGTATAATTAAAAGAAAATTAATTGTGCTTTTGACAATTAGGTCGAACTTTTGAATCGAAGCAGGAATTAATAATTAACATCACTACTGGTAAACACCAAGGATAGGATGTGTATCATGACGATTTTACTGTAAGAAGATACTTCTTACAGTATTAAATGTATTAAAGGAAGCCGGCTGGAACAACAACTCCCAATCATCTATTTCTATCGTGCACGACCAAATATAGATATCCCCGTATTGCATAACCCCAGCCCTTTATACTTCAATGAACGCAATAGAATGAAGCAAAAATTCCTGATACTGTGAAGTATTACCGAAAAATGAGAATTGAGCTTCTACACAACAAGACGGGCAGCAAGCAGTACGTAATTGCACTCTATATCCTTCTCCAGAACATCACTTCATCTGTGATCATTTATTCCTAGGGTGACTCGAGTTTGGAACACGTTAGCACTGCAAAATGACATCAACGAAATAAACTTAACGAAAAGAAATCTCTGGCCCACACATGGCTCCAACTTTATCTTGGTCCCTATTTGTATGTTTCATTATAAAAAGGCTTTTAAATTAGCTGATTTAAGTAACTCTAAGCTTGTAAACAATGCTAGGAACCCTAACATAACCTTGTAAACCCCTGTGTAAAAAGATGTTAAGCGAATATGATGAGGCATTGACAAGTTATCACATGGAAACTAAAATCCTCTTATTATTATTTTTTTCAAAATGGTAAATTAGGACATTCGCAGCCTAAAATTAATTCAAACCTTCCACACAAGAACGCGTTTTGAAAGTTTAAAGCCAAACATTGATTCTCTAGGCATTTCAAAAAGATCTATATCCTAAATTGCACCGGCAGATAAAGTTTAAAGCCGATCGGAAGTTGCATTAACAATTATCTGAATTGAAGGGTACAGCGCTGTATGACCCTTGTGGGTTTATCCCTTAGTTATGGTTATGATTATCATAATGTATTGAATGGTTGAAGTCTAATTATCACGTGGAAGCCTATTTATTTGGTACATTACATAATTTGTGATAAAAATTATATAAAATACCAAAAAGTTGATGAGTTAGACACACATGCAACAGTTGGGTATTTTTGTTGCAATGTTTTGTCTACTCAGTGGACCACAGTGGACCACAGTGGACCACAGTGGACCACAGTGGACCACAGTGGACCACAGTGGACCACAGTGGACCACAGTGGACCACAGTGGACCACAGTGCCCACTGAGTTTACTCAGTGCGGGGTCATGTGTGTCAATATATGTCAATATGGAGTTGCTGAAATCAGCTAGGTGAAGGTAAAATGTCTAGTGTGATCCACTTGGTATTCATAGCTCTGGTTAGTTTCCCTGGACGTTGTTATTGCCCTGCATTAGTACCAACCTGCCAACTATATTAAATAATTAAAACTTTATTACATAAGGGCTTCGTTATGTAATAACGATGCTTCAGTTATTACACAACGAAGACTTTCAAGAGGTATATTCAGATATAGTTAACGTGACATAATGGGAATATAAAATTCACGCTATTATGAACATATTGGCAGATGTGCTTCTGCATTCTTGAGTTACACTCTCCACTGGCATCGAAGATGGAGGAAGCCTTACGGTTTTTTTAACGTTTGAAGCCAAACACAGGAGGACTTGGGTTATCGCACCTTGTAGCGCGGTTGGTAGCACACTCGGTTCATACACTGAGCGTCCATGGTTCGATCCCCGGTACGTGTGACAACATTGGGAGTGTTTTCTCACATCTGCCGTCGTTATACTGGGGACAAGATTAAGCAAAGTTGCCCAAAATGTTCTGCATAACAAAGGGCTTTCTATATAGTGTCACTGATATCAGCTATGGGCTGTATATGTTGTATTATGAACTTGTAGACATAAAGATTATTATTATTAATTAATTATAAATTCATTGGCCTTGATTATTGCATTAATGCACTTGATTGTTGCAATAATGTACTTGATTATTGCATTAATGTACTTAATTATTTTTACCTTAACAATTTATATTTGCAACCCATTGGCGATTATGTCAGCGTTTTGTGACAAGGTTAACAGTAGACGTCGTAGGCTCTGCAGTAGAGCCTATGATCATTTTTTGGGATAAAATACATTCTAATTAATGACCTTTGCACCATAGATTAAAAACAAGGAATTATTATTGAGTAATAAAGGTGATGAAGCTACTCTAAGTTGCAGTGATTGACTAATTTAACAATGAACTGCCACAAATTTGTTATTAGTTGATAAAGTATAGTTGGAATATCTGATATGTTTCATTTAATGTGTTTTTGTTGACGTCAAGTGATAGTTCAAGTTTTTTATGACGACAAACTAGTGAGACTACATAACCGGAGTGGAAATGTGATTCATAAACGTGAGAATCAATGCATAACTAGGAATTAGGAGAGAAAGGCAAAGAAAAATATAGCTAATAAAACGGTGATGGAAGATATGGGGATGGAAGAGGGTTGAGGGGGGTGCTACTACCACATTGCCTTTCAACTTCCATTATCGCGGATACCCACAAAATGTCAAGCAAGAGTACACTCTTACCGGAGCAGGTGAGTAGACGTCTGTGGTATTTCTTCTTACTCTCGGCCGTCCATGTCGGGCTTTAATCTGTAGGCTATTGAGCAGTAAATCCCCCAGAAGGCTTAGGCCTAAATAATCCAGGAGTAATTTTCATATAGGTAAAAAAAAAATGAAGTCAGAATGCATCTGATCTCAAGGGTATCACAAAATTCTTACTTACAGCTTAATACTGCCCAGTGGTTAAGTTTCGCAACATAGGTATGTTGGGAGAGCGCCTACCACCAGAGGTCGACTTTAGAGAAGGTAAATGTTCATGGTTATGAAGGAGAATTTACACAATTATACAAAGTGTGTAAAAATAATCACAATTTTCCTAGTCAGGTACTTGTATTGTGTACATATTTACACATCCTCGGGATCTGACACGCATGCACATAGGTATTTATCTTTATATAGCAAAACTGGATACATCAGCAATGTGCTGCTATCCTATATGTAGTAAGGATGCTGGGAAAGAGAACGCAGAAGCACACGAACGCCAGACAGGATACATAAACGCGTATGTATGCAAGCAAGCGCGCACAAGCATACACACACACAAACACGGCAGGGCCAGGAGCTATGACTCGACCCCCTGCAACCACAATTAGGTGAGTACACACAAGCACGTCAAAAAATTAGAGAAAGTGCAAAGGTTTGCAACAAGACTAGTCCCGGAGCTAAGGGGAATGTCCTACGAAGAAAGGTTAAGGGAAATCACCCTGACGACACTGGAGGACAGAAGGGCTAGGGAAGACATGATAACAACATATAAAATACTGCGAGGAATTGAGAAGGTGGACAGAGACAAGATGTTAAAGATATGGGACACAAACAAGGGGTCACAATTGAAAGTCAAAAGATGTTAGGAAGTATTTCTTCAGTCACAGAGTTGTCAGGAAGTGGAAAAGTCTGCAAAGTGACGCAGTGGATGCAGGAACCACACATAGTTTTAAGACGTCGTATGATAAAGCTCATGGAGCCGGGAGAAAGAGGAGACCTAGTAGCGACTAGTCATAGCCAGGAGCTATGAATCGACCCCTGCAACCAAAAATAGGTGAGCACACACACACACAAGAGCCCATGGTTTACCCAGATGTGTAGGAAGGCCAAAGCCAAATGTGCTAGAGCATGAGAAATGTATAGAAGGCAAAGGGCTTAGAAAAACAAGGAGTTAGGCCGAGAAGCCAGAAACGAATATTCATGGATAAATAGGGAGGCCCAACGGCATTACGAGAATGACTTAGCATCGAAAACCAAATCCAATCTAATGTTGTAGTATATATAATCACTCCAGGAGGAAAACAACAATCAGGAACCAGGTAATCAGGTTGAAGAAGGAATGTGGAGAGCTCAAGGAATGACCAGGAAGTCTGTGAAGAGCTCAGCACTAGACAGAAAGACTTCCATCAAACAGAGGAGGATTACACGAGCAAGTATTATTAAAGGACCTGCCTAGTATGGGCCAACAGGCCTGCTGCAGTGTTCCTCCTTTCTTATGTTCTTGTGTATTGGACACAGTACACAACCAGGGAGGTGAAGAAACTGCTATATGAGCTAGATACCGCAAAAGAGGGGGGACCAAATATCCTTGTGTGGGTCCTGAGAGAGAGAGAGAGAGAGAGAGAGAGAGAGAGAGAGAGAGAGAGAGAGAAAGCAACAACCTACAGTGTTACAGACAAGTATAGTTTGTAATGTTATGGAAACTATTACCAGAAGAGTGGTGGAGCAACTTGAAAGGAGTGGATTCATCCATGACAATCAACACAGCTTCAGGGATGGAAAATCCTGTGTCACAAACCTGCTGGAGTTCTACGACAAGGTGAAAGACGAAAGGAAGAAGATAGAGGGATGAGTAGATTCCAAACCTCTTATGAAAACTACGTAGTAAATCTTGCAAACAAAGCAGCCAAGAGGCTTACATGACCTAGTTTATTACAGTACTTCTATTTCAAAGGTTCTGATGACTTACCCCTGAAATTAGTTAAGTGTGATCGGTCTCTGTAGGACTGCGGGGGTTACTTACCTATAATATTACTTCTTAGTCTCCAGAGAAAACATTAAAATTATTCACACACTGATAATTATCTCTTTTGTTCATTTGTGTACAAATGATTTAACCAGAGATAAAGTATGTCATCCAAAAGAAAAGCACAAACATTTTACCTAGCGTCTTTAAAAAATATTCCCTCTGTTCTGTACCATTTGATAACTACCCTAAATTCCTCCCTGGCAAAATCCATATAAACTTGAATACACGTCTAAACTTCGTTGGAATACACAGTGAATGAAACAAACACATTAGATTACACCGTCTTCATCAGGCAGACTTCTCTCTGTTAGTCTTTGCTAATTCGAGTGGAAGAGAAGCAGGTTCGCCCTACGTCGGTCCTTGTGGACTTTTATTACCTACCTTAATAATAGTCGTACCTCCAGGCAAGCTTTCAGAAGTGTGAGGAATTAGACGCAGGTGCAACACCTATAACGACGTGTTATTTTGCGTGTCTTGGAGGCGTGGTTGAAATGATAAGGCTTCGGAGGCTTCTTACTTTATTTGTATAAAGGTGCGAGTTCACAGGCTGCGTGTCTGTGGCCATGGCCCAGGGCCATGCGCCGTGCAAGTGAGAGACGAGTTAGGCCTGTTGACTGACTGATGTCTAGGCGCCAAGTGACGGAGAGGCAGGGGTGAGGCAGACTCACATGGGTATGCCTACAGGCTTGCCCTCTGGCGGAAACTATGGGAACTAGCATGGCACGAAATATGAACTCAGCTGGCAGACAGCATGGGCTGTCTATGCAGACAGTCAGGCTGTCTACATCGCTCGGTCACGCACCCATGGTCGTCCCGACCATGAATATCAGTAAAAAAAACTCGGGTCTCTCTCTCGCAAGAACAGGTCACAGAACAGGAAAGAAAAATACATATATACATAAACATATGGACATAGAAAAAAAAACTTCCTCCAGAGAGGGAAGAAAAAAAACGGTGTGCTTTGTGGTCTAAGGCAGTGAGCGTCGATGCAGCACTGCACGCCTTCCTGCGTCTGGACACATACTGCAACACGGGAGACATAGCTGTGAGCTGTGACGTAACAGGGTATGGTCTCCTCTGGGAGGTGAAGCAGCGTCGTCAGTAGTCGCAACAGGACAGGACTGGCAAGCGACTCAGGAGGACATTCCTCGACTGGTACTGTCGCTGGAGCTGTCACTGCTGGCGAGTGTGGAGTCGTGACAGGGACGACTCGGCGAAACATCTGGAGGTCGTAACAGCATACACCTTACTGCAGTGAGTGGGCTAGCAGTCAAAGTGACATCATCTTTATGCAGGCTGCTCACTGAAGCTGTGACACGAGGCTGACAGTCGCCTGCCAACAGGCTTAACTGCGGCTCGACGAGTGTCATCTCTCGACAGTAGAAGTTACAGCAGAGGGCAGTGTAAGCGTCCCCAGACTGGTCATCTGCAATAACTGGACTGACGGTCTAGGAGGTGAAGTGGAACGGTCTCGATGGGAGAATCGTCGCGGGTACGATTCAGCAAAGGCATCTACGAGCGGCGAACAATAAGAGCTTTCTGTACAAGGCGCTCGAACGCTCGTAACTGACGCCTGGACTGACAAATGTCAGCTGTCAAGCGCGCGGGGCGCGGGTCACACCGGGTGACAAAGTAACACACAGGTGCTACATAGGACACACGAGAAAACTGCACACATACTACACATGTGGTACAACATAGCTTACAGACGCTTCTCTGTATAAAAATCGTCACTAAGCAATACACGAACATGTGAGAACACAGACTGAGAGGAATTAGTGAACACTCGACTTATATCTTCTCTCAAAAATATTCGAAAAACAATGAAAATAAAATGCTCAATGTGAAACTACAGCACTCGGGACATCATGTGGGTGATGTCAGGCGTGACATCGCGAGTGACGTTAGCAGACGTCGCGAGGAACGTCAGGCAACATCGTGGGTGACGTCGCGAGGTGACGTTCTGGAGTGACATGATGATGGATGTCATGGGGTGACATCACGAAGTGACATCAGTGGAGTGACGTCGTGGAGTCGGCAGCATCGTGACGTCAGCAGCATGGTGGTAACGTCATGGGTTGATGTGGGCACAGACCACAGTGTGGCTTGGGATCTGGCTTACCCACAAGGCGTGCTGATCACGTGGCTTGGTCACACGTGGCTTCGAGTGGCCTCAGACACTCGGATACACAGTTCTGGCAAGAATTCACTAGGAAATTCACAGCAAACAGCAGAGAGGGAGTGAGAGCAGTGGTGAGTGGAGTGTGTGGCGTACACTAGGGCGAGCGTGAGTGTCTGGGTGAGAGGCGAGGAGCCCGGCCGCTTCCTACTCTCACCCTACCCATACACGAGGGAGACACCCACACTAGACGCTGAAATCACCACAAACTCACCTCTGAAGTGCTGAAATACCAGTGCTGAGCTGAACAACAACAGCAGAACATGCTGGCAAGGCTGAACACGTGACTGAGAAACAGCATGGAACGCTGTGGCGTGAAGTCAGTGACGCCATTTCTCGGAGAATTAGACAAATTTCGGCCTGAATCCTGCTTGTACCTGTGTCTGAATGCTGAGATTTGCAGACACGACTTCAGGATAACTCGTTGAGAGACGGATGCTTCTTGTAGAGACTGATGAAGTGGTAGACAAACTTCATTCCTCTTCCTCCCCTCGCGGGCAAACACATCAGCTGCGAGGCACCGCTGGCATTATTTATAACAACGTGTTATTTGGCGTGTCTTGGAGGCGTGGTTGAAATGATAAGGCTTCGGAGGCTTCTTACTTTATTTGTATAAAGGTGCGAGTTCACAGGCTGCATGTCTGTGGCCATGGCCCAGGGCCATGCGCCGTGCGAGTGAGAGACGAGTTAGGCCTGTTGACTGACTGATGTCTGGGCGCCAAGTGAGGGAGAGGCAGACTCACATGGGTATGCCTACAGGCTTGCCCTCTGGCGGACACTATGGGAACTAGCATGGCACGAAATATGAACTCAGCTGGCAGACAGCATGGGCTGTCTATGCAGACAGTCAGGCTGTCTACACACCTGGATATCTTCATTCTCTAGACGTGTCGTCAACCAGTGGCTTTATCAGTACAATACAGAAGTCTTGAAAATGGTATTAAATTTCGACAAGTTAATAAGTAAGATTCATGTGCAACAGTTGGGTATTTTTATTGTTAAATCGTTTCGCCTACACAATAGGCTTCTTCAGTCAAATACAGAGACAATAGGAGTGAGAGCGAAGTAAACATGATGTAATCGGTCCATCAACCTCAAGTACTCTTTCTGTATTTGACTGAAGAATCTTACTATGTAGGCCAAACGTTTCAGCAACCAAGATACCCAACTGTTGAACATGTGTCTTACTCATCAACAATAAAGAAGACTGAAGAGGTACATGAGGAGGTAATCTGTCCCTCTGCATATGAGCAGGCGTTCAGTACCGTAGTTCTGATGAATCTGAATCATAGCCAGTTCTGTTCTGTTGTAGATTCGCCGGTACTGCCGGCGAAGCAGGCTGATGAAGCTGCAAAGCAGTAGGCAGTGTCAGGAAGGGCCGAGAAAGCAGCCATTACAGGGTCGATTGGAGCCACACCCCAGCTTTAGCCAATGGCAGAGTGCTGGGGAAGTCAGCTTCACAGTGATTGGTCGGTGGGAAACTTAGCAGTCGGGTGAGTCGAGTGAACCGTTTTGGAGAGATCTGAACTTCTTCCTTAAGAGGTAGTCCACTTGAATCCGGGATTTGGTGTTTGCTATACGCTGGTGGACGAGTTTAATCATCCTTTTAGTGGTATAGATATAATTCGGTTCGCAGATTAACTTAACAGTCCCATCCTGGAGTCGCTGATGAATTTCTCTGGCAAGCATTTCGCCCTTATGTTGGTCGGTTGTGAAGAACCAGACACCAGGCTATCTTGCGGTTTCAGGCTGATTAGCAAGGTCTGAGGCAGCCCCAGGAGGGCTGGCAGTAGTGGCAGTTGAGGTAGTGACTGAGTGGGTCGACGCTGTAGTGTTTTAGCTTTCTTGGCTGGTGGCTGAAACTGAGGTGGCGAGCTCGCTGATTGGTCCATAGCCGTGGTGGTGGAAGAAGGCGGAGGTGGCCTCTCATTGGTGGGATTTAGGTCTCGTCCACGTCTCCATCGCAGAGGTGGACTTGATGATGTCTGCCGAGGGAGGAGAATCAGGGAAAATAAAGCTGGGCATGTTGTTTAGCCTGAAGAGTTCATTGATGGAGGAACTGAAGGATCCAGGTGCAGCTACACTGTGCACATGGGCATACATAATGCAGTAGAGGATTTTGGTGGATTCGCCGGCAGGAATCGGTAGTATTGTATTGCTGGTGGACGATACAGCGTTGGAGGTGGAGGGTTGAGTGGCAGCCTGGAGAATTTTGGTGGTATCCGCCTGTAACTTGGCGATAGCCGCCTAGATGGGAGATCTGCAAGAGGTCTTCTTCTGTTCTGCTTCTTGAGTCTTCTTAACAATGTCACGTCGAGCAGGGCATTTTGCAGCAAGAGTGTGGTGGTCGCTCTTGCAATTAAGGCAAGTTTTTGTTGGAGGAGTGGTGGTGGAGAAGGTCTTGAAGTCGTGGCCCTCACTACCACAGGTGGTGCAGAAGTATAAGAGTTGCAATTCCCGCAGTGATGGATCTGGTGGTACCTTTCTGCTTCAATGTAACTCGGGCTTATGTAGTAGTAATATATGGCCAGACCTTCAGCCACAGCCTGGGCAGCCATGTTTATAACATCAGTGAAGGTGATTTTTCGGATCAGGGATTTTGGTGATGCGCTCAACTTTAACCCAGGAATTTTGGTCCTCAATCGAGGTCTTGAGGTCGTCGAGAGGTTGAAACTTCTCGACGAGACGTGGTAGCTGCGGTAATTAGTAGTTTTTGAGCCTCAACATTATCGTTGCACACGACAATGAAGCCTCTTGGAGCGTCAAGATGGTGTTTAACTTCACCTGCAAGCAGCCCCTAACAGCAGCTGCAAGTTCAAGTTTGGAAGAGTCGTTCACAGTTCCACTGCAAGGTTTAATCTTAACACGACTGGAGTAACCCATCGTGAAAAGATCCAAACGGTGACGATGCAGGTAAAGGTCCCCTCCCCAACTGGGATCGTTGGGATACGATGTGAAAGTGATGTATATCACAACCAGCAAGACGTGACCTTATATACTGGAGTCAGACGAGATGAAGACAGTCTCTGATTGGTGGGTTTGATCACCAATAAGAGCCAGGGAACAGAAGGAGAAAAATACGAGCTCCAGATACATGAGAAACACCTGAGTTAGATACAGGAGTCATAGCTGATGGATCAGACATTAATTTGATGCATATTAATTCACGAAACTGCACAGCTGCCAAACGACGTCGATATTGAATAGCAAGAGAACGAGCAATGCACCAACACCGCTGCAGTGATAAATCAGAGTATGCAAAGTAAATGCTGTTACCAAGTGTTACTTGCAACAGCAAGGAGACATTCTGGTCATCAACAAACAGTATTAGGATAGTCATCCTATATCAGGAGAACGAGTACTTGTATAATGCAATCAATTGCCAATCACAGACAAGAAATAGTATTCATACGGATATAAAAATTTAGTTTAACGTTTATTCCCACCACCTGCATGTATGAACTGTTATATACACTATGTACAATGTTCAAAGTCTAGTAAAACAGAATATTGATTAGAGTTTGGAGAGACTATGCATGACTCTCCTGCTAGAGCAACAACATACTTACAAAGAATGGCAGATCTGTTATTGTGAGAATAAACCCGAGTCAGGTTAGGGAATGATGTCTGGTTCTTTTTATGTGAAAGGCAACTTCACTCAGCCCTCCACGGTCGCTCAGAAACGCCAATCAGTCCCAGTACCCAGTTAGCCATCCCTTTCCTGGATGGTGCACATGTCGTGCCGAATAGGTAAAAACTTGCGATTTGGGCTTAAATTGCAACGCTCGTCTTGCCGAATAAGGCAGAATTTGGCAGAGCGAAAATTTGTGTATGCAATAATTTCGCAAAAATCATTCTAAACCTAACGAGAAAAATATTTCATAGTGTTTGTTTATTATTAAATTATTGTAAAATTATCTAAAATATATATAGTTTGATTAGGTTAAATTAAATTTCGCTTGTTATAATAAGGTTAGGTAAGTTTTCTAAGGTTCTTATGGTTCAAAAATATTTTTACATTAACATAAATGAAAAAAATTATATATTTAAAGGTATAAGAGAAAATTTTAAAAGGGGCTTAATTTTAAAAGAGTTCTTGCTAATTGACCAGTTTTACCTATAAGGCACGACACAAAATGACTGCAGGGTAGTGGTTTTGTGAAATATACTTCGAATCCAAGAATAAAGCCCCTAAATAGAGATAAAACATACTGCAGCTGTCAGAAACAGCTGTCAGTTGCACTCGACACATGCAGTACTAGGGTAGAAGTTCTATAATCGCTTGTCTGATCACTATGACCAGGTCCTCATTTCTAATTATATGCAGTAGAAAGTCGATTAACATGGGTTCTTGTTGCACCCTTACACTTGCCAAATTGCTGCATTTTCTCGTCTAACATTTCGTAATATTCATTTTACACGGTTCCGCTTGAAGGTAGGGGAAAAATCAGCGCTGTATGCTGGACGGCTGGGATTTTTCCCTCCAGTATGATACCCAGCATTGTTTGTGAATCGGATTTTGGTCTTTTCATTACCATATATTGCGTTTGCCAAGGAACTCTGGCACCCAGGTGGCATACAAGTGATGCATGAAGTGGCACAGTTAATAAGCTTAAAAGTAGTTCGCGTGTGGTGGATATGGCTAGAGCTCATGGCTGACTGACTTGACTAACGGACTTGACGATTCACGATAAACGATTGACGATTCACGATTCAATGACTGACTTACTGACTGACTTGACTGAGTGACCTGACTTTACTGACTTGACTGACTCACTTGACCAGACTGACTTGATTTATTTGCTGACTGACTTGATTACCATCCACCTCAGGTCAGTAGGCTCACAGCATGCCTCTCCACTCCCTTCACAATCATCCACAAACACCAGCAACCACAATTTAAGGTAAGAAATATTTCTGTTGCATCTATAGCCTTAATAGAAAAAAAATATAACAATGAACAACAATTGCATTATCGTTTTAATTTTTGTAAGATTTGTAGACCTAAAAGAAAAAAAAGTTGTTTTGATTTTTGGGAGGTCCCAGGAACATAACCCTCTTTTTCCCATAAGTTCTTCAGTTCCTTTAACACTGATTCGTCTAACACTGCATTTTCATGAACGTAACTACCGTGTTAATCGACGGTTTACTGTATTATTAGCTGTCCATCGTTCATGACCAGGGATGTATACTATCTATAGATTCTTGTTTACGATGGAATCATGTGGAATACCTCTCGGAAAGCCTCGCGTCAGGAAACACTTGTCAGATTTCCAGACAAACTTTACCTAACCTAACCTAACTCATCACACTGCTCTTGTTCACCCAGACTCTCTTCCTGTATCATGACTTTCTCTTCTTTTGCTGAAATATTCTTTGACCCAGAGAAGTACAGTTTTCATTATCTTTGTCTGGTGTTCCAGTTAGTTGATCTGTTTCTTGTGGGGATCAGTGGCAAATGTGTTCTTATGGTCCTGGAACGTGCAGGCCACTCGTACCTCTCTTCTATGCTTAATATCTGTTAACCTGTCAAATTCCAGTGGCTTAGTGAGGCAAGATTACCTTGTCTATACCTGTGCTGGTTATTTTATATTACTCCATGCATGACCAGGTGATTCACGAATCTCCTTGTATTTTTTTCCATGGCCTTGAATAGCAAGTTCACCATTTATAATGTACTCTACTGACTTATTGAAGACTATTTGCCTGGGCTTTGGAGATTCTCCCCAGACACTCTCTCGAAATCAATTTGCCAGGTACCATTGTTTATACCTATTTCATTCTAATAGCAACTCAACTTCTTTCACTGCTAGTCCATCCATCGCTGCTAGTCCATCCATCGCTGCTAGTTCACCCATCGCTGCTAGTTCACCCATCGCTGCTAGTTCACCCATCGCTGCTAGTCCATCCATCGCTGCTAGTTCACCCATCGCTGCTAGTCCATCCATCGCTGCTAGTTCACCCATCGCTGCTAGTTCACCCATCGCTGCTAGTTCACCCATCGCTGCTAGTCCATCCATCGCTGCTAGTTCACCCATCGCTGCTAGTTCACCCATCGCTGCTAGTCCATCCATCGCTGCTAGTCCATCCATCGCTGCTAGTTCACCCATCGCTGCTAGTCCATCCATCGCTGCTAGTCCATTCATCGCTGCTAGTCCATCCATCGCTGCTAGTTCACCCATCGCTGCTAGTTCACCCATCGCTGCTAGTTCACCCATCGCTGCTAATTCACCCATCACTGCTAGTTCACCCATCGCTGCTAGTTCATCCATCGCTGCTAGTTCACCCATCGCTGCTAGTCCACCCATCGCTGCTAGTTCACCCATCGCTGCTAGTTCACCCATCGCTGCTAGTTCACCCATCGCTGCTAGTCCATCCATCGCTGCTAGTTCACCCATCGCTGCTAGTTCACCCATCGCTGCTAGTTCACCCATCGCTGCTAGTCCATCCATCGCTGCTAGTTCACCCATCGCTGCTAGTTCACCCATCGCTGCTAGTTCACCCATCGCTGCTAGTCCATCCATCGCTGCTAGTTCACCCATCGCTGCTAGTTCACCCATCGCTGCTAGTTCACCCATCGCTGCTAGTCCATCCATCGCTGCTAGTTCACCCATCGCTGCTAGTTCACCCATCGCTGCTAGTTCACCCATCGCTGCTAGTTCACCCATCGCTGCTAGTCCATCCATCGCTGCTAGTTCACCCATCGCTGCTAGTTCACCCATCGCTGCTAGTCCATCCATCGCTGCTAGTTCACCCATCACTGCTAGTCCATCCATCGCTGCTAGTTCACCCATCGCTGCTAGTCTATCCATCGCTGCTAGTTCACCCATCACTGCTAGTCCATCCATCGCTGCTAGTTCACCCATCGCTGCTAGTCCATCCATCGCTGCTAGCTCACCCATCGCTGCTAGTTCACCCATCGCTGCTAGTTCACCCATCGCTGCTAGTTCACCCATCGCTGCTAGTTCACCCATCGCTGCTAGTTCACCCATCGCTGCTAGTCCATCTATCGCTGCTAGTTCACCCATCGCTGCTAGTTCACCCATCGCTGCTAGTCCATCCATCGCTGCTAGTTCACCCATCACTGCTAGTCCATCCATCGCTGCTAGTTCACCCATCGCTGCTAGTCCATCCATCGCTGCTAGTTCACCCATCACTGCTAGTTCATCCATCGCTGCTAGTTCACCCATCGCTGCTAGTCCATCCATCGCTGCTAGTTCACCCATCTGCTAGTTCACCCATCGCTGCTAGTTCACCCATCGCTGCTAGTTCACCCATCGCTGCTAGTTCACCCATCGCTGCTAGTCCATCCATCGCTGCTAGTTCACCCATCGCTGTTAGTCCATCCATCGCTGCTAGTTCACCCATCGCTGCTAGTTCACCCATCGCTGCTAGTCCATCCATCGCTGCTAGTTCACCCATCGCTGCTAGTCCATCCATCGCTGCTAGTTCACCCATCGCTGCTAGTCCATCCATCGCTGCTAGTTCACCCATCGCTGCTAGTCCATCCATCGCTGCTAGTTCACCCATCGCTGCTAGTTCATCCATCGCTGCTAGTTCACCCATCACTGCCAGTCCATCCATCACTGCTAGTTCACCCATCACTGCTAGTCCATCCATCACTGCTAGTACATCCATTCTCTCTTGCTCTCAGATTTCATTCCAGTTTATTTAGTTCGTCACAGCACTGTTCTAGTTCTCCACCTTCCTTGCTAAGTACTGTGTACTACGCTCTTAACTGTCTGATGTAGCGAAGTTCAAGTGTTTACCTTGCTTACTACGCTCTTTGTCTGATGTAGCGAAGTTCAAGTGTTTACCTTGCTTACTACGCTCTTTGTCTGATGTAGCGAAGTTCAAGTGTTTACCTTGCTTACTACGCTCTTTGTCTGATGTAGCGAAGTTCAAGTGTTTACCTTGCTTACTACGCTCTTTGTCTGATGTAGCGAAGTTCAAGTGTTTACCTTGCTTACTACGCTCTTTGTCTGATGTAGCGAAGTTCAAGTGTTTACCTTGCTTACTACGCTCTTTGTCTGATGTAGCGAAGTTCAAGTGTTTACCTTGCTTACTACGCTCTTTGTCTGATGTAGCGAAGTTCAAGTGTTTACCTTGCTTACTACGCTCTTTGTCTGATGTAGCGAAGTTCAAGTGTTTACCTTGCTTACTACGCTCTTTGTCTGATGTAGCGAAGTTCAAGTGTTTACCTTGCTTACTACGCTCTTTGTCTGATGTAGCGAAGTTCAAGTGTTTACCTTGCTTACTACGCTCTTTGTCTGATGTAGCGAAGTTCAAGTGTTTACCTTGCTTACAACGCTCTTTGTCTGATGTAGCGAAGTTCAAGTGTTTACCTTGCTTACTAAGCTCTTTGTCTGATGTAGCGAAGTTCAAGTGTTTACCTTGCTTACTACGCTCTTTGTCTGATGTAGCGAAGTTCTAGTGTTTACCTTGCTTACTACGCTCTTTGTCTGATGTAGCGAAGGTCAAGTGTTTACCTTGCTTACTACGCTCTTTGTCTGATGTAGCGAAGTTCAAGTGTTTACCTTGCTTACTACGCTGTTTGTCTGATGTAGCGAAGTTCAAGTGTTTACCTTGCTTACTACGCTCTTTGTCTGATGTAGCGAAGTTCAAGTGTTTACCTTGCTTACTACGCTCTTTGTCTGATGTAGCGAAGTTCAAGTGTTTACCTTGCTTACTACGCTCTTTGTCTGATGTAGCGAAGTTCAAGTGTTTACCTTGCTTACTACGCTCTTTGTCTGATGTAGCGAAGTTCAAGTGTTTACCTTGCTTACTACGCTCTTTGTCTGATGTAGCGAAGTTCAAGTGTTTACCTTGCTTACTACGCTCTTTGTCTGGTGTAGCGAAGTTCAAGTGTTTACCTTGCTTACTACGCTCTTTGTCTGGTGTAGCGAAGTTCAAGTGTTTACCTTGCTTACTACGCTCTTTGTCTGGTGTAGCGAAGTTCAAGTGTTTACCTTGCTTACTACGCTCTTTGTCTGATGTAGCGAAGTTCAAGTGTTTACCTTGCTTACCGCTCTTTGTCTGATGTAGCGAAGTTCAAGTGTTTACCTTGCTTACTACGCTCTTTGTCTGATGTAGCGAAGTTCAAGTGTTTACCTTGCTTACTACGCTCTTTGTCTGATGTAGCGAAGTTCAAGTGTTTACCTTGCTTACTACGCTCTTTGTCTGATGTAGCGAAGTTCAAGTGTTTACCTTGCTTACTACGCTCTTTGTCTGATGTAGCAAGTTCAAGTGTTTACCTTGCTTACTACGCTCTTTGTCTGATGTAGCAAGTTCAAGTGTTTACCTTGCTTACTACGCTCTTTGTCTGATGTAGCGAAGTTCAAGTGTTTACCTTGCTTACTACGCTCTTTGTCTGATGTAGCGAAGTTCAAGTGTTTACCTTGCTTACTACGCTCTTTGTCTGATGTAGCGAAGTTCAAGTGTTTACCTTGCTTACTACGCTCTTTGTCTGATGTAGCGAAGTTCAAGTGTTTACCTATGCTTACTACGCTCTTTGTCTGATGTAGCGAAGTTCAAGTGTTTACCTTGCTTACTACGCTCTTTGTCTGATGTAGCGAAGTTCAAGTGTTTACCTTGCTTACTACGCTCTTTGTCTGATGTAGCGAAGTTCAAGTGTTTACCTTGCTTACTACGCTTTTGTCTGATGTAGCGAAGTTCAAGTGTTTACCTTGCTTACTACGCTCTTTGTCTGATGTAGCGAAGTTCAAGTGTTTACCTTGCTTACTACGCTCTTTGTCTGATGTAGCGAAGTTCAAGTGTTTACCTTGCTTACTACGCTCTTTGTCTGATGTAGCGAAGTTCAAGTGTTTACCTTGCTTACTACGCTCTTTGTCTGATGTAGCGAAGTTCAAGTGTTTACCTTGCTTACTACGCTCTTTGTCTGATGTAGCGAAGTTCAAGTGTTTACCTTGCTTACTACGCTCTTTGTCTGTGTAGCGAAGTTCAAGTGTTTACCTTGCTTACTACGCTCTTTGTCTGATGTAGCGAAGTTCAAGTGTTTACCTTGCTTACTACGCTCTTTGTCTGATGTAGAAGTTCAAGTGTTTACCTTGCTTCTACCTCTTGTCTGATTAGCGAAGTTCAAGTGTTTACCTTGCTTACTACGCTCTTTGTCTGATGTGCGAAGTTCATGTTTACCTTCTTACAGTCTTTGTCTGATGTGCAAGTTCAAGTGTTTTTGCTTACTACGTTTTGTGATGTACAGTTCATGTTTACCTTGCTTACTACTCTTGTCTGATGTAGCGAAGTTCAAGTGTTTTGCTTTCCTTTTGTCTTTTCATGTTTCCTTTCGCTCTTTGTCATGACAATTCAGTTTCCTTCTTACTCGCTCTTTCTTAAGTCAAGTTTTACCTTGTTATAGTTTGTCTATGTAGCGAAGTTCAAGTGTTTACCTTGTTACACGCTCTTTGTCTGTGTAGGAAGTTCAAGTGTTTACCTTGCTTACTACCTCTTTGTCTGATGTGCGAAGTTCAAGTGTTTACTTGTTACTACGTCTTTGTCTGATGTAGCGTTCAAGTGTTTATTGCTTACTACGCTCTTGTCTGGTAGCGAAGTTCAAGTGTTTACCTTGCTTACTACGCTCTTTGTCTGGTGTAGCGAAGTTCAAGTGTTTACCTTGCTTTACTGCTGCCTCATCATATTGACACTCCAGAGTCGTTTCGTTATCTTGCATATTATTTTATGTTTTTTTTATCATTTCTCTACAGAATTCCGACAATTATTATTATTATTAAACCAGATTATTTCCCATTTCCTAGACTTCGCATAATCCCTACATTTTTAGCGCTTCACTGACGTTCATTGATGATGACACTGCTACTACTTCCACTGACACTACTACTACTACTACTACTACTACTACTACACATTTTTTCTTCAAAGTGCATTTCCAGCATATTTCTCCCAGGAACTTATTTTCTTTTGTCTTTCCTCCATGTTTCCCTTCCCTCTAGACCACAGTCATTCAATTCATTCTCTCTCTCTATCTCTCTCTTTCTCTCTCATTTACGCAATGGTTTTACAGGGTTTTGTTAATAGTTCCTGTCTTTATTAACAAGCTGTGACCTGTTTCCTGCCCCAGCTCGTTTGAAAGCTTTTTTTTTTATTGTTACAAGTCATACGGACAAGGAATAGGATGTAGTCAGAGCCATCTGTGGCACAGAGATTTCCTTTAATGAACCATTTCTTTGATGTCATTATGCTGTACGAACATGTTCAAGACTCGAGTCATTCTAGGAATGAATGTACTCACAAGAATGATTTTCTTGAGAAAGTTTTAGCCAGAGTGTAGTTATTGTTTGCTACCCATCCTGTTTTGTAGAACTGTTTGCTTTGTTCATAACAAGGACACCCACATCCCTGGTGAGTTGTCGTGCTCTGTTCTCTGTTCTGTTAAAAAAATCGAAGATGAGACAGGGAGGCAGAGGTAATCCAAGAAAGTGCAGCATATTCAAGACGTGAGCGCAACTTGTGCCTCTTGTAGTCTCTACTGTCGAGCCGATACCAGATGCGTCTTTATTCATAATGTAGATAATACCATTAAATAACAAGTTTACAGGAAGCCTACGAACAAAAACGATCTCTCAAACTTCTACTCCTGCCAGGATAAAAGAGGCATCATCATCGGATTTTTATTACGAGCGCCGAATTTACAACCTACAGGTTCTTGACGAGGGGTGTGAATGCATATACTGACCTACAATTTCCTTCCTACTTTTTCATCAAGAACTGTAAGAAACGAGCTCCAAGTCATCAATTCACCAACCACTAACGCCACTTTAAACAGTGATAATTCTTCGCCACAGCCAAGTTGCCTTGAACGTCTCCAAAATACTTGAACAAGCCAACAGGAGAGTCGCCATCACAAACAATACATCCATCAATGGCTTGACCCGGACCAAAGTGAAGAACCTTGAACCAGTCAATGCCGGTGTTTACACAATCCCTCACGGAGGCTGCGACCTTTTACGTCGGTAAAACAGCACTTACCCTCCAAACACATCTCAATGAACATAACCATTTCGTGAGATTCAGTGACGCCCGCCTAGTGCTCAAAGAAGCAAACTAACGCAGACGTTAATGCCTTGAGTCATCTTTAATCGCCATTTCAGACACCATTAAACAAAGGAGATATTAGCCAGAATTCTCCTCAAAACAATAAACCCTGCCATCACATAGTAGCCTAGAGTTACCTCCACTGCTGCTGCTATTAATACTGCAGCGCTGTATAACTCTTAAGGGTTCAAACACTTGGTTATAATACTATAACTACAACCTAACTTATGGGTTAGTAGGCCTACTCTTTCACCTCACGTGGTACCTACATATACCCTCTGTTTCCTTGTTTGTTACGGCTTGACAAAGCTCTGGAGAGCGAAACATTGCAACAATGTTACATTAGTTGCATCTGTGTCGTTTTACTTAATATTTATCAACTTGCCAGTTTTATAAACCATTTATTCAAATTCTACTACTACCACAACACTGGCTTCAATCCTAGTTTATGCCTTCATCACTAACATGGCATGCTTCCCCCACCACACAATGTGGCCTCCAACACCACACCCTGCCTTCACCAGCACCACCACCACCACCACCTCACACTGTGGCCTTCAACACCACACCCTGCATTCACCAGCACCACCACTACACACTGTGGCCTTCAACACCACAATCTGCCTTCACCAACACCACCACCACCTCACACTGTGGCCTCCAACACCACACTCTGCCTTCACCAGCACCACCACCACCTCACACTGTGGCCTCCAACACAACACTCTGCCTTCAACAACACCACCACCATCTCACACTGTGGCCTCCAACACCACACCCTGCCTTCACCACCACCACTACCACCACCTCACACTGTGGCCTCCAACACCACACCCTGCCTTCACCAGCACCACCACCACCTCACACTGTGGCCTCCAACACCACAATCTGCCTTCACCAACACCACCACCACCTCACACTGTAGCCTCCAACACCACACTCTGCCTTCACCAGCACCACCACCACCTCACACTGTGGCCTCCAACACAACACTCTGCCTTCAACAACACCACCACCATCTCACACTGTGGCCTTCAACACCACACCCTGCATTCACCAGCACCACCACTACACACTGTGGCCTTCAACACCACACCCTGCCTTCACCACCACCACCACCACTCACTGTGGCCTTCACCACCACCACCACACACTGCGGCCTTCACCACCACCACACACTGTGGCCTTCAACACAACATCCTGCATTCACCAGAACCACCACTACACACTGTGGCCTTCAACACCACACCCTGCTTTCACCACCACCACTCACTGTGGCCTTCACCACCACCACACACTGTGGCCTTCACCACCACCACACACTGTGGCCTTCAACACCACACCCTGCCTTCACCACCACCACCTCACACTGTGGCCTCCAACACCACACTCTGCCTTCACCAGCACCACCACCACCTCACACTGTGGCCTCCAACACAACACTCTGCCTTCAACAACACCACCACCATCTCACACTGTGGCCTTCAACACCACACCCTGCATTCACCAGCACCACCACTACACACTGTGGCCTTCAACACCACACCCTGCCTTCACCACCACCACCACCACTCACTGTGGCCTTCACCACCACCACCACACACTGCGGCCTTCACCACCACCACACACTGTGGCCTTCAACACAACATCCTGCATTCACCAGAACCACCACTACACACTGTGGCCTTCAACACCACACCCTGCTTTCACCACCACCACTCACTGTGGCCTTCACCACCACCACACACTGTGGCCTTCACCACCACCACACACTGTGGCCTTCAACACCACACCCTGCCTTCACCACCACCACCACTCACTGTGGCCTTCACCACCACCACACACTGTGACCTTCAACACCACACCCTGCCTTCACCACTATTACAAGCTCAGGTTCTAAAGGCCTGTTATCCTGAGTGTAAAAGGGAGCTTGGAGCAAAGAAACACCATAGAAAATTTTAAATTGTATTTTCCTTCACCAAGCAATTATATATCCGAGTGTGTATTTTCCTTCACCAAGTATTTACAGTTTTATACAAATATGTACACTATATACAAATAGAGTAATATTAGTGCATGCCACGGTAGTCAAGACAAAAACAGCAGCCAAGAGACAGACACGACCGTGCAACAACCAGCTCAGGGTGGGAATGACAATGGTAAAAATGTGAGTGGAATCCACATCACCTTTACCATTGCCAGACCCACATTATGACTGGTTGAACCAAGGTGTTGATCCGGTGATAGGGCCCTGATAACCAAATCCTTAACAAGATGGTTTGCTGGTTGGTGAGGCAGCCTATGTGGGTGTGTTTAACATGCTCCATATAAGGTGACGTACTCTTTGCATGCAACACCCACCACGACCACCACACACTGTGGCCTTCAACACCACACCCTGCCTTCAACAGCACCACCACCACCTCACACTGTGGCCTCCAACACCACACCCTGCCTTTACCACCACCACCACCACCACCTCACACTGTGGCCTCCAACACCACACCCTGCCTTCACCAGCACCACCACCACCTCACACTGTGGCCTCCAACACCACAATCTGCCTTCACCAACACCACCACCACCTCACACTGTGGCCTCCAACACCACACTCTGCCTTCACCAGCACCACCACCACCTCACACTGTGGCCTCCAACACAACACTCTGCCTTCAACAACACCACCACCATCTCACACTGTGGCCTCCAACACCACACCCTGCCTTCACCACCACCACTACCACCACCTCACACTGTGGCCTCCAACACCACACCCTGCCTTCACCAGCACCACCACCACCTCACACTGTGGCCTCCAACACCACAATCTGCCTTCACCAACACCACCACCACCTCACACTGTAGCCTCCAACACCACACTCTGCCTTCACCAGCACCACCACCACCTCACACTGTGGCCTCCAACACAACACTCTGCCTTCAACAACACCACCACCATCTCACACTGTGGCCTCCAACACCACACCCTGCCTTCACCACCACCACCACCACTACCACCACCTCACACTGTGGCCTCCAACACCACACCCTCCCTTCACCAACAAGCATTGCTTCCACCACTACCCCTATACCTTACTTCCTCAAACACCCCCATACAATACTTTCTCCACCACTATGGCCACACACTGCCTCCACCACCACCATCACTGAGTCCACCACCATCACACTGCGTCCACCACCACCACCACCACCACCACAATCACACTGCATCCACCACCACCATCACACTGCGTCTACCACCACCACCATCGCACTGCATCCACCACCATCACCATCACACTGCATCCACCACCACCATCATCACACTGCATCCACCACCACCATCATCATCACACTGCGTCCACCACCACCATCACACTGCGTCCACCACAACCATCACACTGCGTCCACCACCACCACAACACTGCTTCCTCCACCACACACTGCTTCCTCCAACATACCATGCTTCCTTTACCCCCACTATAAGCTGGCTCACCCACAACCATCCCTCCCCACGACCTCATCTCCACCACTGAACTACTGTGCTCTTAAAATTAATGTTCTAGCCGAGCTCTCAGCAGTAGCCTGTAGACCCCGGGGAACCCCATTGGGTGTACACCCTCGGGAACCCCTGGAGGTATAAACCCCGGGCATCCCAGGGGGGTACACCCCGGGGAACCCCAGGGGGTGTAATCAGAGAGATGTATGCTGGTAGCAACGAGTATGATATATCGCACTTACACCCTCCCATATCACAGTGATTATTATTCTCTTGTTCCCACATGTTTGTGTGCTTTGGTGTTTGCGTGGTGTTTTTATGTTTTATTGCTAGGTGGTGTTTTATTTGTGTGATGGTGTCGTAGCTCCTGTGTGATGGTGTCGTAGCTCCTGTGTGATGGTGTCGTAGCTCCTGTGTGATGGTGTCGTAGCTCCTGTGTGATGGTGTCGTAGCTCCTGTGATGGTGTCGTAGCTCCTGTGTGATGGTGTCGTAGCTCCTGTGTGATGGTGTCGTAGCTCCTGTGTGATGGTGTACTAGCTCATGTGTGATGTAGTACTCACCTATTTGAACTCGCCTATTTGTGGTTGCAGGGGTCGATTCATAGCTCCTGGCTATTACACTTCCTGACAACTCTATGACTGAAGAAATAATTCTTGACATCTCTTTGACTCATCTGAGTCTTCAACTTCAAATTGTGACTCCTTGTTTCTGTGTCCCATCTCTGGAACATCCTTTCTTTGTCCACCTTGACAATTCCTCGCAGTATTTTATATGTCGTTATCATGTCTCCCCTAACCCTCCTGTCCTCCAGTGTGGTCTGACCGATTTCCCTTAACCTTTCTTCGTAGGACAATCCCCTTAACTCTGGGACTAGTCTTGTTGCAAACCTTTGCACTTTCTCTAATTTCTTGACTTGCTTTACCACGATTGAATTCCAAACTGGTGCTGCATACTCTAATATGGGCCTGACGTACATGGTGTACAGAGTCTTGAACGATTCCTTACTGAGGTATCGGAACGCTATTCTCAGGTTTGCCAGGCGCCCATATGCTGCAGCAGTTATCTGGTTGATGTGCGCCTCAGGAGATGTACTCGGTATTATACTCATTCCAAGATCTTTTTCCTAGAGTGAGGTTTGCAGTCTTTGGCCACCTAGACTATACTCTGTCTGCGGTCTTCTTTGTTGGATCAATTGCTCCCCACAAACATGAAAAAATCCAGAATATACAGCTTAATGAGAATATTACTGGGAAAAAGAGGGCCTCTTATAGTACTAAAATGATCTGATTTTACATTTTTAAGTGTATATTCTGAATCAGCATTGAAAATTTTACCCCCGATGTGATTTTAAGTCATTTTTAAAATTCGGCCGAAAATAGCCGATGATAGTGTTTGTTGGATCAATTGCTGCCCACAAACATGAACAAATCCAGAATATACAGCTTAAGTGTGTGAATAGTAGCTGGTGGGATTGTGTGTTATGATGTGTGTATGTAGAGTTTGCATGTAACACAGTCTACAGTGCTCCTCTAACCTGACCCACAACCACCTACTAGTTTATGTCTTCTATGCTTATCTTTCTTCCTAGTTTAATAGACACCTGTCTGCTCGCCCTGTTCTGCTATAAATTACTAATTGCTATTCATTATTGAGTACTTGTTAGCCTATTCTTTATCGTACTAGAAAAGTTGGACCGTTGACAAACAACTAGGCGGTAATATGAAACTCACAACCGACCCCCCAAAAAACATGCATAGGTGATATACTGGCGATACAGCCTGTAGCAGCCTGTAGATTGTCCAATTAGTTGTGATGTCCTGGCGTATATCCACCTCCGTGTCTTGTCAATATATAATATAACCTATTCACTGTACTTCTTTCACTGGTCTCACATTGATTTCACTTTATTATCTTTCTTGGGTGACACTGGTGGCAACGTCACCTGCACCACACTAGGCCTGCCCTCTCTGACTTGCGCCGCCAATACCACTTTCAAGTTCACTTATAAAATTGAGGCTCTCCCCACACTTATGTAGCTCATGGCAACTTGTAAATCACTTCAAGGATTGTTCACTACCCTGACACACTTAATGACCCCTGCAGTAACCTTACGTACCATACAAGACTCGCCCTCGCGCGCTCGTGTCTTAGTTCGTGTGTGATGGTGTCTTAGTTCGTGTGTGATGGTGTCTTAGTTCGTGTGTGATGGTGTGTTAGCTCGTGTGTGATGGTGTGTTAGCTCGTGTGTGATGGTGTCTTAGTTCGTGTGTGATGGTGTGTTAGCTCGTGTGTGATGGTGTGTTAGCTCGTGTGTGATGGTGTCTTAGTTCGTGTGTGATGGTGTGTTAGCTCGTGTGTGATGGTGTCTTAGTTCGTGTGTGATGGTGTGTTAGCTCGTGTGTGATGGTGTGTTAGCTCGTGTGTGATGGTGTCTTAGTTCGTGTGTGATGGTGTGTTAGCTCGTGTGTGATGGTGTCTTAGTTCGTGTGTGATGGTGTGTTAGCTCGTGTGTGATGGTGTCTTAGTTCGTGTGTGATGGTGTGTTAGCTCGTGTGTGATGGTGTCTTAGTTCGTGTGTGATGGTGTGTTAGCTCGTGTGTGATGGTGTCTTAGTTCGTGTGTGATGGTGTCTTAGTTCGTGTGTGATGGTGTGTTAGCTCGTGTGTGATGGTGTCTTAGCTCGTGTGTGATGGTGTCTTAGCTCGTGTGTGATGGTGTCTTAGCTCGTGTGTGATGGTGTCTTAGCTCCTGTGTAATGGTGTCTTAGCTCCTGTGTAATGGTGTCTTAGCTTTTATGTGATGGTTTCTCCCTTCCTCAGTTTCTGTATGATGGTGTTTTAGTTCCTGTGAAATGGAGTTTTATTCCCATGTGATGGTGTTTTAGTTCCTGAATGATTGTGGTTTACTGTTAATGATGGTGTTTTAAGTTTAATGATGTTTTTTTATCAATAATATTTCTGTATTTTTCTAAACTAAAGTGCTTGTAAAAATCAACAAAAGAATGATTCTTATGTTATATTTTAGAAACAATTTACTTTAAGAAATCTAAATTGCTTCTAAAATAGAATTTAGAACAGTGTTCATCCAGTACGGTGTTCTTTTGTTCAATTTTAGTTGGGATTCAGTTTTAACAAATACAGAAATTTTACTGTTCAATGATTTAAAGAAGCAAGTTGTACAAAAGCAATATTATGATATGATGATAAATAGTTTTGAAAACCGACGAGTTGAAGATTGAGACACTTATGCAACATATGGGAATCTTTATTAAGAAAACGTTTCGCCACACAGTGGCTTCATCAGTCAAATACAAAGTTGAAAGGTGTAAGTAGAGGAGGAGTTTGAGGTAATCAGTCCCTCGGTCTGGAGTCGATGTGTTCAGTCCATCAATCTTGTAGAAAGTGCAGCATAGGGCGTAGAAGTGGCTTATATACTGCAGTGGCTTTATGCTGTACTTTCTACAAGATTGATGGACTGAACACATCGACTCCAGGCCGAGGGACTGATTACCTCAAACTCCTCCTCTCCTTACACCTTTCTGCTATGTATTGGACTGATGAAGCCACTGTGTGGCGAAACTTTCCTTAATAAAGATACCCATATGTTACATAAGTTTCTCAATCTTCAATATTATGATAGGAATATTATTTTTCATGTCTTTCACAGCTCTGCATGAACACTTCTGAATATATGGACATGAAGTTAGAACTGACTACAAGGCCATGAGATAACAAGAGGCTTACTTACGTAGTTATTAGTTATTTATAAGTGTTTTAGTATTTTTGAAGGTGGCCTTTACAAGTGATTTGAAAAATATGGGGGTTACCCACTCATAGTTCTTCCCATATTGCTGTACGTTTATATAATTGATTTTTATATAACTATTATGGAGCATTATTACATTTTTTGATCAATATATAATGATATTTGATCAATATTTTATGATTGATCAACATTTTATGATCTTTGGTCAATATTATATGATCTTTGATCAATATTTTGACCTTTGACCAATATTGTATGACCTTTGATTAATATTTTATGACCTTTGATCAATATTGTATGACCTTTGATTAATATTTTATGACCTTTGCTCAATATATAATATTCGATCACTATTTTATAATGTTTGATCAATATCTCATAATCTTGGTAAACTGGGATATCATATTTAAAGTTTTTCTCACTCTCCATTAGCATACACTGATTATTTTTTCTGAGAATTAATTTGGTTGGAATGAACATAAGAACATAAGAATGTAGGAACACTGCAGAAGGCCTACTGCCCCATACGAGGCAGGTCCTTATCAAAACCACCTCTACCCAAAACTACCCAAGAATTTACTCCCGTACCCACGACACCAATCAAACCCAGCCCAGCCCTCATGTTCTAACTAGAAGAGTGAATATTTAATAAAGTTCAGCTTAGAAATAGGTTTAGTACTTAGTTATGATTATAATAATATTAATAATCAGCTAAGAAATGTACATTATAGTGAAGTGGTATTTTATTGAATAGTACTTCAAGGATCGTGTGGTGAACGTTTATAATGCACTCAGTATGACTCACGAAATCGTAATGACACGATTGCAAACAAACCCTACCACGGGTGGGGTTCGAACCCGCGGTCAGAGTCTCAAAACTCCAGACCGTCGCGTAAGCCACTGGGCCAGCTAGCTTCAATAAGATTCATCCAACTAGGTATATTTCTACACCATAGGAAGGTTAACATAGGCACCACTGTGTCCACAAATGCATGGGCATGTTAGCGGGAGATTCGTCTATAAAAACTTACATTTGTGGACACAGTGGTGCCTATGCTAACCTTCCTATGGTGTAGAAATATACCTAGTTGGATGAATCTTATTTAAGCTTGCTGGCCCAGTGGCTTACGCGACGGTCTGGAGTTTTGAGACTCTCTGACCGCGGGTTCGAAACCTACCCGTGGTATGGTTTGCACTCAGTATTGTGAAACAGTAAATACTGAGAGTGGTTTATTAACATGTGGTAGTAAACCAATTTTGATATCCTGTGTATTGGTGTTTAAGTACCTGTGTCATGGTGTTTTAGTTCCCTTGTGGTGGTGATTTAATCAGTGCTTGGTAATGTCCTGGTTAGTTATTCTTCTTTGTGTTGTAATCCTTGTGTTGTAGTTCTTTATTGCTAAAGAGGTATTGCTTCATTGTCGTGTTTTAGCGACAGTTCTGTGTGGTTTATTGCTTGCTTAGTGGTGGCTTTGCTTTGTTCATAGTGTAGGGTTATTATAGTGTTTTTTTTTTTTGCTTTGTTTTGCATTTATGGTGGTATTTAAATGTGTGGGTGTGGTGTTTCAGTGTTTGTATGGTGGTACTCATGTTTTTGTGTCTGGTGGTGTTTTACTGATTGTTTTATGGTGTTTTAATGTTTGCTTCACTGTGTTTAGTGTTTGTACGGTGTATGGAAGATTGTGGGATGATGTTTTAGCGCTTATGTTTCGGTGTTTAAGTCCTTGTGTAGCAATTGTAGGTCCTGTGAGGCAGTGTAAAGTGCTTGTGAGATTGGTGTTTTTTATACATGTGGCGGTGTTTTATATGCATGTGGCGGTGTTTTAAATTTAATGAGGTGATTTTTAAGGTCTTGCGTGAGTGTTGGGTCGAGTGTGTGATGTGGAAGACCAGGCTCCCTTACCTGTGAAGACTTCAATGTGAGTTTTGCTTGGTTTGTGTGGGGGAAATTCTCCCTTGCATGAGAATTCAGTTATCCTCGCTGTTCAGGCTACTAGATGTACAAGTTATCAACTGCATACAAACAGGAACTTTACGGTGTCAGGAGAGTGCTGGAGCTAGTGTGTCAGGAGATTGCTGAAGCTGGTGTGTCAGGAGAGTGCTGGAGCTTGTGTGTCAGGAGATTGCTGAAGCTGGTGTGTCAGGAGAGTGCTGGAGCTTGTGTGTCAGGAGATTGCTGAAGCTGGTGTGTCAGGAGAGTGCTGGAGCTAGTGTGTCAGGAGATTGCTGAAGCTGGTGTGTCAGGAGAGTGCTGGAGCTAGTGTGTCAGGAGAGTGCTGGAGCTAGTGTGTCAGGAGAGTGCAAGAGCTAGTGTGTCAGAAGATTGCTGAAGCTGGTGTGTCAGGAGAGGGCTAGAGCTAGTGTGTCAGGAGAGGGCTAGAGCTAGTGTGTCAGGAGAGTGCTGGAGCTAGTGTGTCAGAAGATTGCTGAAGCTGGTGTGTCAGGAGAGGGCTAGAGCTAGTGTGTCAGGAGAGTGCTGGAGCTAGTGTGTCAGAAGATTGCTGAAGCTGGTGTGTCAGGAGAGGGCTAGAGCTAGTGTGTCAGGAGAGGGCTAGAGCTAGTGTGTCAGGAGAGTGTAGGTGCTAGTGTGTCAGGAGAGTGCTAGAGCTAGTGTGTCAGGAGAGTGCTGGTGCTAGTGTCAGGAGAGTGCTGGTGCTAGTGTCAGGAGAGTGCTGGAACTAATGCGTCAAGAAAGTTAAGAATGTGTGTCAGCTGTGCTGGACACTGTGCCAGCTGTGCCGGACACTGTCAGCTGTGCCGGACACTGTGTCAGCTATGCCGGACACTGTGTCAGCAATGCCGGACACTGTGTCAGCAATGCCGGACACTGTGTCAGCAATGCCGGACACTGGGTCAACTGTGCCGAACACCGTGTCAACTGTGCTGGACACTGTCAGCTGTGCCGGACACTGTGTCAGCTGTGCCGGACACTGTGTCAGCTGTGCCGGACACTGTGTCAACTGTGCCGGACACTGTGTCAGCTGTGCCGGACACTGTGTCAGCTGTGCCGGACACTGTCAGCTGTGCCGGACACTGTGTCAGCTGTGCCGGACACTGTGTCAGCAGTGCTGGACTCGGTGTTAGTGAAGCACCACACAGGGGTTCAACTCTCTCACTGCCTCTTGACTCACCCAAACAACCAGTACTCTGCTCTTTTATGGTGTCTGTCAGGCCCCTGGCTGCTGATCCAGGCAGAACTGACAGCCCCTTTAAGCTGCCGCAGCCACCACCACCTCTTCCTCCACATTCTCCTCTTCCTCCTCCGTCTATTCCTCTCCCTCTCCTCATTTTTTGAGCCTTTTGCATCACAACTTCTCCTTCCTTTTCCTCCTCTTTTTTTTTCTTTTCTCTTCTTTCTCTTCTTCCTCCTTTATTTGCTCCTACATTTCCTCCCTTCCTTTCGCCGCTTTTTCCTCCTGTACACCACCATTTCCACATCTTCCTCCTCTTCCTCTTCCCCCTCTTACATATCCACCACCACCTTTAAAGCTTTCATCACTACCCTTTTATTTTCCTTCTAATCCTCTTTCTCTTTCTCCTCTTCTTCCTCATCTCCCTCCTCTTCCTCCTCTTCTTACTCCTACTCTTCTCCCTCCTACTCTCCTTCCACCACCAACATCACTTTTTTCACCTTTGACCTTCCTTCACTTCCTCTTCCTCCTCCCTCCCTTCCTTCCTCTCCACTTCCTCTTGATTGCTTTTCTCTCTGTCCCTCACCAACAACCCTTTTACTTCCCCTCAATTATCCCTTACCCCTCTGTTCTTTCCCTTCCGTCTCCCTCCTCTTCTACCTCGCTGTTCACACACTTTGTGGTTCATATTCTCTTGATCCTACACAGAGGATCAACTCTCTCTTCCATGTTCGTCGTTTAAACATTCGTAATCTCTATTACTAGAACTAGAAGCTATAGCTAGAACTGTTAATAGTAGTATGGGGGGTGAACGTGTGTGGGTAATGGGAAGGGACGTTAAGTTATCAATTTTTTTTAGACTATTTCATGCTTACTGGTCAAGGCCTGGGCCGCGGGGGCGCCGACCCCTCGGAACGACCTCCAGGTAGGCAGATACATTGTATTTTTGTAGATCAACTTTTGTAAAGTAACTGTTAAACATGAAATGACAAATATTTCTTTCTAGTGGTGTAACAATGCTCCGTGGGATGTGACTATGACCTAGTGTGACCTGTTATCTTGTTTTTGTTCTACTGTGTGACCTGTTATCCTGTTTTTGATCTACCGTTCACAAGATGAGCACTATAAACTAGTCATTTGGGCAGTACATCTAACTTCCTCCCCAGCCACTATGAGGTCTGTTCTAGGTATATGCGTTAGTTCATTGCTAGCTTAACACCTAGCCTAAGATTTAGTTTAGATACCTAAGTTAGACTCGGAATATAGGAGTAAATAGCAGAATGGGCATCAATTGATTCACCAGTTTAGGACTCAAGTTCGCACCATAGGTTCCAGAGTATGCCAAGGAGGGGATCTGAATCCACTACCCAGTCTTGGGTAGTGCGCAGGATAGTGTAACAAAACCTTAAACTCTATAGTATATACACAGTGGCTCAGTCACTGAGATGCAGTATTACTCCAGACTATGGAGCAGAACTCTTCCGCAGGCTGAGGGTCTGACCACCTCAATACTACATCTTTGAGGGTGATCAACTGATTACATCGTCTTCACATCTCTACTACTTTTGCTGCCTCTGTATTCGACTGAAGAAGTCTACTGTGTAGGCGAAACGTTTTGGAATAAAGATATTAAAGTGTTTCGCATGTATTATTATCATATTCAGTAATACTCCTGATTATAGACTCTTTAAGACCGAGGAATAATTTTCACACCGTAAGACTCAGCCTTGGCCCACTGCCTCCAGTACAGGTAAGCTTCTTTACACTGAAGGAACCCATGCAAGTCACTATTCATCTCTGCTGTACTGTCGTAAACACTCAGGTGTTTGATGATTTAAGTGGATGACGGAACTGTGTTCCTGGTCTACGAGAGGCATCAACCAGTCACGTATAAATCAGTCTACAATAACCAGCAAGTATTCCTCAATAGCATTGTGTACACCTATGTATATTTCTACACACCCTGGCTGGAACGGTTGGTCCGCTCTTGTATCCTGTGAGTGGGGTGGTTGGCGTTTAGCACGGATTTTGACTGACGTGGAAGTCAGTGTCAGTCAGGTGAAAACCTTTTCCCGACAGCTGTAGCCCTTCATAACACAGATTATATCTATAGAGACCTAAGATAGAGCCAGTGAAAAGTAATCTTTAGTATAGCCACTGGTATTGTCCTTTATTAATAATCGTTAATCGTTCACGACACGGTGGTAGTTTTGTGCAGTGAAAGTAGCGTATTTCACACTGAGGTTGCCAGCAGTGGTTAGAACTAGTGAGAAGTTTAGATGCAAACTGTCTTAGTGTATGATCTAAGAAGGCCGCCATTGGAAATGAGAGAAGCATTAGCAACGTACTGTGTACGTTAGAGTCATCTGGCACACGAGATCGTAAAAACATGATGGCAAACAAAACAGAGCCTGGGAGTTTCAGGACTCGCTTGTCAGAGGTTCAAGCCTCTCCCGTTCCGTGATTTGCCATCTGAAGTGCTGCTGGGTTTCACCCAGCGGTCACCTGAAAGCTGGGTTCCAAGATGTTTGTAAACAAACTAGAGATGTATCGGATGTGAAAAATTAGATATCCACGGATGTGGATGTGTATGGGGATGTCTTACTTATTTTGCGGATGCGGATGTAAGAAATTGTGCGGATGTTCCGCGGATGCGGATATCCGATACATCACTAAAACAAACCCATGAGTTAGCTGAGGAGTGGGTCAAAAATAAATGGTATAAAATACCGACACAATGGAAAAATAAACACATAAGCAGTATGTGAATGAATGGTTCAGAGAACCGACGAGTTGGTAAATTAGACACATATGCAACACTTGGGTATCTTTTTGGGGAAAAAGTTTTCACACAGTGGCTTCATCAGTCCATACAAAGGAGAATCGTGAAGAACAGGAGGAGTGTGAGGTTGTCAGGCCCTCAATCTTGAGACGATGTTGTCAGTCCATCAATCTTGAATAGAATAACAGCATATGAGCAGAGAAACCTTATATACTGTAGACAGGAGAGGTGCAGCAGTAGTAGGAGGTGTCACATTTGTTCAATGTGGAAGTAGGTCGTGCCCAAGGAATAGGCAAGGAAGAAATCCCTGTATTAAGATACCAAGATGTTGCAGTGTCAGACAGGATGTGAATGAATGGTTCAGAGAACCGACGAGTTGGTAAATTAGACATATGCAACACTTGGGTATCTTTATTGAGGAAACGTTTCGCCACACAGTGGCTTCATCAGTCCATACAAAGGAGAATCGTGAAGAACAGGAGGGTGTGAGGTTGTCAGGCCCTCAATCTTGAGACGATGTTGTCAGTCCATCAATCTTGAATAGAATAACAGCATATGAGCAGAGAAACCTTATATACTGTAGACAGGAGAGGTGCAGCAGTAGTAGGAGGTGTCACATTTGTTCAATGTGGAAGTAGGTCGTGCCCAAGAAGGCAAGCGAAGAAACCCTGTATTAAGATACCCAAGATGTTGCAGTGTCGACAGGATGTGAATGATTGATGGACTGATGGATTGATGGACTGACAACATCGTCTCAAGATTGAGGGCCTGACAACCTCACACTCCTCCTGTTCTTCACGATTCCCCTTTTGTATGGATGGATGAAGCCACTGTGTGGCAAACGTTTCCTGATAAAGATACGCCAGTGTTGCATATGTGTCAGTTACCAACTCGTCGGTTCTCTGAGACCATTCATTACATCCTGTCTGACACTGCAACATCTTGGTATCTTAATACGAGGGATCTTGTTCCTTCCTGAGGCATCAACCTCACGTTCGCACATAACACAATGTATCCTCATAGCATGTGCACCTTTTTTCTACAATGTGAAGGTTGTCCGCTCTTATCTGTTGTTCTTTCAGATTTGACTGACACATCGTTCAGTTAGGCTGAAACCTCCACACTCCTCCTTCTACACAGATTCTCCTTTTATGGACTGATAGAGCCATGAAGTGCGAAGACGTATTCCTTAATAAAGTTATCCGCAAGTGTTTGCATAGTGTTATTTCACCTACTCGCAGGTTCTCTGAACATTCATTCACACCTGTCTGAATCTGAACCTGGTATCTTAATACAGGGATTTCTTCGTTGCTATTCCTTGGGCACGACCTACTCCACATTGAACAAATGCTGACACTCCTACTACTGCTGCCCTCTCCTGTCTGACAGTATATAAGGTTTCTCGCTCATATGCTGTTATTCTATTCAAGATTGATGGACTGACAAATGTCTCAAGATTGAGGGCCTGAAAACCACACTCCCGTGTTCTTCACGATTCTCCTTGTATGGGATGATGAAGCCACTGTGTGGCGGAACGTTTCCATCAACTAAAAGATACCCAAGTGTTGGGGGCATATGTGTCTAATACCTTAAAACTAAGCAGTATAATGTGATCCTTTATTGACAACGTTTCGCCCACGCAGTGGGCTTTTTCGAGTCACAAACAGATCTACCTGGAAAATGAGCAACATGGAGATATATATAGGGTACAGTCAGGTGGAGAATGCTGGGTCAGGTGGAGAAAGTTGCATGTGACAGTCTTAAAAGTAGTGTGATAGTTAAAAACATTGTGTGACTTAAAGGACCTGCAGTGTACCATTCTTGAGTTCTAGGTGGGATAGCGTTGAAGAAGTTTCTTGGCAATAGGTTCAGCTATGTTGTAGAAGCCGTACCCTGTACCCTATATATATCTCCATGTTGCTCATTTTCCAGGTAGATCTGTCTGTGACTCGATAAAGCCCACTGCGTGGGCGAAACGTTGTCAATAAAGGATCACATTATACTGCTTATGTGTTTATTTTTCCGAGGAGTGGGTCAGCACTCGCCTCAGCTGCGTCCGCTGAATTCACTTGTTGGTAATGGCAAGCCTAACTTGTAAGAGGCTTGTGAATTGTTAGAGACGTATGTAGTGTTTATTGTTTGTACGTGTATAATATTGGAGTACAAGTTGTGTGCAAAGCTGTCAACTGTCTATTCCATAAGAAAGAAGGAACACTGCAGCAGGCCTGCTGGCCCAAGCGAGGCAGGTCCAATTCACCTATCGGCTTAAGCCAATGCACTTAAGGAAGGAGCACGGCATCTGACCCAGTAGCTCAAGCTAGTCAGGTCTAACTCACACCCAACCACACCCACTCATGTATTTATCTAACCTATTTTTTAAAACTACACAACGTCCCAGCCCCTATGACGGTACTCGGGAGTTTGTTCCACTCATCCACAACTCTATTACCAAACCAATGCTTTCCTATATCCTTCCTGAATCTGAATTTTTCCAGCTTAAAACCATTGCTGCGAGTCCTGTCTAGGCTAGATATTTACATCCACTTTATTCATTCCTGTTTTCCATTAATACACCTCAATCATATTCCCCCTAATTCTACGCCTTTCTAGAGAGTGAAGATTCAGGGTCTCAGTTTATTCTCATAGGAAAGATTTCTGATACATGGGATCAACTTTGTCATCCTCCTTTATACGTTTTCCAGTGCAATATTCCATCTGTCTCATCTGCGCTGAACGAGATTTATATGACAGTAGAGTGTCTCGTAAAGTAAGTTGATTCCATGAATTGGTTGTTCTGTCTCCGTAATAAGGTAATAAGTCAATGTACAATGTACATTTTATTTCAGGGCTTATTTGGAGAACAGTTGAGGTGCTCTCTTTAGACAGCAAAGTGACGTCACTAGGTTAATTAATGCCTTTGAAGTGTTAATCAAAGAAAATCCTTTATATTACATCAAATTAGACGCCACTATTGTGTTACTGGAAACCAGGCAACACTTGAAACAACAATTGCTTGAACTCGACGATAATGCCGTACATAAGAAACCTCAGGATCGATTTGGTGAATGATAAGACCTTCTACTGAAAGCTCGTTGCAATTATTAGAAGGTTCTGGCACGGATGTTAATCTCGGGCAGGTAGATGTTGCAATCAATACTACGCAGAAGCTATCAGGCAAAACTACCTCAAGGTCCCAGGACCGAAACGTTTTCTAATAAATATGTCCTAGTGTTTTCTCACGTATCTTTCTAAATCAGTTTGTCGGTATCTGTTATCAAGGTTTATACCACAATTCCATGACCTCCGTTGTTGGTGAGTCTGATGGCCCAGCTCAAGGGTAAGGCTTATGACCTTAACAAGGGACTTGGCACTTGTGTCAATTACAGTCATGCTGTAGATGTCCTAGAGGCTAATTATTATGATAGGTTAAGATTACTGTCCAAGATATTACAGAATAGCTGACCTGGCCTCACCTTCCCAATGCTGGCAAGATTTATAAACATTCAGAATCACTCTGGCACAGGAAACTGTTAGCTAAGACAACTGAACTCCTGATTACGAAATTTGACAATTGTTGTTTCACCTGTGAGGAAATTAGCCAATGTCTGTAACAGGTTGTCTTGAATGGCAACAAACAGTTATGAAAACAACCCCCCTCCTCCTCCCTGCTAACAAACTACAACCCAAGGCGCCTCCTAAGATACCTCACCCTCTCCTCTCCTGTCTGTAAGATGTCTTCTGAAGGTTGAACGCTCGTGGTGGACTTATCAGGCTTTTGACAAGGGTAACAAGACTTAAGAAATCGAAAAAGCCTCAATCAAGAGTATCCAAATGCTTCTTGTGTGATGGAACACCCTGTTCCGTAATACGACACTAGCTGCTACAGACAACACACAGCTCTGTCTTAAATGTCTTGAGAATCATGTTGAGGTTAGGTGTAACTCGAAATATCAGATGATCATAACACCTTTTGTGTGCCATTAGTCCACAGACTCCTATAGGAAATGGGAGTGCACAGGCTCCAGCTCTTGTCACTGCAGCAAACGAACCCGCTCGGAACTCTGCGCAGTCATAGAGCGCAGAGCGCCCAGACGAGCAGGGTATCTCAGCAGCGTTATTAACTCTATATCCCCCAGTCTCACACTACATTGCCAGTAATGCATTTCAGGTTATTAAACAGTCAACATGAAGCGATAGGACCAACGCGCCGAGAGATCCTTCATAAGTAGAAGCAGGCTAACTCAACTAAGCAGGAAACACTTCTGCTACGTGTAATTTGATACTGCTAGGATCATTCAGAGTCCTGACAAGCAGTCATACGATCTAGCGAGGTTCACTAAATGCCTTGGAGACCAATGTATTACGATTCAAGCTGCAGTGGTGGATCAACTGCTTGCTACCGTGCAGATGAAAGGGGTGCAATTGCTCCCTCAAAGAAGGACAATATGGAACTAGTATGATCATTAGTAGTGATTTCAGCAGGTTTGTACAGGGAATAGTAACGATAAGGATGTTTCTCTACTGACCTCGGCAAGCGGTCACGTGATCTTTGGGTCACTTCCTGAGAGTCGGGGAAGTAGCTGGGACAAGTCTGATGTAGTAGAGAGTCATGGTGACCCGAATCGTCGTTAACATCCTTCTACAGATTTCTCATCGTTGGAGGAGCTGAAGTCAGTGGATAAACCGCTAAACATAGGTCATATGAGCATCGATGTCAATAAGTCCAATCTTGAGGAGACACTGTCCATTACCAGGACGGTCAGTACTGGCTTATGTTACTAAGGAACTTTAAGAAACTGTACCTAACCACATTTCTTTCGGCCAGGTGAAAGTTCAGACTCCCAAGTCAAGGAAGAGACCATAAATGTTGACTTTGCATGAGATCATCATACTGGATCTCCACTTCACGAAGTGATCAATTATAAACCCCGACAGGTCACTACCTGGGGTTCATTTGGATTCTGACTTCATTCCTTTACGTGTCGTGAATAATGGCACTTCACATGCATCACATGACGTGGCTAGTTTTAATGATTGTCTGATGACAGGACCTTCCGAGGCAGAGAAGCTGGGCACAAACCCTTATGGCTACACAACTGTCATCTTGAAGGCTGTCATCTCGAGTGTAGGTTTGCAAGAGACTGACAGGGACTAAACTCTCTTCCTCGGGCCAGAGAATCTCAACGCAGTAAAATCCAGCGAGATATCTTGGTCAACCACTCACCTCTTGGTCAACCACTCACCTCTTGGTCAACCACTCACCTCTTGGTCAACCACTCACAGTACAAGTAAGTTCCTTTACACTGAAGGATCACTTCAGAAGTGCTGGAAAATTGTGAAATTGTGGTAAACACTCGGGTATTTGATGATTTACACGGAGGAGGGAGTGGTGGTCCTCATCTACGAGAGACATCAATTAGTGTAGCATACGTTAGTCTACCCTTACTAGTAACAGTTACACCATAATATTAAGTATCCAATTACGTATATTTCTAGCGTCTAGCGTGGATGTTGATTGAAGTGATAGTTAATTAGTCAATGTCAGCCAGGTAGAGACCCGTCCCAACAAGGTCCTCTGGGTCCTCTACAGAACAGATAAATTTTCCACCAGACCTTTTAATTCTTCCTTGATCATTCAAATCCTCCCCAGGAAGTCTTAAACTCCCCCCCCCAGGCCCTCTGGTTCTTTTCTAGGTTATTTAATGCACAAATAACCCGCACGTAGCAGAAATAAACTCATGACTACGTTTTGGTGCAACTCGGACCATTAACTAGACACACTAACACACGAAGGTAAGAGAACCAATACATATACGAAAGGGGGCAGGGACGAAAGAAACAGAAGTGGAAAAATAGAAAGAAGGAATTGGAGATGTAGTAGTAGTAGCAGGTAGGGAAGCAGTGGTTGTGGCTCAAGTCAGAGAGAGGAGTGTAGGAAGGTAAAAGCAACAGTAATAGTAGTAGCAGTAGTAGTAGTAGTAGTAGTAGTAGTAGTAGTAGTAGTAGTAGTAGTAGTAGTAGTAGTAGTAGTAGTAGTAGTAGTAGTAGTAGTAGTAGTAGTAGTAGTAGTAGTAGTAGTAGTAGTGTGCGGGTTATTTGTGTATTGTTCCAATCATGGTATTGTGCCTTTTTATTCTTTAGGTCCTTTAAATTCTCCTCAGCACCTCTTAATCCTCCCTGGGACCAATACATTCCTTTCAAAACCTATAAATCCTCCCCAGGATTTATATATCCTCACCAGATCCTCTGGATCTTTCCTAGATCCTTCCTAGGACCTCTAAATCTTCCCAAAGACCTATAAACTTTCCAAGGATCTTTAAACTCTTCCCAAGTCCTTAAATCCTCCGTGGGAACTCTGAATCCTCCCAACGTTTTCAGATCCTTTCAGGATCTATAAACCATTCTTGAGTCTTCTGAACCCTGCAGAAGAGGTTGGGCTAGGTAAGGTTTGTCAGGAACTAGAACAAGTGTTTCCTGACGAGGGTCTTAGCCGCTGACAGAGGCCTTCCGCTGGCTTACCGGTCTACCCCTTTAAAATTTATGATTATAATTCTTTTTCAGAGAGGTTATCTTCCTGCTTGCCATGTTCATTAAATCCCCTTTCAATTCTTCTCATATTCTTTAAATCGTTTTCCAGTTATTAAAATATATCATTCACATATTTGGACACTTCCCACGACCATTGGATTCTCCGTAGGCTTTTAAACTCTCACTAGGTCTTGAAAGACATCTTTGAAGCCACGAAATCTGCTCCAGGAAGTCTAAATAATTCATTGGTTCTCTAGTTATTCTTCCAAATTCTTTGGATCTTTCCCCTGATATATAGATCCTTCTCAGGATTTCTAAATACTTATCGAGATCTCTTAATCCTTGAAGAATATTTTGATCCTTCTCAGGATCTCTAGATCCACTTCAGGATTCTAGGTCCGCTTCAGAATCTCTAGATCCACTTCAGGATCCCTTGAGCCTCCATAGGATTTCTGCATCCTCCCCTGGATCTTCATATTCTCCTTAGCATTTCTAGATTCTTTAGATATTTCACAGGATTTTTAGATATTCTCTAGCATCTCTTGATCCTCCCCAACATCTCTTTATCCTCCCCACAATCTCTAGATCCTATCCAAGATCTTTAAATTCTCTCCAGGGTTTTTAAATCTTTTGGATATTTAGATCTTCTCCATATCCTCTAGATCATATAAAGGATCTTTAGATATTTTCCATGATCTTTAGATCCTCTCCAGGATATTTAGATTCTCTCCATATCCTCTAGATCATATAAAGGATCTTTAGATCCTTTCCATGATCTTTAGATCCTCTCCAGGATCTTTAAATCCTCTCCAGGGTATTTTGACAATCTCGAAGATTTTCAGATCCTCTACAGGTACTCTAGATCTTTCCTAGGTTCTCTAGTTTCTCCAAAAGTTCCTTGGATCTACCCCAGGTTCTCTAGGTTCTCCCAGGTTATCTAAAGTTTCCCAGGTTTTCAAGATCCTCCCTGTTATCTAGATCCTCTCCAGGTTCTCTAGATCCTCTCCAGGTTCTCTAGATCCTCTCCAGGTTCTCTAGAGCCTCTCCAGGTTCTCTAGATCCCCTCCAGGTTCTCTAGATCCCCTCCAGGTTCTCTAGATTCTCCCAAGTCCACTAAATTCTCCTCCAGTCCTGCTCCAAATTTACTCAAGTTCCATAATTTCTTTAAGATATTCTTTCTGCTTAGGGAATGAAGTTTGAGGATTTGCCTAAAAAATCTTCCCCTAAATTTGCATATGCTCCAGATTTCACAAGATTTGCTGAGTTTTTCCGAGTTTTTACGATCGTGAAGCAAAATCAGCATGGTTCGCCCTCCTAAGCAAACCTCTGTTATTGAAGAAGCTGAGCTCAGGGTAGTTGGTTTACTGTTATAAGGGTGTTGGACTGCTCGAGGGTCGTTAATGTTAATTTCAGTGTATACACTGGGAGAGACATCTCTCAATTTATATACGCCTTCCGATGTATATACAGAGAGAGAGACATCTCTCAATTTATATACGCCTTCCGATGTATATACAGAGAGAGAGACATCTCTTAGTGTATATGCACTGAGATATATAAACACCTTTCGGTAAATAACATTGAATCTCAACTCTGGCTAAAGTTTTATCAAACTATTGTCATATTTTTAACTCCAATAAAAGTCTTTGTGGATCACACACACACAGGATAGGCTAGGATAGCATAGGATAGTGTGGGATAGGCTAGGATATCTAGCTTAGGGTAGTGTGGGATAGGCTAGGATATCCAGCTTAGGGTAGTGTTGGATAGGCTAGGATATCCAGCTTAGGGTAGTGTGGGATAGGCTAGGATAGCTTAGGGTAGTTTGCCACAATTTTCTTTGTTAGGTTACGTTCTGTTAATTAGGTTGTCCTCTTTTCACAAAAAAGTCAATTATAACATACGACAAAGAAAAAAAATTACGAATATAAGAAAAGCGATAAAACGCGTTAGAAATAAGTGAGATTTTGACTGTTTAAAGCGCCTTCATCAGTCACGCATTTGATTGTTTTCACAACATGGGAATTATGTCTGTGATCAAGACGACGAGTTGTGATGAATTACACGGAAGACAATGACAAAATCTCAACAGTTGGTGGAAAAGATAAACACAGTAGAGTTTAACAAGTAAGTAACACTTGGGTATCTGTTTTACCGGAACTTTCGTCTGTACAACAGACTTTTTCACTCGAATACAGGAAGCAGAATTCTTAAGCAACTTTTTTGACTGAAGAAACCTGTTCCTGGAGTATACTGGAGAGGGTTCCTGGGTCAACGCCCCCGCGGTCTGGTCTGTGACCAGGCCTAATGGTGGATCAGGGTCTGATCAACCAGGTTGTTACTGTTGGCTGCACGCAACCCGACGTACGAACCACAGCCCGGCTGGTCAGGAATGGACTTTAGGTGCCTGTCCAGTACACCCAGGGGGCTATTGGTAATCCCCCTAATGTATGCTGGGAGGCAGTTGAACAGTCTTGGGCCCCTCACATTTATTGTTTTGTCTATTATCGTGCTAGTGGCACCCCTGCTTTTCATTGGGGGGATGTTGCATCGTCTGCCGAGTCTTTTGCTTTCATAGGGAGTGGTTTTCGTGTGCAAGTCTGGTACTAATCCCTCTAGGATTTTCCAAGTGTATGTAATAATGTATCTCTCCGCCAGCGTTATAGGGAGTACAGGTTGAGGAACTTCAAGCATTCCCAGTAATTGGGGTGTTTTATTGCAGTTATATGTGTCGTGAGGGTTCTCTGTACATTTTCTAGGTCAGTAATGTCACCTGCCTTGAAAGGTGCAGTTAGTGTGCAGCAATATTCCAACCTAGATAGAACAAGTGACCTGAAGAGTGTCATCATGGGCTTGGCATCCCTAGTTTTGAAGGTTCTCATTATTCATCCTGTCATTTTTCTAGCAAATGCAATTGATACAATGTTGTGGTCTTTGAAGGTGAGATTCTCTGACATTATCACTCCAAGGTCTTTTACATTTGTTTTTCGTTCTATTGTGTGGTTGGATTTTTTATACTTTGATATAGTTTTAATTTCCTCACGTTGTCCATATCGGAGTAATTGAAATTTCGCATCATTGAAATTCATATTGTTTTCTGCGGCCCATTTAAAGATTTGGTTGATGTCTGCTTGGAGTCTTGCAGTGTCTTCAATGGATTACACTGTCATGCAAATTCGGGTGTCATCCGCAAAGGAAGACAGGGTGCTGTGGCTTACATCCCTGTCTATGTCAGATATGAGGATGAGGAACAGGATGGGAGCGAGTACTGTGCCTTGTGGAACAGAGCCTTTCACTGTAGCCGCCTCATACTTTACTCTGTTTACTACTACTCTTTGTGTTCTGTTAGGAAATTATAGATCCATCTACCAACTTTTCCTGTTATTCCTTTATCACCATGGTCACAATTGTCAAAGGCTTTTGCAAAGTCTGTGTATACTCCATCTGCGTTTTGTTTGTCTTCTAGAGCATCCAGGACCTTGTCATAGTGGTCCAGTAGTTGGGACAGACAGGAGCGACCTGCTCTAAACCCATGCTGCCCTGGGTTCAGTAACTGATGGGTATCTAGATGGGTGGCGATCTTGCTTCTTAGAACCCTTTCGAAGATTTTATTATATGGGACGTTAGCGCTATCGGTCTGTAGTTCTTTGCTATTGCTTTAATGCCACCTTTGTGGAGTGGGGCTATGTCTGTTGTTTTTAGCAGCTGTGGAACGACCCCTGTGTCCATGCTCCCTCTCCATAGGATGTTAAAAGCACATCTTGATGAACACGGAGTTCCATGAGTCTGGGCCAGGGGCAGAGTGCAGGGGTATGTCATTTATCGCCTTTTCGAAGTCATTTGGCGTCAGGATAATATCAGATAGGTTTGAGTCTACCAAATTCTGTGTCCCTCTCATAAAAAAATTATTTAGGTTTTCGACTCTCAGTCTGGTTAGCTATAAACAGAGTCATATTGGGACTTGAATAGCTCACTCATTTCCTTGCTGTCATCTGTGTAGGATCCATCTCGTCTAAGTAGGGGCGAAGAAGGTGGAAGGGTAGAGACAAGAGGGGCCCAGTATTGGGCCCCCCAATACTGGATGTTGTTCTTGACTTTGATTTGGCACACTGCAGGTATACCCCATTTTGATTTAAATGACTGTATAAATAATCCGACCTATCTTCCATGCTTTCGGGATCAATTTGCGTCTTCAAAATCGTAGGCCTTCATCCTCCTGTTTGTCTCCCTCTTGTTTCTACCCTTCCACCTTCTTCGCCCCTTTCCTTCCCCTGTCCATTCCCTTCCCCTGCCCCGGCCAGGTGGGAGGTGGTGCGTTCCCTAAGCCACAAGAGTCATCATTCACGGTACAGTTCCTCGGAACGTGGCTGTCCCAAAGACACTTCACGCTCTGCTGACTCTTATGATGGCGCAGTGACCCTCCTGGGTCGTCATTCATGGCGTCGTCCTTGCTGAATTGTCCTCACTGGGTCGTCGTCCTCATGGGGCGTTCTCACCGTGGTCTTCCTCGTTGTGTCGTTTTACTGGGTCGTTCTCTTATGATGGAGCAGTGACCCTTCTGGGTCGTTATTCATCGTGTCGTCTTTGCTGAATTTTCTTCACTGGGTCGTCATCCTCATGGACCTCGTTGGGTCGTTTTACTCCATGAGTTAGTGTCTGGCTCCTCATCCCTGGGTTGCCCTCAGTGGGTCGTTCTCTCTGGAACATTCTTACTAGTTCGAACTTGAGTCGTTTCACTGGGTCGTCCTCTTTGTCATTCCTAGGCCGTCCTCAGTGTGGAGACAAATAGAAGATGTAGTTACTGGTTCAGAAGATAGAGGTGGTGAAAACAACAAGAGGGTTTCTGTAGGGCCAGAAAGGATACTTGGACATATACATGGAAGCACAGGAAAAAAATTATGTAACGATAAAAGAAGTACAATTTGATTTCAACAGTTACAACTACTATTCTCAGCACTACTACTACTACTACTACTCCTAATACGACTATCGAAAACACCACCACAGTCACTACTTCTGTGTTTTTTGTTGTTATGACAGTCTTTAAATCACAAAATAACTACACTCTTTTTTGCAGTCTCTTCGGTAGGGGCCTCTATCTACGGAAGCCTTCAATACGATTGCTGACTTGAGTCCACATGGCTGATTGGAAGAAACGTCTGACTGTGGTGTGAGAATTTATCCAAATTTCTGCATTTAATGTTTCAGATTATTCCACGTTTCATTGACGAAATGTGAGCTTGTCTGCTGTGTCTGTTTTGCACGGCTATAACGCCTCTAGTGGGCGATGAAGACACATCTGCAACAGTTGGGTATATATATTACCGAAACGTTCCACCAACGTGGTAGGCTTCATCAGTCAACAATTGAGGTTTCTTTACTTTGGAAAAGTTTCCAAGACATGCAAGTGATACACAAGTGTCTAATTTATCTAGAAATACACAGAAAAATGTGTTGTAGACAGGAGTTGTGGCGAGGTAAAGATGAAGTAATCAGTCCATCAACCTTGAATAAATAGTTTGAGGTAGTCAGTCCCTGAGCCTGGAGAGGCGTTTAGCTTCATGGTCATCATGGTGTCGGTATATTATACCATTTTCAACAGGATCTAGTACGTGCTTGTCTTGTTGCCTAAAACCTTACTTAACAGAAACTGTAGTTTCTATGAAGGACGATTACTAAGTAATAATACTTACCTGTGGTTTTTATTCAATTATTCGAGCTATATGTGCTTATGTATGCATGGGAGGTTATATAATTGTTATATAAACACTTCTCAGTGCCCAGTAATATCCCACATGAAGACAAACTCAGTTAATCTCCTGAGCTTGTGCTTCTGTGTAGAGATTATTGAGCATTGTTTATTATGGTTAGTTCAGATAATTGCATTTACCAGATTCCTGTCTATTGGTTTCATTGCATTTACCAGATTCCTGTCTATTGGTTTCAAAGTATGGAGGGATACCTACCCCACAAGTTACAAACTCTCACGTAATAGATAAATCCCTACTTCGATTTTTAATCTACTACTGAAGCTCGGAGTAGCTCTTCTTGCCTCGGATAATTGCAAAGATATCTACACATTACACTGGCATCGAAGACTAACTAATATTCTTATAATTGCTGGTTGTACCTAAATGTGACTTTCTCATCTTGTATCAGGAAAACCTGAAGCTGAATTTTTCTGCTGGCATATTGGTATTCATTAGAATACCAACATGTACTTGTGCAGAGAGAGAGGCAAGCCCAGCATCCCCATCATCAGATGTGATCTTGTAACTTGTAACAGCTCTACTCCTGCGACACTACCAGGTGGCTACCAGGTGGCTACCAGGTGGCTACCAGGTGGCTACCAGGTGGCTACCAGGTGGCTACCAGGTTGCGCCTGACACAGACTGAAACAGGCGGGCAGGTAGCAAGTGCTGCCTGCCAATAAAAACACTCCATCAGCGAGAACAATGTTACTTCCTACCTACATACATAAGCTAATGTAATAAGGCAAATAATATAAAGATATTTTCATTTTAGGTATTAATGTAAATATCTTCAATATAAAATTATATGAAAATTCAATAAGTAAATATACCCTGCGTCCTTTTCAGAGGACGCAACAGGAAACGTCAAAGGAAATATTGAGTTAGCGTCCCCTTCCTTCTGGGCCTGCTCGCTCGGGAGGTTTAATTTGCTAGAGTTGAGCAAACACTGTGAAAATTCACTCCAAGCTTGACTTAATTCTGCAAATAAGCTCTTGGCGCACTCTAGTTTAAGTTTCATAATCTTTTTATGGTTATTTGTGAGACAAATCTTGTGTATTAGAGCACTGTCTGTGATACAACAAGAAATCATGTTTAGTGAGCCGATTGCAATGTTTATTAGTTATTTCTTTGAGGATAAAAATGTCTTCCTCTCTGTTCCACTTAAATCTCAACATATTTTTACAACTTGGAACTTCAGTACCAGGAAAATCTATTTTATAATTTCCTTTAATTGTTTTAAATTTTTGCTCCACATCCTGAGAGGCATATTTTCACTTTCCATTTCCATGATGGATTCCAGAAAAGGTTTTGAAATTACCCTCTTCGTTCACATTACATTAAAGACTGTTGATGTGAACGTTTTTACTTGATGTGCCTTTCAGTGAGCTTCTTGATTTCTTCAGGTGAGTGTTTAAAGTAACTTCAAGTGGAAATGGGGATGATGATGCATCGAATAAGATAGACTTGAACCGAAAGGTTTTTAGAGGGCCCTGAGAATCACAGAAGTCCTCAGGCTCAAGATACTGAGAGTAACCTCTGTCAGCTTCTTGTAGGCCTACTCTCGGCAATGCTCTTGAAAGTTTTGCTGTGTAAGCATAGGGATTTGTGGAAAATCTTATCAGTACCTATCAGAGTTACTTATAAGGGATGGACGAGTAAATACTGTCGTTAAAGATTGCCTCAACTTGCTTTGTGCCCTGCAGTTATAATGCAGTAGGGTATATACAATGCATGAGGGAATAGTTTTAGAATCTTTTCTGATCCCAAGATATGAGATATAGTGAGCTTCTTTCTTTGGCTTGTCCTTATTTACGTTTCTCAGTGAAATTATTGTTCAATTGTTCTCGTGTGATTGCCTCACACATAGCAACTCTGGATTCATCCTTAGCTGTGAATTCAATTTCCATGGAAACCTGATATCAATTCCTATGTCCTCTCGGCTCCATAGACTTGTCTATTGGTTCATTCCAGTAGAATGTAATTCTGTTGTAGTGGTGATTCACCGGAGTTGTCACTAGTTTTTCCTTTACTGGCAACACTACGTAGACATATAACTTATGGTCCTACTCGTAATCTTAATTATGATTATAATAAAAAATGAAGTGCTAAACATCTTAATTATGAGTAGAACCATATTCCTAATTAAGATTAGGAGAAGGACCATAAGTTATATGTCTACGTAGTGTTGCCAGGATGAAAGTATCGATATTTACTGAAACAACTCTATTTTTGTATGTCTGGATAGGCTAATCATACCTTGGTTTCCTTAAGGGCGATTCTTGTATTGTGAGACCTGTACCCACTCTGCCTGAGGTATCTCAGCAAGTGAGCCCGTCTCCTGTATTATCCCAGTGCTTAACAAAATAGGGAATAGCATAAGAAGGTACAAATAAAAATGGGAACTATGGCTATAGTTTACTTAATAACATTAAGAGCTATAATACAACATATCCTGATGGAGAATTACATAATATAACAATTGAGACTTATTACCAAGGAGAAGGGTAGATGTTATCAGTAACAAGGGCTTGTACTCACTCTTAATTCACCGACCAGCTGACCCGAGATTCGCAATGCGTGGTCCACTACACACACGGCTGTCCTGGGCTCCCGCTCACCGGACCTGTCACCAGCCTCTCTCTCTTCTCTAGCCGTTTCCTTGAGCTTATATGGTCCTTAAAGCACCCCCCTTCCCCATAAGGCGTAGACCACGTGTTACGACCTGACGCCCGTCAAGAACAAAACACCTAAGACTTAAGCAGCGAGGTGTATCTGGCAGCTATTTGCCAAGGCAAGGTGTGTGACAATTTACTGATTCATACAATGGGTTACCAAAACATTTTTAGAACCCAGCTTTCTTATGCTGTATTATTTTGAGAGACCTCATGTGAAATTGTGGCAACACTGGTTATCCGAAAAAGGCTATCCTTCTTACTTCAGTTATTCCAAAGCTCCATTTAAGTAATCTGTAGCGATGCTGCTTTCTCATTGCTGTAAAATAATGATCCATTATATTTTGACCCATCACAAATCGTCGCTGATTCGTCTTCCGTGCATTATGTAGAAGCCACTTGCCTGTTGGAGACACAAACCTGTACAGTTTCCTTTGCCCCTGAAACACTTTGCCCCTGAAACACTTTGCCCCCAGAAACACTTTACCCCCAAAACACTTTCCTCCTGAAACACTTTGCCTCTGAAACACTTTCCTCCTGAAACACTTTGCACCTGAAACACTTTGCACCTGAAACACTTTGCACCTGAAACACTTTGCACCTGAACACTTGCATCACCTTTTCATTCTTTAGGCTCGTTATACTGTGTCCCGTAGCTGGATCGGTAGCGCACTCAGCTCACACACTGAGGTCCGGAGATCGAATCCCCGGTACGGCTGGCAAACATTAGTACGTGTTTCCTTAAAACATCTGCTGTCCATGTTCACCCATCAGTGTAAAATAGGTACCTGGGTGCTAGTCGACTGGTGTGGGTCGCATCCTGGGACAAAACTGGCTTTCTATATAGTAGTATGTCATTGATGTCAGCTATGGCCTGTATACCTTGTACATGTACTTGTAGGAATAAAGATAATATTGTTATTATTATTATTACGTGTCACTACTAATAGCTATTGTAATTTATTCCTCGTCAACAAAGTGCACTCGGTCAATTGCACTTTCATCTGGGACTGCAGACTCGTTACTTTTCTGATTAACAATTTGGAAAGTGCTTCTTACTTTGACCAGGTAACAATATATTGGAAGGCTGGGAATATGTTCTACACAATGGCAGTTAATTTAGATTAAGGTTCCATAGAATGTTTTTATCACACGTCTGTTGGACTGCATACACGATACAATTAGCTATAAGCCTTGACGACTTTCCTTGCAGACAATGAAGAAGTATTTATCGAAATTCATTTTCAGACGTTAAATCTTTTTCGGTGACAAGATTCGTCTTGACTGATGCTGTTAAGAGACACCTGTGCAACATTTTGGGAATCTCTATTCTCGAAACGTTTCTCCAAAAAGTTGCTTCTTCAGTCCAGTACAGAGAAGAACTTGTAAAAAAAATCAAATTTGTATAGTTCAGGGTATTTGTTAGCAACAAATAAGTGTATTACAGGTTCTTCTTGGACTGAAGAAGGTACTGGCTGGCGAAACGTTTCCAGAACGAAGATTCTCAAATGTTACACAACTGTCTCTTTTATAAATTTTGTCAGTTTTATAAGCAGTTTTAACAAATTGATTATCGCTACTAATAAACTACTTAAACTAATTTTAAGTTGATTGTCTAGAGTTACTCTGAATCTTTGTTGATCAAGCAACCAATGAGAGGGATGCACCAAACTCACTACTATAACTAATTATTTCACTTTAATTCGATCTTGGTCACAGTAATTAGCTTCTAAAAAGTACATGGCTTGTTTATAAATGACATTAGTTGCATCGAGTGATCTGATTAGCTAATCAAATAGTCTTGCTTAGCCTCAATGTCTTTCTTGGTGTGCCCAAATGTTATGAAATCATCAGGAAATTATTAGAAAGCAGTTTCTTCAAAGGTAGACATAGTCAGCTTATGGGGCATAGGTGATATTGAGGTCACTGCCAAGACATTTATTGGTAAGAATTGCTATTTCTTGGGAAGATTTGTAATACTAAGTTCATGGGACTATTACGAACACAGGTAATAAATGACCTGTAAGACATGGTCGTAAGGGGAATTGGAGCAAACAAACTCAGCGGTAGACTATAATGTACAGCACGGTGTCAGATGGTAAAGCAGAAGACAGAGAGAGTGCACCGTACTCAACCAGCAGGTAGGCAAGTCTGTCAGTGCTTACTGCGAGTGAACCACGTTGCTTCAGCTTTGGCGGGCTTGCCTGTGAGTGGTCAATGAACCAAGGTACTGATTTAACGGGTACCCTATCGTTCGTTAAACCCTTAACACCCGGTTCGCTGGTTGGGAGACAGCCTATATGGGAGTGTGACATACACCTAATAAATTGTAACATACTCTTTGTATGCCACAGGAACAGAACTCTTAAACACACAGCATGTAACTAACACACGTTTTTACACAAATAAATTTTACATGCTAAGATCTGTTATTCTACCTCAACTCATTTCAAAGCCCAGCCCTATCTAAGGTATACTACCAACCCCCAGGATGCCACCCACACCAATCGACTAACAATCAGGTAGCTGCTTACTGTTAAGTGAACAGGAGTAGCAGGTGTAAGGAAACATGCCTAACGTTTCCACCGGTACAGGAAATCGATCCCTGGACACTCAATGTGTGAGCCGAGTGCGCTACCAACCGAGCCACGGGACCTACTTTCCCGTCTGTTGGCATAAATCAGTAAATTACTAACCTGTCAACATATTACTTTGGCACCCCAACTGCAGGGTGTCCCATAAAGAAAAAATCGTAATGATTATGTAGCTAAAATAATGACTTACTAGTTATCATATGTAATTACTCTGAAATTACTGTTTATATTTCAAAACACTGACATGGAGGTTGTCATCTTGACACTTTAGAAAGGCTAGTGTGTCTCTGAGTGTGACACTTTGCAACTTGTGTCACAAATATCGTCACATTGAGTGGAGCAAGTAGCGTAACAGCTCCTGGGTTGTTACACGAGTTGCAAAGAGAGTTAAGAGAGTTGTAATGCAATTAGTGTCTCAAGTAGCATTTGCAACTCGCGGGTTTCGACACGAGTTGAGATGCAACTTGCAGGAATGTTGTTACCTCCATTCTCTCCCCCTCAGTCATGCGGAGGTAATTTCTTCACAACTACAACTACCACCACCTCAACCACACAACTACTACTACTACTACTACTGTCAAGACCAGAAACTCTACTTTTACTATTACTGCTATTACCAATACCATTACTAATAATAGTTACTACTTCTATCACCACTTCAATCACCACTACTTCCTGGTACTTCTTCCGCTACTACCAGTATCAATACCACAATAAACCACGGCACGGGTGTAGTTCCCTACAACCACGCTGGAGGGGAGATTCATCTATAAAACTTGCCTTTGTTGTCACAGTGAGACCCATGTTAACCTCCCTATGGTGTATAAATATACCTTGTTGGATGAATCTTATTGTAGCTAGCTGGTTCAGTGGTTTACACACTGGCCTGAAATTTTACAACTCACTCGCCATTGGTTCAAACCCCACCCGTTCCGTGGCTTGTTTCCAAATCGTGTTATCACGATTTCGTGAATCATAATACAATATTTCTACCAAGACTACTACTAGGCTGGAATATTGCTGTACACTAACTGCCCCCTTTCAAGGTAGGCGAAATTGCAGATCTGGAGAATGTACAAAACTTTCACGGCACACATAAATACTAAACTACTTGTGACGATTAAAGACCCTTAATTTGTATTCCCTGGAATTCAGGCGAGAAAGATACATGATAATATACATTTGGAAAATCCTAGAGGGACTAGTCCCAAATTTGCACAAGAAAATCACTCCCTACGAAAGCAAAAGACTCGGCAGGAGATGCAACATTCCCTCCAAACAAAAGCAGAGGTGCCACGAGTCCGCTAAGAGAAAACACTAAGTGTCAGGTGCCCAAGACTGTTCAAGTGCCTCCAAGCATACATAAGGGGGATTACCAATAGACCCCTGGCTGTCTTCAAGAAGGCGCTGGACAGCCGGGCTGTGGTTCGTACGTCGGTCTGCGTGCAGCCAGCAGTAACAGCCTGGTTGTTCATACCCTGATCCACAACGAGGCCTGGTCTCAGACCGGACATCAGGTGACGTTGATCCCCGAAACCCTCTCCAGGTATACTCCAGGTATTCCCTGGAGGTATAGGGCCAACTGACAGTCATGGGTGTGAGCAGACGTCAGAGTTCCACTGGTAAACAGCAACACACGCATTGCATCTCGTGTAATCTCATATTTACAAAACACTGTTGCAACTTCTGCTTAAGTGTTTGTGTTCTTGCAACTTTATTAAACGCTTTATTCCATTGTTTTTTAACTCCGAACAAATTGAAGGAAAGACACACTTTGCGGAGTGTAATTTAATTAGAACAACATTATGTTCTGTTCAGAGAATAACCAAATATTGTCATAATAATTATAATAATCGTAATAATTATTTCTTCTTAACCTTATATTACCCCCAACAGGTTAACAATTTACTTGTGTACAAATCCGGTATTGCTCTGGAACTACATGTGTTTGAGTGTACTTAAGAAGACACATGTTGGGTAAAAGGACACATGGTCAAGACCATTCCATCTCATGGATTGAATGGTCGTGTGGTCAGAGCGTCGTGCATTTTGACCTGCTTCCCATAAGGCAGGCCAAGGTAGCACGGGTTCGATACCTAACCATGCCACAGTTTAATTGTACATTAGTTTATATGGATACATAAAAACTGATTGTATGTATGGATACATACAAACTGATTGAACTAACAGTGTGTGGGGCAGGATGGAAGGTGTAAGCTTTACAAGGACATGAGACTGTACTAACGGACCAGTATGGTTGTCATACAGAACATGGAGGCACTCTATATATCCTTGGTTAGGCCTTATTCAGAATACACTGCACAGTTTTGGTCACCGTATTACAGAATGAATATAAATAAACTGGCAAACGTCCAAATCTTCCCTATGAGGATAGACTGAGGGCCCTGGAGCTGCACTCTCTAGAAAGGCGTAGAATTAGGAGTGATATGATTGAGTGCATAAATGGAAAACAGGAATAAGTAAAGGAGATGTAAATATGGTGCTAAAAATATCTAGCCAGGACAGGACTCCCAGCAATGGTTTTAAGTTGGAAAAATTCGGATTCAGGAAGAATATAGTAAAGCACTGGTTTGGTAATAGAGTTGTGGATGAGTGGAACAAACTCCCGAGTACCGTCATAGAAGCTAAAACGTTGTGTAGTTTTAAAAAATCGGTTAGATAAATGCATGAGTAGGTATGGGTGGAAAAATAAACACATAAGCAGTATAATGTGATCCTTTATTGACAACGTTTCGCCCACACAGTGGGCTTTAGCGAGTCACAAACAGATCTGTTTGTGACTCGATAAAGCCCACTGTGTGGGCGAAACGTTGTCAATAAAGGATCACATTATACTGCTTATGTGTTTATTTTTCCATTGTGTCGGTATTTTATACCATTTATTTCCATCAGGTATGGGTGGGTGTGAGTTGGACCTGACTAGCTTGTGCTAATAGGTCTGATGGCATGCTCCTTCCTTAAGTGGATGCAACCTGACCTGACTAGGTTGGGTCATTGGCTTAAGCTGATAGGAGACTTAGACCTGCCTCGCATGTGTCATTAGGACTACTGGAGTGTTCTTTCTTTCTTAAGCGAATTCATCCAAGTCGTCAGAGTCAGGGAGGTTATCTGATGCTTGGTAGCAAGGCTAGACTTCCTAGGATGGTTGGTACCAACCTTGTCACCATTGTCGAATCATTCTTCGTCCGATCTGTCGGTAAGTACATTGTAACCGAGAGCATCAAATGCACTCTGAACTGGAACGGAAAACAGCGACTATATTAAAGTGACTATCTCTGCTTTGTGCTGTGGGCGCGAGTCTTCCCCGAACTGTGGGACTGACTACTGCCGCTACGCCCACTCTGACAAGAAAATCTACCACACTAAGCCTTGTAACGGCAGGTGCCCAACTGGGCATCCTTCAGTTTATGGCTGGAAATGACTGTCTTCAAATGCTTCAGGGCATTACATGCTGTGGTGGCATAACCTGAACATTCATAGAACACACAGTAAGAGTCTTTGGGGTGCTAACTGGAATGACTCCAGAAGCATGACTTAGACCGAAGGTTTGTATACCCTGACCTATAGTGTCCACGCTTACCACAGAAAAAGCATATGACATCATGCATGGACTGTGATGCAAGTGATGGTAAACGATGGGGATAATTAATTTTCCTGTTGCTATTTTTACTCGACTTATTTAGAGGGTTATGAGTGCAGGTGCTTTGTGAATCCGACTCTTTAATGAGTGCAGCATAAACGGCTGCACTCTACACAGATGCAAATACAGGTGTGGGTGGAGTTACGTAGTACACTATCCTAGTCAGAGGGCAACTGTAGTTTATCAGTGGCTTCATACAGACACAGGACATCTTGTTCCAGGACAAGATTTAACTCATTAGTAGAATGATAGAGATTAGTGGGAGCGTCCCTTTGCATAATACCTGTGAAAATCATGGGGATAACGTCCTCAGGATGAAATGGACCATTGCTACCCACCTATCTGGGTTTTTTTCCGATGGACTTGAAGTCTTTAGAGGAACTGCTCAACTCCACAAATGCACTTAAAAGACTTTCATCAAGCATATGCTTCTCATGCCATACTTTGGAAAGAATGTCCAAATAATAGAATGCCTTCCACCTACAAAAATATTTACGCACTTCCACCTTGATATACCACTTCTTAAACTTCCATCTTATCCTGCAAGACTGATGTAGCTGCATGTCTAATGAAGTGGTTGTTCATGGGGTCATCATGTTTACCCTGGATAAAAGTCTCAACGGACTTTATACACGTCTCTAACAGCTCTGAGCTACCATCAAGGGTGAGAGAGGGAGATGGACAATAAGCGGAAGCTTCATGGGTAGTTATGGAGGCCACGACCAACTCCACAATTTCACTAACTTGTAACTGTGTCCTCTAAAAATACTACCTCAGCCATTCTTTACTGGAAAACTACTGTTTGAGCTGGCCTGAGAAGGCAAAGTGTTGTGTTCAGTGCGGGTACTATGTTGTGTTCAGTGCGGGTACTATGTTGTGTTCAGTGCGGGTACTATGTTGTGTTCAGTGCGGGTACTATGTTGTGTTCACTGCGGGTACTATGTTGTGTTCACTGCGGGTACTATGTTGTGTTCAGTGCGGGTACTATGTTGTGTTCAGTGCGGGTACTATGTTGTGTTCAGTGCGGGTACTATGTTGTGTTCATGCGGGTACTATGTTGTGTTCACTGCGGGTACTATGTTGTGTTCAGTGGCAGGTACTATGTTGTGTTCAGTGCAGGTACTATGTTGTGTTCAGTGCGGGTACTATGTTGTGTTCAGTGCGGGTACTATGTTGTGTTCAGTGCGGGTACATTTTCATGGCTATTGTGTTCAGTGCGGTACTATGTTGTGTTCAGTGCGGGTACTATGTTGTGTTCAGTGCGGGTACTATGTTGTGTTCAGTGCGGGTACTATGTTGTGTTCAGTGCGGGTACTATGTTGTGTTCAGTGCGGGTACTATGTTGTGTTCAGTGCGGGTACTATGTTGTGTTCAGTGCGGTACTATGTTGTGTTCAGTGCGGTACTATGTTGTGTTCAGTGCGGGGACTATGTTGTGTTCAGTGCGGGTACTATGTTGTGTTCAGTGCGGGTACTATGTTGTGTTCAGTGCGGTACTATGTTGTGTTCAGTGCGGGTACTATGTTGTGTTCAGTGCGGGTACTATGTTGTGTTCAGTGCGGGTACTATGTTGTGTTCAGTGCGGGTACTATGTTGTGTTCAGTGCGGGTACTATGTTGTGTTCAGTGCGGGTACTATGTTGTGTTCAGTGCGGGTACTATGTTGTGTTCAGTGCGGGTACTATGTTGTGTTCAGTGCGGGTACTATGTTGTGTTCAGTGCGGTACTATGTTGTGTTCAGTGCGGGTACTATGTTGTGTTCAGTGCGGGTACTATGTTGTGTTCAGTGCGGTACTATGTTGTGTTCAGTGCGGGTACTATGTTGTGTTCAGTGCGGGTACTATGTTGTGTTCAGTGCGGTACTATGTTGTGTTCAGTGCGGGTACTATGTTGTGTTCAGTGCGGGTACTATGTTGTGTTCAGTGCGGGTACTATGTTGTGTTCAGTGCGGGTACTATGTTGTGTTCAGTGCGGGTACTATGTTGTGTTCAGTGCGGGTACTATGTTGTGTTCAGTGCGGGTACTATGTTGTGTTCAGTGCGGGTACTATGTGTTCAGTGTTCAGTGCAGGGTACTATGTTGTGTTCAGTGCGGTACTATGTTGTGTTCAGTGCGGGTACTATGTTGTGTTCAGTGCGGGTACTATGTTGTGTTCAGTGCGGGTACTATGTTGTGTTCAGTGCGGTACTATGTTGTGTTCAGTGCGGGTACTATGTTGTGTTCAGTGCGGGTACTATGTTGTGTTCAGTGCGGGTACTATGTTGTGTTCAGTGCGGGTACTATGTTGTGTTCAGTGCGGTACTATGTTGTGTTCAGTGCGGGTACTATGTTGTGTTCAGTGCGGGTACTATGTTGTGTTCAGTGCGGGTACTATGTTGTGTTCAGTGCGGGTACTATGTTGTGTTCAGTGCGGTACTATGTTGTGTTCAGTGCGGGTACTATGTTGTGTTCAGTGCGGGTACTATGTTGTGTTCAGTGCGGGTACTATGTTGTGTTCAGTGCGGGTACTATGTTGTGTTCAGTGCGGGTACTATGTTGTGTTCAGTGCGGGTACTATGTTGTGTTCAGTGCGGGTACTATGTTGTGTTCAGTGCGGGACTATGTTGTGTTCAGTGCGGGACTATGTTGTGTTCAGTGCGGGTACTATGTTGTGTTCAGTGCGGGTACTATGTTGTGTTCAGTGCGGTACTATGTTGTGTTCAGTGCGGGTACTATGTTGTGTTCAGTGCGGACTATGTTGTGTTCAGTGCGGGTACTATGTTGTGTTCAGTGCGGTACTTATGTTGTGTTCAGTGCGGTACTATGTTGTGTTCAGTGCGGTACTATGTTGTGTTCAGTGCGGTACTATGTTGTGTTCAGTGCGGGTACTATGTTGTGTTCAGTGCGGGTACTATGTTGTGTTCAGTGCGGGTACTATGTTGTGTTCAGTGCGGGTACTATGTTGTGTTCAGTGCGGGTACTATGTTGTGTTCAGTGCGGTACTATGTTGTGTTCAGTGCGGGTACTATGTTGTGTTCAGTGCGGTACTATGTTGTGTTCAGTGCGGGCACTATGTTGTGTTCAGTGCGGTACTATGTTGTGTTCAGTGCGGTACTATGTTGTGTTCAGTGCGGGTACTATGTTGTGTTCAGTGCGGGTACTATGTTGTGTTCAGTGCGGTACTATGTTGTGTTCAGTGCGGTACTATGTTGTGTTCAGTGCGGTACTATGTTGTGTTCAGTGCGGGTACTATGTTGTGTTCACTGCGGGTACTATGTTGTGTTCAGTGCGGGTACTATGTTGTGTTCAGTGTGGGTACTATGTTGTGTTCAGTGCGGTACTATGTTGTGTTCAGTGCGGGTACTATGTTGTGTTCAGTGCGGTACTATGTTGTGTTCCAGTGCGGGTACTATGTTGTGTTCAGTGCGGGTACTATGTTGTGTTCAGTGCGGGTACTATGTTGTGTTCACTGCGGGTACTATGTTGTGTTCAGTGCGGGTACTATGTTGTGTTCAGTGCGGGTACTATGTTGTGTTCACTGCGGGTACTATGTTGTGTTCAGTGCGGGTACTATGTTGTGTTCACTGCGGGTACTATGTTGTGTTCAGTGCGGTACTATGTTGTGTTCAGTGCGGTACTATGTTGTGTTCAGTGCGGGTACTATGTTGTGTTCACTGCGGGTACTATGTTGTGTTCAGTGCGGGTACTATGTTGTGTTCACTGCGGGTACTATGTTGTGTTCAGTGCGGGTACATCATCGGGCACATCATCAAGTCTAATACAACAACAAAAAGTAGAGAAACAAAATTTGGAAAAATTGGCAGAAAAGCTGAAAGGGAAGGGTAGGGCAGAGTAGGGCAGGGTAGGGCAGAGTAGGGCAGGGTATGGTAGGGTAGAGCAGGGAAGGGAAGGGCAGGGCAGGGTAGGGTAGGGTAGGGCAGGGTAGGGCAGGGTACGCAATTTACTTTTAAATGGTCTCGGAGTCGGCAAGAACAAACACTATACGATGATATAGTAAATAACTTGTATAATATGGCAAATTTCAACAGACTCTCAGTAAATGAGAGTAAATATGGAAAGTAATATAAGTAAATATAAGCTTATGAAAGTAGATGCACAAAAGATAACTGAACAAAATGAACACGAGAGTGCAAAGAAAAATTTGCAACAGTGCTTCTACTATAGCAATGGCAAAATTGTTGCAACAAAAAGAAAAAACAAGGTGTCAGCACAACACATGGAGTCTAATGACAAAGGTGTAAGAATATAAATCGTAGACTCACTGAGGCACACAAGTAAATAGTTGCAATTGCAAGTAGTTGCAAACTTAAGGGCTAAAATAATCCATTTGCAAAAGAGTAAAGTGAATAAGGCGTAAGGCGTAAGGCAGAAGAATGCGAAAGACACTGAAGTCTTGAGCAAAGGCTTCACTTGGGGACTTAAGGCAACTGTAACGGTACTCGCAAGTACTCTGGAGTTTGCTGTGGGGTCCAGATTGCTATCCACAGATGGAGACTGACTTTAGGGTATAGATACGTTACGGGTTTCTCTGCTAAAAGGTTTAGCGTGACAGGTAGCACGAGAATACATTGATTACTGTAGCGTGTTATAGACGAGCAGCTGTTGCATGTTATGGACGAGCAGCTGTTGGGTGTTATGGACCAGCAGCTGTTGCGTGTTATGGACCAGCAGCTGGCTGGCATTCTCGAGGGTCGGCAGAGAGCGTGTGTTCGACCACGAGGGAATGACTAAGGCTAAGCAATATACTGGATAAAGACAGTACTGTGAGCACTGAGAATTATACAAGACAAATAAATATTTGCACAAATGTAAATAGTACAAAAAAGTAAAATGCCAGAACACGTGAGTACTTGTGTCGTGCGAGGAAACGAACGCAATTATTAGGTACTCTGTACTTAAGAACAATGCCGTGAATGGACACTTAAACAAAACTTGTTCACAGGCAATGAAAAAAATACTGAAACTAGAACACTTAACACCATATTGTACATGTATACAATACCGACATGATGAAAAATTAGACACGTGCAACTGTAGTCTCGAAGACTACGGTATTCTTCACCAACTCCAAGGTTGAGGGACTGATTACCTCATATTTTGTATATACTTCTACTGTTTTTCCAGTAAGTCCTTGAAATTGTACTGATAAAACCACTGGATTGCGAAACGTCTATAACTAAGATACCTAGATGTTGCACAAGTCTAATTCTTCATCTTTACTAGCTAGCAAATACAGAGATCGGAACAGGTGTAGATTCTGATGACAGACGACAAACTTGTGCTATGAAGGGAGAAGCATCCTGGTGTGACGTCGGGGTGTGAAGTACAGGTGTGACGTCGGGGTGTGAAGTACAGGTGTGACGTCGGGGTGTACTTAATGGATGGCTAAGCACTCTGAGTCTGGCTTAGGATAGTAGAACTTGGCGGACTGGCTTGGGACGCTAACTGGTGGCTGGGCGCTTCCAAGACCACAAAGAACGTCGTAGCAACCCTGAGGAGAAATCAAATGAGCTAATTACAAGCTGAACAAGGTGTGAGAGGGTGAATGAAGGCAGTGTGGTGTATAGGGTATGGGGCTACCTACCACTCACGCTCCTTAGGCTGTAGACAACCACAATAAAATATCTCAACTCCCTCACCTCTCGCTGCTTCAGCTTCTATAACCGTGACCAAACATTGAACAGGTGTGATGATGGCTCAGGGTGGAACAGACTGCTCACAGGAAACTGGCGTTTCTCCTCTGGGTTGAACACGTGACTACGAGTCTAGAGGTGACGAAATGATCTCTGTCCAATTTTTAAGTTCAATATGGACGAAAAGATGCCCCTGACGCCTTGCAGTGTGCTGGGATGGACTTGCACGCCGTAAATACTTCGGCATAGCCGATGCAAAGAGATATATAATGCTGGGACGAACTCTTTTCCCTGGTCTTGTGTCAACGGCTTAGTTGCTATCAGTGCTGCCACTAATTTCTAATGACGGCGATTAGAGGTAGAGTTGGTATGGGACAGTTCACCTTGCCCTTGACTGCAGGGTTGGTTGGCATGGCAGCTGGCGAGTTAGAAGTAATGCGGGATAGTGTAAACTCGCGTGGTTTACTGGCTGTGGGTACACCAGGTAAACAGAAGTAATGGCAGACAATGCCAAGACCAAGGAGGTAGGTGTTGACCACGGGGCAGCAGTCAAGGGAGAGAGGAAAAGTAGGCGCGACCTCATTCTAACTTTTTGTGTGTTATTCTATGTAATTTACACTATGTATGATAATTATCCTTGTGTACCTGTGCCTAAATAAAGTTACTAGGTACAGGGCCTCCTACTGAAGCCTATGAGAAACAGGTCTAGGCGAAGATTTTGAAATTACGGGTAGGAACTTCATTACAGTTCAGGAGGTGTTTGAACCTATGGCAAGTGAATTCTAAACAGTGACCTGTGAGGTTCAGGACTCACCTGTGAGGTTCAGGACTCACTTGTGAGGTTCAGGACTCACCTGTAAGGTTCAGGACTCACCTGTGAGGTTCAGGACTCACTTGTGAGGTTCAGGACTCACCTGTAAGGTTCAGGACTCACCTGTGAGGTTCAGGACTCACCTGTGAGGTTCAGGACTCACCCACGCTAAAGCAGTAATGGAGAAGACCTGAACTGGTGGGTACAAAGAGGTATTGAAGGAGAGATGTGGTGGAGGAGACAAGAGATGGTGTTAAAGACAAGAGGTAAGAAAGAAGAAAAGACTTGGTGAAGAAGTAAGGACAAAAAGCCGTAAAGGAGGAGAGAGGTGACGGCAAGACCTAGTAACTTTAGGGAAGACAGGATGTAGTGAAGCCAGGATGCAAGGAAGACAGGATGTAGTGAAGCCAGAATGCAAGGAAGACAGGATGTAGTGAAGACAGGATGTAGTGAAGACAGGATGTAGTGAAGACAGGATGTAGTGAAGACAGGATGTAGTGAAGACAGGATGTAGTGAAGACAGGATGTAGTGAAGACAGGATGTAGTGAAGACAGGATGTAGTGAAGACAGGATGTAGTGAAGACAGGATGTAGTGAAGACAGGATGTAGTGAAGACAGGATGTAGTGAAGGCAGGATGTAGTGAAGACAGGATGTAGTGAAGACAGGATGTAGTGAAGACAGGATGTAGGGAAGACAGGATGTAGTGAAGACAGGATGTAGGAAGACAGGATGTAGTGAAGACAGGATGTAGTGAAGACGGTAGTGAAGACAGGATGTAGGAACAGGATTAGTGAAGACAGGATGTAGTGAAGACAGGATGTAGGAAGACAGGATGTAGTGAAGACAGGATGTAGGGAAGACAGGATGTAGTGAAGACAGGATGTAGGAAGACAGGATGTAGTGAAGACAGGATGTAGTGAAACAGGATGTAGTAAGACAGGATTAGTGAAGACAGGATGTAGTGAAGACAGGATGTAGTGAAGACAGGATGTAGTGGAAGACAGGATGTAGTGAAGACAGGATTAGGAAACAGGATGGGAAAAGGATGTAGTGAAGACAGGATGTAGGAAGACAAGGATGTAGTGAAGACAGGATGTAGGAAGACAGGATGTAGTGAAGACAGGATGAAACAGGATGTAGTGAAGACAGGATGTAGTGAAACAGGATGTAGTGAAGACAGGATGTAGTGAAGACAGGATGTAGTGAAGACAGGATGTAGTGAAGACAGGATGTAGTGAAGACAGGATGTAGTGAAACAGGATGTAGTGAAGACAGGATGTAGTGAAGACAGGATGTAGTGAAGACAGGATGTATGAAACGGGATGTAGGAAGACAGGATGTAGTGAAGACAGGATGTAGTGAAGACAGGATGTAGTGAAGACAGGATGTAGTGAAGACAGGATGTAGTGAAGACAGGATGTAGTGAAGACAGGATGTAGTGAAGACAGGATGAGTGAAGACAGGATGTAGGGAAGACAGGATGTAGTGAAGACAGGATGTAGTGAAGACAGGATGTAGGGAAGACAGGATGTAGGAAGACAGGATGTAGTGAAGACAGGATGTAGTGAAGACAGGATGTAGTGAAGACAGGATGTAGTGAAGACAGGATGTAGTGAAGACAGGATGTAGGGAAGACAGGATGTAGTGAAGACAGGATGTAGTGAAGACAGGATGTAGTGAAGACAGGATGTAGTGAAGACAGGATAGTGAAGACAGGATGTAGGAAGACAGGATGTAGTGAAGACAGGATGTAGTGAAGACAGGATGTAGTGAAGACAGGATGTAGTGAAGACGGATTAGTGAAGACAGGATGTAGTGAAGACAGGAAATGTAGTGAAGACAGGATGTAGTGAAGACAGGATGTAGTGAAGACAGGATGTAGTGAAGACAGGATTGAACGTGGGAAGACAGGATGTAGTGAAGACAGGATGTAGGAAGACAGGATGTAGTGAAGACAGGAGTTAAGACGGAGTAGTGAAGACAGGATGTAGTGAAGACAGGATGTAGTGAAGACAGGATGTAGTGAAGACAGGATGTAGTGAAGACAGGATGTAGTGAAGACAGGATGTAGTGAAGACAGGATGTAGTGAAGACAGGATGTAGTGAAGACAGGATGTAGTGAAGACAGGATGTAGGGAAGACAGGATGTAGTGAAGACAGGATGTAGTGAAGACAGGATGTAGTGAAGACAGGATGTAGTGAAGACAGGATGTAGTGAAGACAGGATGTAGGAAGACAGGATGAGTGAAGACAGGATGTAGTGAAGACAGGATTAGGGAAGACAGGATGTAGTGAAGACAGGATGTAGTGAAGACAGGATGTAGTGAAGACAGGATGTAGTGAAGACAGGATGTAGTGAAGACAGGATGTAGTGAAGACAGGATGTAGTGAAGACAGGATGTGTAAGACAGGATGTAGGAAGACAGGATTAGTGAAGACAGGATGTAGGGGAAGACAGGATGTAGTGAAGACAGGATGTAGGGAAGACAGGATGTAGGAAGACAGGATGTAGTGAAGACAGGATGTAGTGAAGACAGGATGTAGTGAAGACAGGATGTAGTGAAGACAGGATGTAGTGAAGACAGGATGAGTGAAGACAGGATGTAGGAGGGAGAAGCAGGATGTAGTGAAGACAAGATGTAGGAAGACAAGGGTGTAGTGAAGACAGGATGTAAGAAGACAGGATGTAGTGAAGGACAGGATGTAGGAAGACAAGATGTAGTGAAGACAGGAGTAGTGAAGACAGGATGTAGTGAAGACAGGATGTAGTGAAGACAGGATGTAGGAAGACAGATGTAGTGAAGACAGGATGTAGTGAAGACAGGATGTGGTGAAGACGGGATGTAGTGAAGACAGGATGAGTGAAGACAGGATGTAGTGAAGACAGGATGTAGTGAAGACAGGATGTAGGAAGACAGGATGAAGATGAGAAGACAGGATGTAGTGAAAAACAGGATGTAGTGAAGACAGGATTAGTAAGAAGGATGGTGAAGACAGGATGTAGTGAAAACAGGATGTAGTAAGACAATGTGAAGAAAAGGATGTAGTGAAGACAGGAGTAGTGAAACGGATGTAGTGAAGCAGGATGTAGGTGAAGACAGGATGTAGTGAAGACAGGATGTAGTAAGCAGTGGAGTAGTGAAGACAGGATGTAGGGAAGACAGGATGTAGTGAAGACAGGATGTAGGGAAGACAGGATGTAGTGAAGACAGGATGTAGTGAAGACAAGATGTAGTGAAGACAGGATGAAGACAGGATGTAGGAAGACAGGATGTAGGGAAGACAGGATGTAGGGAAGACAGGAGTGTGAAGCAGGATGTAGTGAAGACAAGATGTAGTGAAGACAGATGTAGTGAAGACAGGATGTAGTGAAGACAGGTGGTGAAGACAGGATGTAGTGAAGACAGGATGTAGGAAGACAGAAGTGAAGACAGGATGTAGTGAAGACAGGATAGTGACAGGATGTAAAGACAGATGTCGGAAGACGGATGTAGAAGGACAGGAGAGTGAAGACAGGATGTAGAAGACAGGATTAGTGAAGACAGGATGGTGAAACAGGATGTAGTGAAGACAGGATGTAATGAAGGATGTAGGGAAGACAGGATGTAGTGAAGACAGGATGTAGGTGAAGACAGGATGAGTGAAGCAGGATGTAAAAGTGAAGACAGGATGTAGTGAAGACAGGATGTAGTGAAGACAGGATGTAGTGAAGACAGGATGTAGTGGAAACAGGGTGGGAGAAAGACAAGAAAAGAGATAAGAGAAAGAAAGAGAAAGAAGAAAAAGAGAGAAGAACAGAGAGAGTAGTGAAAATAGTAAAGAAATGGTGAGGAAGAATAAGATAAGTAGGAGAGAGGGAAGTGGAAAAGGAGTAAGTTAAGAAGATAGTAAAAGAAGAAACAGGATATAAAGAGGGAGTAACAGTGCAAAAGATGGAGTAACAGTGTAAAACGTTGAGTAGCTAGTGTAAAACGTTGAGTGGCGGGGGTAAAACGTTGAGTGGCGGGGGTAAAACGTTGAGTAGCGAGGGTAAAACGTTGAGTGGCGGGGGTAAAACGTTGAGTGGCGGGGTAAAACGTTGAGTGGCGAGGGTAAAACGTTGAGTGGCGAGGGTAAAACGTTGAGTGGCGGGGTAAAACGTTGAGTGGCGGGGTAAAACGTTGAGTGGCGAGGGTAAAACGTTGAGTGGCGAGGGTAAAACGTTGAGTGGCGGGGGTAAAACGTTGAGTGGCGGGGGTAAAACGTTGAGTCGCGAGGGTAAAACGTTGAGTGGCGAGGGTAAAACGTTGAGTAGCGAGTGTAAAACGTTGAGTAGCGAGTGTAAAACGTTGAGTGGCGGGGGTAAAACGTTGAGTGGCGAGGGTAAAACGTTGAGTGGCGGGGTAAAACGTTGAGTGGCGGGGTAAAACGTTGAGTGGCGAGGGTAAAACGTTGAGTGGCGGGGTAAAACGTAGAGTGGCGGGGTAAAACGTTGAGTGGCGAGTGTGAAACGTTGAGTGGCGAGTGTTTAGTGGCGAATGTAAAACGTTGAGTGGAGGGTGTGAAACGTTGAGTGGCGAGTGTGAAACGTTGAGTGGCGAGTGTAAAACGTTGAGTGGCGAGTGTGAAACGTTGAGTGGAGGGTGTGAAACGTGGAGTGGCGAGGGTGAAACGTTGAGTGGCGAGTGTGAAACGTTGAGTGGTGAGTGTAAAACGTTGAGTGGTGAGGGTAAAACGTTGAGTGGCGAGGGTAAAACGTTGAGTGGCGAGGGTGAAACGTTGAGTGGCGAGGGTAAAACGTTGAGTAGCGAGTGTAAAACGTTGAGTAGCGAGTGTAAAACGTTGAGTGGCGGGGGTAAAACGTTGAGTGGCGAGGGTAAAACGTTGAGTGGCGGGGTAAAACGTTGAGTGGCGGGGTAAAACGTTGAGTGGCGAGGGTAAAACGTTGAGTGGCGGGGGTAAAACGTTGAGTGGCGGGGGTAAAACGTTGAGTGGCGAGTGTGAAACGTTGAGTGGCGAGTGTTTAGTGGCGAATGTAAAACGTTGAGTGGAGGGTGTGAAACGTTGAGTGGCGAGTGTGAAACGTTGAGTGGCGAGTGTAAAACGTTGAGTGGCGAGTGTGAAACGTTGAGTGGAGGGTTTGAAACGTGGAGTGGCGAGGGTGAAACGTTGAGTGGCGAGTGTGAAACGTTGAGTGGTGAGTGTAAAACGTTGAGTGGCGAGGGTGAAACGTTGAGTGGCGAGGGTAAAACGTTGAGTGGCGAGGGTAAAACGTTGAGTGGTGAGGGTAAAACGTTGAGTGGCGAGGGTAAAACGTTGAGTGGCGAGGGTAAAACGTTGAGTGGTGAGGGTAAAACGTTGAGTGGCGAGGGTAAAACGTTGAGTGGCGAGGGTGAAACGTTGAGTGGCGAGGGTAAAACGTTGAGTAGCGAGTGTAATACGTTGAATGGCGAGTGTGAAACGTTTTTCTACAAGAAACTTAAAAAAAGAAAGGGAAAAACTACAAAACAAGAAAAAAATGTATATAAAAGACCATGAAAAGGAAGATAGTAATAAGCGGAGAAGAGGAGGATGACTGAGGTAATAAACGTAAGAGGAAAGAACGAGTAAAGAAGAAGCGGAGTGAAGGTAAGAGGGAAAACTCAGTAAGAAGTATAGAGAAATAAACCCCATAAAGAAGAAACTAAGAAGCAAACGCAAGAAATATAGAAGAAAATCCATAGAACCGAAGACGCACTCCTGAAGTGGAAACTCAAAATGTCTTGAAAAATTAAAAAATTAAGACAAAACTATGATTTTTTTTATTGAAATCAAGACTGAAAGAAGAAAAATTATGAAACCTAAATATAAAGAAGAAAATCCCCAAAATTTGTTTAAAAATTCTAAAAAAGGTAAATCTAAAAATCATTGAAGAAAACACTGAAACTAATAATAAATTTTAGAAGTAAAGAAGAAAATAATGAAAGACAGGAGAAGTAAACAAGAAGAAAAACTGTGAATAAAGAAGAATTTGAAGCAACGAAAGAATAATCTATAAAATAAAGACGAGTCCCGCAAGTAGTAAAAAGAAAATCCCAAACCATTAAGAAGAAATTGCAAGAATATTGGAAGACTGCAAGGGAAGAGAATAAGAAGAGAGAGAAGGTAAGAGAGAGAGAGAACAAGTCAACTCCCTCATTACTCGGGGTTATACCCATCACACCCCGGTCATGAGGACCTGGTAATCTCACCCATAACTACCCAACCACATCCAACATTCCACTAATAATGGCTGTCGTTTAATGATCGGTTGGCAATAGAGGAAATCTGATCATACTGTCTGGAATAAGGGGAAGAGGAGAGGCCGAGGAGGAGGTGGTGCGCATGTGCTGAGAGGGGAGAGAGAGAGAGAGAGAGAGAGGGGATCAGGTTGGATAGAGTGAGTGGTGACAGTGGTGGCCCAACTCTGTGAGGGGTGGGAGGTGTGTGTGTCTGTATGTGAGTTTCTGCTGATACAATCTCCTTGCACGATTATTCCCAGTTATCTTCTAATTTCTTGTTTCCTTGTTTACTTTCTCGTATTTCCGTAACGAGGAAATTTATTCCAATAAATATTTTAAACTAGAAACGAGTTTTGTACAGTGTCTTAAGCAAAAGAGAAACTTCAAACGCAAATTGTGGAATAATATTATACTGGAGCATTGGTTGAAAATATATCAGTTAAGTGGTAGTGAGAACTGTGAGTCGTAGTGGGGTGAAATACGGACAAGCTCTCATTAAGACATCACAAGAAAATCAAGGCATAGTTTGGAAAATACCAGATAAATTTAAATTACATTTGCATATATGGAAATGTAGTAAGTTATACACATATTTTGGTAGAGTAAGAAATGTAAAATACATAAAGTATGGAAGAATAGGAGTGAATAAATAACATGTAAGTATACTTCTGACTGATTATCATCAATATTTTCAACGTTCATATCTTTTAAACTTTCGTGAATTTTATCTATGCATATATATATACATATATATATATATATATATATATATATATATATATATATATATATATATATATATATATATATATATATATATATATATATATATATATATATATATGTGTGTGTGTGTGTGTGTGTGTGTGTGTGTGTGTGTGTGTGTGTGTGTGACTGTGAAACAGAAACCTGAAACTGTTTTACATGATGGCAGGATTACTGGTGTCTTTTTTTCTGTCTCATAAACACGCTGGATAACAGGTATATCTAGCTACTTCTACTTACACTTTAGGCCACACTACACAAGCATGCACATGCATATATATACATACACACATCTAGGTTTTCCTTCTTTTTCTTAATAGCTCTTGTTCTTTTTATTTTCTCTATTGTCCATGGGGAAGTGGAAAAGAATCTTTCCTCCGTAAGCCATGCGTGTCGTATGAGGCGACTAAAATGCCGGGAGCAATGGGCTAGTAACCCCTTCTCCTGTACACATTTACTAAAAAAGAGAAGAAGAAAAACTTTATAAAACTGGGTTGTTTGAATGTGTGTGGATGTAGTGCGGATGATAAGAAAGAGATGATTGCCGATGTTATGAATGAAAAGAAGTTGGATGTCCTGGCCCTAAGCGAAACAAAAGCTGAAGGGGGTAGGCGAGTTTCAGTGGGGAGAAATAAATGGGATTAAGTCAGGAGTATCTGAGAGAGTTAGAGCTAAGGAAGGGGTAGCAATAATGTTGAAGGATCAGTTATGGAAGGGGAAGAGGGAATATAAATGTGTAAATTCAAGGATTATGAGGATCAAAATAAGGGTTGGATGCGAAAAGTGGGTTATAATAAGCGTGTATGCACCTGGAGAAGAGAGCGAGAGAGATTTTGGGAGATGTTAAGCGAATGTATAGGGACTTTTGAACCAAGTGAGAGAGTAATTGTGGTAGGGGACCTAAATGCTAAAGTAGGAGAAACATGTAGAGAGGGTGTGGTAGGTAAGTTTGGGGTGCCAGGTGTAAATGATAATGGGAGCCCTTTGATTGAACTTTGTATAGAAAGGCGTTTTAGTTAGTGGGAATAGGCCGACGTGTTAATTAATGTTAATAAATAAATAAATAAATATATATATATTTATTTATTTATTTATTAACATTAATTAACACGTCGGCTGATTCTTACCAAGGCAGGGTTACCCGAAAAAGAAAAACTTTCATCATTCACTCCATCACTGTCTCGCCTCTGGCGTGCTTACACTACAGTTATAAAACTGCAACATTAACACCCCTCCTTCAGAGTGCAGACACTGTACTTCCCATCTTCATGACACAAGTCCGGCCTGCCGGTTTCCCTGAATCCCTTCATAAATGTTATTTTGCTCACACTCCAACATCACGTCAAGTATTAAAAACCATTTATCTCCCTTCACTCCTATCAAATACGCTCATGCATGCTTGCTGGAAGTCCAAGCCCCTCACACACAAAACCTCCTTTACACCCTCCTTCCAATCTTTCCTAGGCTGACCCGAACCCCGCCTTCCCTAAACTTCAGATTTATATACTTTCGAAGTCATTCTATTTTGTTCCATCCTCTCTACATGTCCGACCCACCTCAACAACCCCTCCTCAACCCTCTGGATAATTGTTTTGGTAATCCTGCACTTCCACCTAATTTCCAAACTACGAATTCTCTGCATTATATTCACACCACACATTGCCTTCAGACACGACATTTCCACTGCATCCAGCCTTCTCCTTGTTGCAACATTCACAACCCATGCCTCACACCCATACAAAAGCGTTGGTATAACTATACTCTCATACATTACCCTCTTTGCTTTCATGGATAAAGTTCTTTGTCTCCACAGACTCCTAAGTGCACCACTCACCCTCTTCCCCTCATCAATTCTATGATTCACCTCATCCTTCATAGACCCATCTGCTGACATGTCCACTCCCAAATATATGAATACATTCACCTCCTCCATACTCTCTCCCTCCAATCTGATATCTAATCTTTCGTCACCTAATCTTTTTGTTATCCTCATCACCTTACTCTTTCCTATATTTACTTTCAATTTTCTTCTTTTACATTCCATACCAAAGTCATCCACCAACCTCTGCAACTTCTCTTCAGAATCTCCCAAAAGCACAGTGTCATCAGCAAAGAGTAACTGTGACAACTCCCACTTTGTGTTAGATTATTTATCTTTTAACCCCACACCTCTTTCTAAGACCCGCGCATTCACTTCTCCTACAACCCCATCTATAAATATATTAAACAACCAAGGTGACATCACACATCTTTGTCTAAGACCCACTTTTACTGGGAAATAATCTCCCTCTCTCCTACATACTCTAACCTGAGCCTCACTATTATCGTAAAAGCTCTTCACTGCTTTTAGTAACCTACTTCCTTACCCATACACATGCAACATCCGCCACATTGCCCCCTATCCAACCTGTAATACGCCTTTTCCAAATCCATAAATGCCACAAAAACCTCTTTACCTTCATCTAAGTACTGTTCACCTATATGTTTCACTGCAAACACTTGCTCTACACACCCCCTACTTTTCCTAAAGCCTCCTTGTTTATCTGCTATCCTACTCTCCGTCTTTTAATTCTGTCAATAATAACTCTACCATACACTTTACCAGGTACACTCACCAGACTTATTCCCCTATAATTTTTGCACTCTCTTTTGTCCCCTTTGCCTTTATACAAAGGAACAATACACGCTCTCTGCCAATCCCTAGGTACCTTACCCTCTTCCATACATTTATTAAATAATAGCACCAACCCCTCCAAAACTATATCTCCGCCTGCTTTTAACATTTCTATCTTTATCCCATCAATCCCAGCTGCCTTACCCCCTTTCATTCTACCCACTGCCTCACGAACTTCCCCCCTCCCCCCCACACTCACAACTGGCTCTTCTTCACTCTTACAAGATGTTATTCAAGATGTTATATATAATGTAAATATGTCGTGGGGAATACGTAAAACTTGCGATTTCGGCTTAAATAGCAATGCACTCATTGCCCAATGGGGCAAACGAAAATTTGTGTACTATGCAATAATTTCGAAAAAATATATGTCATTGTATTTTTTATTAAATTATTGTAAACCTATATAAAATATTTAGTTCGATTAGGCTAAATTAAATTGCGCTTGTTATAATAAGGCTAGGTAAGTTTCCTAAGGTTCTTTTGGTACAAAATTATTAATTTTTATATTAACATAAATGAAAAAATATATCTTTAGATGTATAAGAGAAATTTTATAAAGTACTTAATTTTAAATGATTTCTTGTTAATTGACCAATTTAACTTATTCGGCACGACATTTTATATGTATGTATGTATATATATATATATATATATATATATATATATATATATATATATATATATATATATATATATATATATATATATATATATATATTAATGCATCAATGGAACGAAGTGGTTTTAAGCAAATAACTATACCCTGACCAGCCGGGGATCGAACGTATTGGTGGATAAATGGTTGATGGGTAGACTTCAGGATGTGGGGATGAGATGAAAAGCTGAAAGCCACAAACCTTGGACTAAAACGTCTAGCGTTAGCTGGACGCTAACGTATTGACCAGTGTGGTACAGTGGTAGAGCACTGTGTGCATTGTTCCAAGGTGCATAGGTTCGAATCTCCTTCGACCGGAGATTAGTGTTTCTAAATATTTTGTCTCTTCTGCGAATTCTAAACATAAATAATAAATATATATATATATATATATATATATATATATATATATATATATATATATATATATATATATATATATATATATATATATATAAAATATAATTATTAATGATTCCATAGAACGAAATGGCTTTAAGAAAATAACTATACTCTGGCCAGCCGGGGAACGAACCCAGGACATTTAGTCCGCCTCCTGAGAATCCAGCTAACCTCTTGGCACCTTAGTCCACTGTGCCACAATTTATATACATATGCATGCTCTCTTCCAATCCCTAGGTGCCTTACTTTCTTCCATACAATTATTAATTAAAAGCACCAACCACTCCAAAACTATATCCCCACCTGCTTTTAACATTTCTATCTTTATCCCATCAATTCCAGCTGCCTTACCCAATTTCATTCTACCCACTGCCTCACGAACTTCCTCCACACTCACAACCGTGTCCTCCTTACTCCTACAAGATGTTATTCCTCGTGATGGTTAAACAGAAATCATTATTATAAGACTTTTGCATACAAAATTGTTAGTTCTGCTCCTACACATTTGATTTTCACTCTCTGCTGTTGTCAGATCAGTATGCAACATTTCTGCAAGTTTGACGTTTTGCCACTGAGTGTTTTGGAAGTTAACCGAGCCATTCAAAAATTATGACAATAGGCTTAATAACTTTGGTCAGCGGGCACCTGTACATATCAGTTTATTTAAGTACCAGCTCCTCGTTACCGTACATAAGCGTTCAAAATTTGAATCCGATAGGATAAGGGGTTCTCGAGTTACGAACGAATGAAATTTGTAAAGATGGAGGAAGAAATAAAAAAATCAGACAACCTCTTTAAAGTTCTCCTTCGGGAATACGAGGTTATGTTGGAGAGAACAAGGCCGTTTTACAATAAAATTCAGCCTTCAACATGAATATGTTTGTGAAGGTTTATTACTCGGTCCTGGTTCAATTTTTAAGCCAAGATGAATCAAGGCTGGCTCCTCCTTAGGAAAATCACGAAAAATGGAAAAGATAAATAATAACAATGAAGATGAGAACTTTATTTAATAGAAAGGTATGAAAAATAATAAATACTTGAACATGAAATCCTATCTTAAAGATAAAAATGAAAAATGAAATAGATAAATAAAACTGAATTCAAAGCTAATTTATTCAGATGGAAGGTGGTAGATGAACGTGTCGATGTTCTTGACACGGAAGCTCTGAATTGTTCCTTGTTTTCTGAACTCCTTGCTGTTGTTGATGAATCGAAGGCTGTGTCAACAACCACTCGGTCGACGGATGTTTCCAAATCCAAGTGAGAAACTAAGTAGTTATTCACACCAGGGAATAAGGTGTCATCCCCTTGTGACTAACAGTTGCCTGGGTTTTGGTTCTAGTTGAACCACAGTTGAAGACTGAAGATTTGCACTGACGTCTCATGGCCCCACTGGGCTTTACTCCGTCAGAACCTACTCTGCTTTGTGCCAGATGACCCTAGCTGACCCAGAAGGCTGTAATGAAATAGAAAAACATAATTACTCACCACTATAATAATCACTCTCATGGTAGGCATAAGTTTTAAAAGACATGGTGAGAGACTTAAATAAATTACTTTACTTTAAGGCAAGGCAAGGCAGAGCATAAATAAGTCACTAGAATAAACCTATGAGTGTAGCTCTTAAATAACATAAATTAAGATAGGAGCAGCTGTGAGTACTTACAGTAGTGTTGGGATTGGCGAGTCAAGTCTACCTGGAGTCTACCTGGAGAGAATTCCAGGGGTCAACGCCCCCGCGGCCCGGTCCGCGACCAGGCCTCCTGAATATTCCCGTGGCCGGAGCCTCGCACTTCACCTCTCACTGGGTGGAAAGAGGGGGAGGGGAATAGCAGGAGCTAGACACTCACCTTACCTTAACAAGCAGACTACCACACGACTATCACCATACAGACATTCACACTTTCATTACTCCCATCTATGGACTTTTCCCTCACAATGTTATGCCAGCGTGGTAGTTTTATGTGATTATAGAGGATTTCTTAAAAAAATAGAAGCTATAATGTAGTGCGATTTACTTGTGACCTGGATCCAGTGTCTTCACTCTGCAACTGTGCTTCAGGCCAGTTTAAAAAGCAATGAAACTGCTATGATGTGATAATCTGTAGAATCGATCTTTGTTGAGACAAATAATTTTGAGAGATTCGGAAGAGAAGTTGAAAAGGCTGGTGGGGAAGTTTACGAGGAAGTTTTAAAAGAGGAAGTTAAAAGTGATAATATAAAGAAGCAAACTCACAATAAGAGGTTTTAGCAATGAAAGCTTTGGTATCAGTTTGGAGGGAAGTAGTACTGAGGATGTGACTGAACAGATATTTGTGAGTGAAAATATCGGCAAGTGGGTGACCGAAAAACGAGATGAAACATAGAAAAGAGAACGAAAGTGGCTGGAATATTGAGGAGTCAGTAGAAAAAAATGAAGATTATAACAATTTGCATAAAATGGAGAAAATATCGAAATAGTGGTACCAATACTTTTCAGTTTGTGAGGTATAATAATAGTGGAGCGAGGAGGAGACTGGAGTAGTGCTGTGTTTGAGAGTAATGTGTGGTAAGAAATTTATACAGAGAACATATAAAGAAATTACAAGACGGAATTAATTTTTATTTACATTGTGTATTTCCCCCCAGATGAGATGACCCAGGAAAGAAAACGCATTTTTCTTCTTCTTCTTTAGTGGCTCAAGGTTTCTTCTCCTCCCGATAACTGCACATGTCGAGTACTTGTGTTAGTTCACGGATGTCTGCTGTCACTCTGACGATACTGCAAGAGCTGTCTAGCCACAAGCGCATGGATGGACAACACGGTTCAAAGGACACTCCGAAATGCAACATTGACACTAGTCCCCTAGAGTGCTGGCTCTTTACTTCCAGTCTCCTAGAGTGCTGGCTCTTTACTTCCAGTCTCCTAGAGTGCTGGCTCTTTACTTCCAGTCTCCTAGAGTGCTGGCTCTTTACTTCCAGTCCTCTAGAGTGCTGGCTCTTTACTTCGAGTCCCCTAGAGTGCTGGCTCTTTACTTCCAGTCCTCTAGAGTGCTGGCTCTTTACTTCCAGTCTCCTAGAGTGCTGACTCTTTACTTCCAGTCCCCTAGAGTGCTGGCTCTTTACTTCGAGTCCCCTAGAGTGCTGGCTCTTTACTTCCAGTCCTCTAGAGTGCTGGCTCTTTACTTCCAGTCTCCTAGAGTGCTGACTCTTTACTTCCAGTCCCCTAGAGTGCTGGCTCTTTACTTCCAGTCTCCTAGAGTGCTGGCTCTTTACTTCCAGTCTCCTAGAGTGCTGGCTCTTTACTTCCAGTCCTCTAGAGTGCTGGCTCTTTACTTCCAGTCTCCTAGAGTGCTGACTCTTTACTTCCAGTCCCCTAGAGTGATGGCTCTTTACTTCCAGTCCCCTAGAGTGCTGGCTCTTTACTTCCAGTCCTCTAGAGTGCTGGTTCTTTACTTCCAGTCTCCTAGAGTGCTGACTCTTTACTTCCAGTCCCCTAGAGTGCTGGCTCTTTACTTCCAGTCCCCTAGAGTGCTGGCTCTTTACTTCCAGTCCCCTAGAGTACTGGCTCTTTACTTCCAGTCCCCTAGTGTGCTGGCTCTTTACTTCCAGTCCCCTAGAGTGCTGGCTCTTTACTTCCAGTCTCCTAGAGTGCTGGCTCTTCACTTCCAGTCCCCTAGAGTGCTGGCTCTTTACTTCCAGTCCCCTAGAGTGCTGGCTCTTTACTTCCAGTCCCCTAGAGTGCTGGCTTTTTACTTCCAGTTCCCTAGAGTTCTGGCTCTTTAATTCCAATCCCCTAGAGTGCTGGTTCTTTACTTCCAGTCCCCTAGAGTGCTTGCTCTTTACTTCCAGTCCCCTAGAGTGCTGGCTCTTTACTTCCAGTCCCCTAGAGTGCTGGCTCTTTTCGTCCAGTCCCCTAGAGTGCTGGCACTTTACTTCCTATCACGTAGAGTGCTGGCTCTTTACGTACAGTCCCTTAGAGTGCTGGCTCTTTACGTCCAGTCCCCTAGAGTGCTGGCTCTTTACTTCCAGTCCCCTAGAGTGCTGGCTCTTTACGTCCAGTCCCCTAGAGTGCTGGCACTTTACTTCCAATCCCGTAGAGTGCTGGCTCTTTACTTCCAGTCCCCTAGAGTGCTGGCTCTTTACTTCCAGTCCCCTAGAGTGCTGGCTCTTTACTTCCAGTCCCCTAGAGTGCTGGCTCTTTACTTCCAGTCCCCTAGAGTACTGGCTCTTTACTTCCAGTCCCCTAGAGTGCTGGCTCTTTACTTCCAGTCCCCTAGAGTTCTGGCTCTTTAATTCCAATCCCCTAGAGTGCTGGCTCTTTACTTCCAGTCCCCTAGAGTGCTGGCTCTTTACTTCCAGTCCCCTAGAATGCTGGTTCTTTACTTCCAATCCCCTAGAGTGCTGGCTCTTTACTTCCAGTCCCCTAGAGTTCTGGCTCTTTAAATCCAATCCCCTAGAGTGCTGGCTCTTTATTTCCAGTCCCCTAGAGTGCTGGCTCTTTACTTCCAGTCCCCTAGAGTGCTGGCTCTTTACTTCCAGTCCCCTAGAGTGCTGGCTCTTTACGTCCAGTCCCCTAGAGTTCTGGCTCTTTACTTCCAATCCCCTAGAGTGCTGGCTCTTTACTTCCAGTCCCCTAGAGTGCTGGCTCTTTACTTCCAGTCCCCTAGAGTGCTGGCTCTTTATTTCGAGTCCCTTAGAGTGCTGGCTCTTTACTTCCAGTCCCCTAGAGTACTGGCTCTTTACTTCCAGTCCCCTAGAGTGCTGGCTCTTTACTTCCAGTCCCCTAGAGAGCTGGCTCTTTATTTCCAGTCCCCTAGAGTGCTGGCTCTTTACTTCCAGTCCCCTAGAGTACTGGCTCTTTACTTCCAATCTCAGAAACTTAAGTTGAACAATCGATGATGTGGTACGAAAAGTAAAGTTCAGAGAATGAAAGAGAGGCTCTTGTTTTCTTACTTTGAAAATTTAGAAAGGAAGGTGGAACGTAGGTTTAGCAATAAAGTATATAAAACTAGATAAATGAAAGGAAGTGAATGGCTTTATATATATATATATATATATATATATATATATATATATATATATATATATATATATATATATATATATATATATATATATATTATATATATATATATATATATATATATATATATATATATATATATATATATATATATATATATATATACAGGTGACCCCGAGTTTCGGCCATAATTCTTTCCAGAAGGCTGTTCAAGTGCCATTACCGAATGAATTTGTTCCTATAAGGAATAATGTAAAGTAGGTTAGACCATTTCAGACCCCCAAAAATACACTTACAAAAGCACTTACCATAATACACTTACATAATTGTTTGAGTTTTGAGGTGATCGAAACTCGGGGTCCACTGTATTATATATAAAGTATTAATAGCTATTGAGGTTCCTCACTTGAAACGTTTCAGTATGAGAAGTAGGATCAAGGCAAGCCTCTTCTTAGTGGACATCTAATTTCATTATTATTAACATTTCGGATGTAACATAATCCATCTTCAAAATAAAAAAATGCAATAATGTACAATTTAAAAACATTAGATCTGAAATACTGTACAAAGTAGCAATGGAAGTATCCTCATGTAGCTTCGAGATTCTGTTAACACATTTAAGTTAGGCATGTTTCCTCACACCTGCTGTCACTATTTACCTGGCAGTAAGTAGGTACCTGGGTGTTAGTAGACTGGTGTGGGTCGCAACCCGGAAGGGACAAGATTAAAGAACCACAGTGGTAATATGACAGTCCCTGATTACACACTGACATCATGGGCTTATTCTGGGTGGCTAACACTCTGGGTTAAAAACCCGAACGAATCTTATTTTAATTAAAGTTCTTACGTTAAGAACTGACGAATTAGACACAGGAACTGTGTGTCTTTATCTTGCAGACGTTTCGCCATCCTGTTGCTTTGTCAACACAGTGCAAGAACGACGGGTTTGGAGCACCTAAGCTAAAGGACTGATTACTACTGTTGTCCGTATATCATTGCTCCTCTCCGTATTGTATACCACTTATATAATAGTTAATATATTTATTTTGTTAGTAGTAATATGGATAGTTGTTCGGTAAATAGTCAAAAAAGTACAAAATTATACATATCCCAACTGAATGTAGATTAACCTTACTCCGCTACAGGTAGATATACTTCTTTACATTGGTCCAGGAGCTTGACAGTGCTAAAAAAATATGCGCTAAACCCATAAGGAGATGTGTGATTCGATGGATTACCGATGGGAAGCAGCGACGGATTTTATCTTAATAACTGACCCACTGGAAGTAGGTATAGCTTGTCAAGGCTCGATCCTCCGTCACCACCTCTCCATAAGTTACATCCCCTAAAGGGAGGTTCTGGATGCTGGTGAAGGGCTCTTGATCTAGGGAATTGGATCTGTAATCCAATTCCCTGAATTAAGCCTGATTGCCTTCCATCCCCCCGCCTCTCGCAGCCGCTGCATAACCCCTAGGGGTTTAACACCCACATAATAATAACTAATAATAATTATAAAATTAATTATAACTTACAGAAACGCACGCAATATATTACGAACAAGAAATGGGGAAAAATCTGCTACTCGATAAATCCTTCATTTACGACTAGTTTCGACGGCAACTGACTCCATCGTCAGGTATTGTGTAAAATCAGAGAGAATCAATTATGAAAACCAGATCCGAATTTATTGTAAACAACTAATTAATATTGGCATAAGAAAGAAAGATAAAGAATACAGAAAAATAAAAACAAAGTAACTCTATTGAGGGTTAATAAATACATAGGAAAGGTTTGTCAGTAATGGAGTTGAAAGACAGTATTTATCCTCAGATTAATGGTATTCGATGGCCTGGACAACACGCTCAATGCTTTCATATTTATAGTGTAGTCTGTGGCTTCAAAATGTCGGTGTATGGCACCAAATGGAGAGGGGGGGTTACTTAATTGTAGGTCTATTAAAACAAATTGGCAGTTATGTAAAGCCCCATTTAGTGCCATACGCCAATTTGTGCCACAGACCACGGTATAGAATGAAATCGTTCACTGTTGTTGTCCAGTCGACCCAGTACCACTGACCTGGATAGAGACAAGTCTTCTCTGTGTTATAATTAACCGTCAGTACCGTTACTTTGTTTATAGTTATATTTTTTTTATTCTCCTTATGTTAATTGTATGGTTTCATCTAGTTTTTATGGTTTTCTTTCATTTTGTCTGGAATCTGATGATGGGGTAAAGTTAGAATAGAAACTTGCCGTAAATAAATGATGATTCAAGTAACAGTACCTTTATATATATATATATATATATATATATATATATATATATATATATATATATATATATATATATATATATATATATATATATATATATATATATATATATATATATATTATATATATATGTCGTCGATTAGGTAAAACTGGTCAATTAGCAAGAACTCATCTAAAATTAAGTCTTTTCTAAAATTTTCTCTTATACGTTTAAAGATGTATTTTTTCATTTATGTTAATGTAAGAATTTATAATTTTGTACCAAGAGAAACTTTGAAAACCTACCTAACCTTAATACAACAACAGGCGCAATTTAATTTAGCCTAACCCAACTAAATATATTTTAGAAATGTTAACATTAATTTAATAATAAACAAACACAATGAAATATATTTTTTCGTTTGGTTCAGAAAGATTTTGGTGAAATTATTGCATACACAAATTTTCACTTGTCCTATATGGCAAGGTGAGCGCTTGCTATTTAAGCCAAAATAGCAAGTTTTACTAATACGACTATATATATATATATATATATATATTATATATATATATATATATATATCAAGTGCTAGTCATGGCATTATGCCGAGTGAGTCTGGCATAATGCTGTAATAAAATACAAGGCGCTGCATACGAGGTGTCCTTTCTTCGTCAGTGCATTATGCCGGGTAGCAGCCGTTAGCATGACGTCACGTCCTGCCGTTAGAATGACGTCACGTCCTGCCGTCACACTCCACAGTGACTCAGTGATCACGTAGCTGCTGTGGTGAGAGGAAGTGTTGCACTTTTGTCTCTCATCTGCTCCATCTTTTGTCCGGTGTTCCCTTTGTTTTTGGGGCTATACATGTTTGATTATGGGTAAAAGGAAGTCTTTAACTGACTAAAATCACAGGGCTTCACAAAGCTGGGCACCAGACAAAAGAAATAATGGAGAATGTTGATGTGTGTGAGCATTTCAAGGCTGGTGGCGGTGTCGAGTTACCGTCTGCCAAACCTCGGCCAGTTAAGTTTATTATGATAACAGAAAAAAATATAAAGTTAAATCACATGACTGAATCAAAATTGTAAAATAAAAAAAGATTAAAATAATCATTGCTAACAACGGATGAGTTGCTGGTATCTTGGAGGCTCCATTGTAGGTTACAGACGAAGACTTAGAGTTTTCGGTCATATTTCCTGATACTACTGAGGTGATGAGAACAGCAGAGTCGACCAGGATGACCATATCGTACATTTCAAAAGGACGAAAAGGAGCCCTGGTATACAGATTCTCATACGATTTTGTTACAGCCAACTAGCTGAGGTGGAGGCCAGTAAATTCGACAAGTCCAAGGCATAACCCAATCATATGACTGGGTAGGAACTCTCGTCAAAACACGAATGAACGAGAGAGAGTCACGTGATACAGACAGCATCTCGTGGTCAGCAATCTGGAGAGACCCGATTCCAAACCTACGAGCGGGAGGCAAGTCAAGAGTAGCTTGACTACTAGGTAAACTCCAGTAGTTCTCCCACTGGATGGTATGGCTGCTGATGGGATGGAACGGGCTGCTGACGGGATGGTACGGGCTGCTGACGGGATGGTACGGGCTGCTGACGGGATGGTACCGGCTGCTGACGGGATGGTACCGGCTGCTGACGGGATGGTACGGGCTGCTGACGGGATGGTACGGGCCTGACGATGGTCCCGCTGCTGACGGATGGTACGGCTGCTGACGGATGGTACGGCTGCTGACGGGATGGTACGGGCTGCTGACGGGATGGTACCGGCTGCTGACGGGATGGTACGGGCTGACGGATGGTACGGGCTGACGGATGGTACGGCTGCTGACGGGATGGTACCGGCTGCTGACGGGATGGTACGGGCTGCTGACGGGATGGTACGGCTGCTGACGGGATGGTACGGCTGCTGACGGGATGGTACGGGCTGCTGACGGGATGGTACCGGCTGCTGACGGGATGGTACGGGCTGCTGACGGGATGGTAGGAGCTGCTGACGGGATGCTAGGGGCTGCTGACGGGATAGTTGGGGCTGCCGAGTAGTTTGATAAGGAGATAACTACTCGTTTATCAATAAATTTTTTACCCGTGACTTTTATTCCTCACAAGAGCAAATACCAATAGTTTGATTGATCAAACAATGGTTATTTAGGAGGCCTGGTCCTGGGCGTTGACCCCTGAAAGGTACTTCAGGTACCCTTCAGCATACTACATTCACTTAATTCATAACTGTCTTTCCAGAAAGGCATTAACATCATGATCCAGTGATGATCCACTCAACTGAAAAACTGCAATTATTGTATTTCTATTTTTCAAAATTATATCCAGCAAACCAATTATATATAATCATTTCATAAATATTTTGTCTGGCACTTCACTAGCGTGTCAAATCCCAAATACCATTCACCTCCACTGTAAAATAATACTCTCTTACATGTCTGCTGAATGTCCAAACCTAAACCTCCAAATACCTACTTAACTCTTTCCATTCCTTGAATGGAAAGAGTTAAGTAGGTATTTGGATATACCGTCTTAAGCAACCTATCTTACCTACAATTTCTACGCAACCTAACCACCTTAGCAACTCCTCTTCCTTCCTATAAATTATACATTTCATACGACCACTGCCTTGTAATTAATTCATTACTTTATGTCTTCATATTATCAATACCAGTAACTGATCTCAGACACGACATATCCAACTCCAGTCTTCTCCTCCTTGTGCAATATTTAAAGGAAATGTTTGGCACTAATGTTAATGTTTACGGTGCCACTATTTTCTGATATATATGAATCAGTTGACACAGTTATTACCACAGATTCCTTAACACCTCTGCAACTTTGGCTAATCTATTCTGAGATTTTCCTAAACCTTCATAAATACATCTGATCATAAATCAATTCCTAAAAACATAAATGCATTTCTTTCTTTCAAATTTCATTTCCTTCCTTGCTTGTGCTTGTGCTATTTACTCATATTTTGCTAGTCTTTTCATTTATTATAATTTTTTTTACACTATCTTCCAAACTCAAAAAAAAAAAAAAAACTTCAATTTTTAATGTTTATATATAGCACTGAGTCATATTCAGACGGCAGCAGTAACATCTCTCAAATAATTACATAATTTTAATATGGATAAACCTGTTTCAAGCACTCTGGCACTCACAACCCCAACTCTAGACTCGTCAAAAAATCACGGTAACTTCACAAGTCTTTTTCAAAGACTCTCTTTTACTTTCTTCCTCTCATGGGCCTCATCTTCTTGACAGAGCTTCCTACAGAGCTTTCAACATTGTGCCATCATTGCATTATCTACTACACAGTAAACAATTGATTTATTTAGCCTCTATCCCCGTTAACATTCCAACCTTTTTCGAACTCACAAATTTCTGCTTCCAGTCAATCTATCACAACTCTGCAACACTCTTTATCAAGAATACACTTCACCACTTATAAACAAAATAGCAACATACAGTGGTACCTCGGTTTACGATATATTTTTTCGTTCCAGAATGCTGTTCAAGTGCCATTACCAAACGAATTTATCCCCATAAGGAATAATGTAAAATAGACTAGTCCTTTTAGACCCCCAAAAATACACTTACAAAAGCATTTAAAAAATAAACTTACATAAAAGGGCGAGTTTAGAGATCATCGTAAACCGGGGTACCACATTCACTTTGCCACTACTTAGGTACCTTCACTTTTTTTTTATAAACACGGTGGACAAACACGTGAACCATTACGACATATCCTCATCTGATTTCAAAAACTTCAGCAGAGCCCCGTCCATCACTGATCCATTTCCCGCTTCACATCCTGAACTGAATGCCAAACGTTTAACAACCCGTGATCATCATTCATGACAGGAGGGTAGTATATCTCTGGATGTCAACTCTCAGCCAGCTATACCCGTTCATTCCGCTACTGCTAGTATAAAGGATTTCCAGGAGCACACGCTCACGCGCACGCGCAAACACACACACACACACACACACACACACACACACACACACACACACATATATATATATATATATAGGATGGGGTCCACCTCTGGTGTCAATTGTGGGAACCATTGCCTCGGAGAAGTGGATAAAAAGACTTCAAGGAAAAATATATAGATTTCTTTCTGAAGCCATTTGAATATTCCACTTCCCCTACCACCCCATCTTTTTTATACAAACTTTATTTCAATACAAAATACAATGGGGAGTAAAACAACATAGATAACAACTCAGAGCTACATGTCAAATACTTCGTCCAACTCCCCGGCAGTGGGCCGCGTGCCCAGAATACTGCAGGCATTTCCCCTCTGGATCGCAACACTGAGTCTCTGAAAGAGGAAGCTGGTCGCCCTGTGGTCCTTGGTTTCTATGATGAGTTTTCCACCTAGCTCCTTGAGAAACTTTAGAGTACACTTGCCCCATGCTCCATGGGTCTCCGACCCTATTGGGATGAAGTTATAGCAAGAGGAAGGTCTTCATATTTGCGGGTCTTCTGGGTCTCCCTGTGGCTGGCAGCTCCACCCCCTTCGGCTAAGGAGTGTGGCAGGTAGGTGTCTGCCAATGTGGCAGCACAGATGTAGTCCCAAGCAATCTTCTTACCATCCTTCCAGGGTAGCATGGTGGCTCCATGAGGACGCTTTTGACTTCCATCAGACCTCTGCACTTGGGGTTCCCGTTGAGCTGGGCAACGGGCTGTGGCGAGGCTTCTTTTATGATGTCATTGACCTCCTCATGTCTAGCATACTTCCCTTCTGATGTGTGACACACTAGACCATGAAGTCCGAATTGATCAGCCGTCGCCCTGCCGCAAATACACCTATGTTCAGTGAGTATGGGGGCGGCTAGGCGAAGAGCAACACCAATCCGAATGGCCTGTGGGTCGAGTCGAGTGCCCAGAGAGGAATTGGGAACAGCAAGAAGGAAATCTCCTGAGTGTGGTGCCTTCATTGCTAGGAGACGAGCTTTGTCCTTTCCTGAAGCGTTGGTGAGCATTGTGTTGGAATTTTTTCCATGATCGGTTTGTCCCAGTGGGACTGTTTGTGCTCTTTGGGAGGAGCTGGTCTACTGGAGGAGTCTGCCAGGATGTCCCACGCACTGCTGCTTCAATGAACTTGGGGTCTTGAGCTCCCACCACACCTCTCAAACGTTCAGGGACAATCCTCTTGACTAATCCACAGGAGGCCAAACACGATGACAGAAATGCAGGTAACGCTACCTGCCTTGCTTTCGCACCCCTATACCTCCCAGTCGCACTGGGAGGGTTGCCTGCTCCCATTGCTGATCGTCTAGTGACAGATTCAGTGCCTTCTTGAAGGTTGATCTCAGGTGTGCGTCATACTCGTCAAGTATATATATATATATATATATATATATATATATATATATATATATATATATATATATATATATATATATATATATATATCATTAACAGAACTGCGACTTGGCCAGGACTCGATCCTGCATTCCAATGCCCAGCTCTGTGTGAACTGAGCAAAGTACGCATTCAAAATCACTTGTTTCATGATTTCATTGATATATATATATATATATATATATATATATATATATATATATATATATATATATATATATATATATATATATATATATAATATGTCGTGCCGAATAGGTAAAATTAGTCAATTAGCAAGAAATCATTTAAAATTAAGTACTTTCTAAAATTTTCCCTTATTCGTTTAAATATATATTTTTTTCTTTTATGATAATGGAAAAATTAATAATTTGGTACCAAAAGTACCTTAGAAAACTTACCTAACCTTACAATAACAAGCGTAATTTAATTTAGTCTAATCCAGCTAAATATATTTTAGATAAGTTTACAATAATTTAATAATAAACAAACACAATGAAATATATTTTTTTTCGTTAGGTTCAGAATGATTTTTGCGAAATTATTGCATACACAAATTTTCGCTTGCGTTATTCGGCAAGAAGAACATTGCAATTTAAGCCAAAATCGCAAGGTTTACCTATTCGGCACGACATATATATATATATATATATATATATATATATATATATATATATATATATATATATATATAATATATATATATATATATATATATATATATATATATATTATATATATATATATATATATATATATATATATATATATATATATATATATATATATATATATATATATATATATATATATATATATATATATATATATATATATATATATATATATATATATATATATATGCGTGCGCGCATGACGTTGCTATAAAGACTAAGTACCGTGGGGTTTCGAACCCAGGCTCAAGTCAGTCAGTGTTCTACCATACCTCACCTACCGAACATTCCGGATTGTGAATGACCTAGACAGCTGCCCCAAATCAGTTTTCACTCCCCCTCCGCTGTCACTGCTGTCGCCTGGTAACACGCTCCATCGATCCCTTCCATCCTGTCAATACCAATGAAATTTCACAATAACGGGAATACGACAATAAGCATTTTAGTTAGAGTTGACCCTGGTGGTGGTGGGGATCAATGGGCCTTGTTACCAGGCACTTAAGTGAGAGAGTTGTTTTGGAAAAAGTCAATTTGGGACCTTTTGGCAGCTCACGTGGCATAGACTTCTGTCAAAAACATTTCCCAAGATCAGGTATTTTTTCAGACTTGTCGAATGCATTGACTCCTTATCCAGGAGTTACTAAAATAGTGTTAAGAAAGAAAGCCAGTATGGCTTACTTCCATTTACTCCACTGAGATTAATAACTCTGGATTTTTTGCCTACTGGTTAAGGCTGTGCAATTTACATATTTCCCTGGTAACAGATACCGACAAATAGGTTAAGAAACTCACATGAGCAAACACTAGGCCATATTGGAAAACATTTGGCTCTGGGACCCTGATCACTTAATCATGGTCCCCAGGACAGGAACGTCTTCTGATAAATACATCCTAGTGTTTTCTAACATGTTTTTCTAAACTACATATTTTTCTATGACTTAGATCTTTAAAAATATTTAAAAATCTATATATTATTTATATATTATTTATATACTGCTTTTAAAATCTTTATTTTCCCCATTTTTTATTTTTAGGCATAAAATAATTATTCCGTTTTCCTGGCTATATAATCAAGCTTTCTTTTATTTCTTTATTGACTCTCGGGGTTGTTTGGACTGCAAACAAAGTTATTTACTTTTTCTGATATCTGACCTCTGTTGATGCTTTACACCTGTCCTGTGAAGACCCCTCACACCTATCCAGTGATGACTCCTCACACCTGTCCTGTGATGACCCCTCACACCTGTCCTGTGATGACCCCTCACACCTGTCCTGTGATGACCCCTCACACCTGTCCTGTGATGAACCATCACACCTGTCCTGTGATGACCCCTCACACTTGTCCTGTGATGACCCCTCACACTTGTCCTGTGAAGACCCCTCACACCTGTCCTGTGAAGACCCCTCTCACTTGTCCAGTGATGACCCCTCACACCTGTCCTGTGATGACCCCTCACACCTGTCCTGTGATGACCCCTCACACCTGTCCTGTGATGAACCCTCACACCTGTCCTGTGATAACCCCTCACACTTGTCCAGTGATGACCCCTCACACCTGTCCTGTGATGACCCCTCACACTTGTCCTGTGATGACCCCTCACACCTGTCCTGTGAGACCCCTCCACTTGTCCAGTGATGAACCCTCACACCTGTCCTGTTATGACCCCTCACACTTGTCCAGTGATGACCCCTCACACTTGTCCTGTGATGATCCCTCACACTTGTCCTGTGATGACCCCTTACACTTGTCCTGTGATGACCCCTCACACTTGTCCAGTGATGACCCCTCACACCTGTCCTGTGATGACCCCTCACACTTGTCATGTGATGATCCCTCACACTTGTCCTGTGATGACCCCTCACACTTGTCCTGTGATGACCCCTCGCGCTTGTCCTGTGATGACCCCTCACACTTGTCCTGTGATGACCCCTCACACTTGTCCTGTGATTACCCCTCACTCTTGTCCTGTGATGACCCCTCACACTTGTCCTGTGATGACCCCTCACACTTGTCCTGTGATGACCTCTCACACCTGTCCTGTGATGATTCCCACTCAGACCTCCCACTACACCACTCAGACCTCCCACTCCACCACTCAGACCTCCCACTCCACCACTCAAGACCTCCCACTCCACCACTCAGACCTCCCACTCCACCACTCAAAACTCCCACTCCACCACTCAGTACTCCCACTCCACCACTCAGTACTCCCACTCCACCACTCAGAATTCCCACTCCACCACTCAGAACTCCCACTCCACCACTCGGAACCCCCACTCCCCCTCTCGGAACTCTCACTCCACCACTCGGAACCCCCACTCCACCACTCGGAACTCCCACTCCACTAAGAACTCCCACACCACCACTCAAAACTCCCAGTCCACCAGTCAGAACTCCCACTACTCCACTCAGTATTCCCACTCTATCCCCCAAGACATTTCGATCATTTATAATAAATGAAATGGAAAAAAAGCGCTACAACCGTATGGTTTCCCAAAACTCGTCTTGCCCTAATATTTATCAAAACTCGTTAAAGACCTTTGGGCGAGATGTACAGTGAGAGAAACGTTGTCACAGTAAAGAGAAATATTTATTGTGTTAATACTCCTCTCTGCAAACCCACACCTGACTTCAAGCCCACACCTGATTTCAAGCCCACATCTGTTTACAATCCACACCTGTCTTCCAGTTCACACCTGTCTTCCAGCCCAAACCTGTCTTCAAGCCCACATCTGTCTTCAAGGCCACACCTGTCTTCCAGCCCACACCTGTCTTACAGCCCACACCTGTCTTCAAAGCCCTCACCTGTCTTCACACCTGTCTTCAAGCCCACACCTGTCTTCCAGCCCACACCTGTCTTCCAGCCCACACCTGTCTTCCAGCCCACACCTGTCTTCCAGCCCACACCTGTCTTAACGTTTCCACTTACGGAGTTGAAATTCATTTTTCTCCTATTTTCAGTGAACAGAATTATCTTCAAAAGTGAGAACTGAACGAACGAACATTTCTCAGTGAACATCACTTAGTGAACATTAGTAGTAATATGGTGAACATTTCTTATTGAACATTTCTTAGTGAATATTTTCAGTGAAAATGCCATAATGACCATTTTTATTAAATATTTCGTAGTGAACATTTCTTAATGAACATTTCTTTTGGTGAACATTTTGATGAACATTTCACATTCCTCAGAGAGTGAAAAGAGAACAAATGAGCCTCTGGTGAACATTTCTTAGTGTACATTTCCTAGTCATTTCTTAATGAACATTTCCTAGTGAACATTTCCTTGTGAAAACTTGTTAGTGATAATGAACACGCAGTGAACAATGAACGAATTTTTGTGGTCTTGGCTACTATAAAAAATATTTCATTCAGCAGTGAATTATTCTGACAGAGAAAACTGAACGAAACAATAAAAAATATTGGTATATTTAAGGAACTAATGAACTTTATAGGAAGTGAACGATATATGTAATTGTTTGTGTGTGTTGAACAAGCAGTGATTGTCTCAGTAGATCCAGCAGTGAACAGTGCTTAAATTAGTAACTGTTAATAGTGTAGAGTGAACATCGAACAGTGTCCCACTCAGTTGTACGTTGAATGTGAACAGTGAACAGTGTTTTTCTCAGCACTGATGCGTTATGTGATCGAGGAAATCACTGCTGGGGACCCACTTCACTGCCAGTGACTCTCAAGCAGTGAAGAGTGAGCACTTTCCTGCCTCCTGTAAGCTAAGCAGTGATCGCGTCTCAGGGTCACACCCACAGTACCCGAAGGCTGCAGTGAACACAGCGCCGTGAACAGTGAACACCAACACCGTACGCTATCTCCTCGTGAACTTCAAAAAATAGTAAGTTACTCATTGAAGTTTCCATTATATTGACTCTCTAGTGGATGATGCCAGTGTTGAGTGCCAGTTGTGTGCGCATCCTGGTGCCGGATGGACCAGCTAAACGCTGCTTTCACCACTGTTATTACTTAAACTTTACACAACCTAAGATAAACTGGTCAGTTTAACCTCAAACTTACCTAAATATACAACTGGGGAAATGAAATATAAAAATAAAATTATTATCCAACAGGATAAATTCACCATCATTTGTATATCTCAGTGTACATACACTACCAGAATACAAGGATTATACAACTGTATTCTTGACTGGCTGTGAAGGGGCGACATGCAGCCTCGATGAGGCTCGTGTAGTCGATAGGATTTCAACCCGTTTTAACCAACCAACCAGTCGACACCCTGAATAAAGTGGTTAATTTTAGTGAAACAAATTCTTAAATACGTTAGGTACAATAATTCTCTGTATATTATGTATTTCATATGATACATAATATACATAATATATATATATATATATATATATATATATATATATATATATATATATATATATATATATATATATATATATATATATATATATATATATATATATATATATATATATATATATATATATATATATATATATATATATATATAATGCAAGACAACCACTATGAAAAATAGAAGAATTCCAAGCGCTTTCGTGACTACTCACATTATCAAGGAACTATAAAAGGAAACGTGAGAAGAAGGCTTATAAAGAGGCAGAATATACATATATATATATATATATATATATATGTATATTCTGTAGGGGGTGTGTAGACCAAGTGTTTACAGTGAAACATATAGGTGAACAGTATTTGGATAAGGGTAAAGATGTTTTTGTGGCATTTATGGATTTGGAAAAGGCGTATGATAGGGTAGATAGGGGGCAATGTGGCAGATGTTGCAGGTGTATGGAATAGGAGGAAGGTTACTGAAAGCAGTGAAGAGTTTTTATGAGGATAGTGAGGCTCAGGTTAGAGTGTGTAGGAGGGAAGGGGACTATTTCCCAGTAAAAGTGGGCCTTAGACAAGGATGTGTGATGTCACCGTGGTTGTTCAATATATTTATAGATGGGGTTGTAAGAGAAGTGAATGCGAGGGTCTTGGCAAGAGGTGTTGGGCTAAAAGATAAAGAAGCAATACAAAGTGGAGTTGTCACAGTTGCTTTTTGCTGATGACACTGTGCTTTTGGGAGATTCTGAAGAGAAGCTGCAGAGGTTGGTGGATGAATTTGGTAGGGTGTGTAAAAGAAGAAAATTGAAAGTGAATATAGGAAAGAGTAAGGTGATGAGGATAACAAAAGAATAGGTGACGAAAGATTGGATATCAGATTGGAGGGAGAGAGTATGGAGGAGGTGAATGTATTCAGATATTTGGGAGGACATGTCGGCGGATGGGTCTATGAAGGATGAGGTGAATCATAGAATTGATGAGGGGAAAAGGGTGAGTGGAGCACTTCGAGTCTGTGGAGACAAAGAACCTTGTCCATCGAAGTAAAGAGGGGAATGTATGAGAGTATAGTTATACCAACGCTCTTATATGGGTGTGAAGCATGGGTGATGAATGTTGCAACGAGGAGAAGGCTGGAGGCAGGGAGATGTCATGTCTGAGGTCAATGTGTGGTGTGAATATAATGCAGAGAATTCGGAGTTTGGAAATTAGGAGGAGGTGCGGGATTACCAAAACGATTGTCCAGAGAGCTGAGGAGGGGTTGTTGAGGTGGTTTGGACATGTAGAGAGAATGGAACGAGACAGAGTGACTTCGAGGTGTAAATCTGTAGTGGAGGGAAGGCGGGGTAGGGGTCGGCCTAGGAAAGGTTGGAGGGAGGGGGTAAAGGAAGTTTTGTGTGAGGGGCTTGGACTTCCAGCAAGCATGTGTGAGCGTATTTGATAGGAGTGAATGGAGGCATATGTTTTTAATACTTGACGTGCTGTTGGAGTGTGAGCAAAGTAACATTTATGAAGGGATTCAGGAAACCGGCAGGCCGGACTTGAGTTCTGGAGATGGGAAGTACAGTGCCGGCACTCTGAAGGAGGGGTGTTAATGTTGCAGTTTTATAACTGTAGTGTAAAGCACCCTTCTGGCAAGACAGTGATGGAGTGAATGATGATGAAAGTTTTCTTTTTCGGGCCACCCTGCCTTGGTGGGAATCCCGATGTGTTAATAAATAAAAATAAAAAAAAAAATATATATATATATATATATATATATATATATATATATATTTTTATTATTAATATATAGGGGTCCACAGGAAATTCACAAACTTTCTTAAGCAGGTGAATGGAGGCTCCACCAATTTAGAAGCCCGAGGCACCTTAAATGCCGCAACCTGCTCCTGTTTGGCAATGTTTGTCTTGCAGTTCTGAACGACGAGGCAAACTGCAACCACTTCAGTCATCAAGGCGGTGCGCAACACCGAAGAACAGATAATTGTGTCCCTCTGCCCCACCATCGCAGGAATCACAGAGGTAGACCAAAGAAAAATTCCACTGAAAAC